>BSBK01002244.1:1067500-1667500 GCA_027943335.1 Chamaecyparis obtusa
AACATTGAAAGTTTGGGATGGAAGGTAATTCCGCCATTGCCATTTTCATATAGATTTTAGGATAAGGGATAGTCGGGTTCTTGTCTATGCCATACACCACTTTTTCCAAACTAGCCAAGACATCCTTCTTGAATATTTCCTTGGTTTCCGCTATAATCTTTTCCTTTTCTACTCCATTGAATGTTGCCAATGCTATAAACAACCAAACTATATTGCCATTGACCCAAACAATGAGCTCATTATCAAAATTGTCATCCCCTAATCCTTTTTCTAGGGCCCTGCAAACAAAATCTGAGAGAGGATTGAGAATACAATTCCATCTCTCTGGTTTGATCTGGCCCCTAAATGCCATTTTCCTATTCTCCTTCAGGTGGAAGGTTAAAATTCTAGATTCCATTCTTCACTCTATTAGAAAATTTTGCCAAGTTAACTCTCTGATCCCAATTTCAGTGCTATTAAATCTCCTTTACTTGCTTAGATCATTAATTGATCATATTGAGGTGACTTGATCCCATGTGAGACCTAGCCTACTTTAATTTACTGCCACCTCACCATCACTCTTGTACTTTGAAGGATGTGGGTCAATTGACAACTAATGATTACTTGACTAAGACTCTTCTAGATATAATTAGATAGAGATTTTTATACTCTCGAAAAGAGAATAGGGCATTAGAGTCATGATCCCTAAAATCATCAATTTAGTAGTTAACATCAAGAAAGAGGGTTCCTTTTTTTATATGTGTATATATATATATATATATATATATATATATATATATATATATATATATGTATGTATGTATGTATATGTATATATAGGTGTGTGTGTGTATATATATATATATACATATATATATATACATACATACATATATATATATATATATATATATATATATATATATATATATATATGTATATATATATATATATATGTATGTATGTATGTATGTCTATATATATATATATATATATATATATATATATATATATATATATAATAAGTGATAATATATAAGCATAAATGGGTTTGATTATGAGTTTTTAAGTATTGGAATCATATTTCAATAATATAGATATATGTAAATTTTAATATAAATGTAAAAAGAAAAACATAGGAACAGTCTTTATAAATGTTCTTCTAAGTAACTGTATATATATCTGATTCTTGATATTTATATCTCTATAGTTTTAGTGTGTAGTACTATTTATTTAGGTTGTCTTAAGGGTAGGCTACTCATATTGGATGAGGGATGAGATCAATTAGGAGCCTCAAATAAACCTTTAGTTTAGAAGTTTGTCCTATTGTTGTGACATACCGTCTACTCCTTGGTTTTCTAGTTCATTGGCTCTCTTGTTGCCTTCTCGGTATATATGGTTAATGGTGATCTTCTTAAATGATTTACATAGGTTTAGAGCTCAAGAGAGAAGGGAATTTAGTTTCCAATTTGGTGTTCACCCCTTCCTTAAAGAATTAATAATGATTCCCGAGTCCCCTTCAATCTCCAAATATTGTAATCCCAGGGAGATACATTTTCTTAATCTATTGACTAAAGCTAACAACTCCACCCAGTTGTTGGTTTCAATTCCAATGGGAGCTGCTAGGGAAGTTTTTTCAACTCCATCCCGGTTATGAATACAACAACTAATACATGCTTCCCCAGGATTTCCTCTAGATGCCCCATCAAAGTTTAGTTTGAACCAACCATCCTCTGGAGGGTGCCATTTATAGTCTTTCCTCTTGTAAACCTTACCTTGGTCTCCTGAACCAATAAAGGGAGGAAGGGAGAGACCTATCCATTTCCCTCTCATTTTTTCATCCCAATGACTCATATGAAGATCTATTTTTTGAATTTTGGAAGTTCTGCTATTAATATTCTCTATGATGGCCGCTTCAATCTTATTACATAGTTGCCTCCAATCCAGTTTCTCTTCCTTAAATATTCTTCAATTTCTTTCTTTCCAAATTTCCCATATTAAAATAGAGGGGGTAGAGGTCTAGAGGTTAGCATAAATACTATCTTTTTTAATGGTCGGCCAGGCTTGGAGCATCGTAAGAAGAGAAAAAGGAGAAGTAGATGACCAGCCCAAGTTCCCTGAAAGCCATTTCCAGCATTGGCTTGAAAAGGAGCAGTTCACAAATAAATGGTCAATATTCTCTTCACATTTTTCACAAAGAGGGCACCTACTAGGTCCTAAGAAACCCTTCTTCTTAAATCTATCTGTTGTCAAGAATCTATAATTAATGGCTAGCCAGGTACATAAACCTGCTTTAGGAAGACAACCTTTGTTCCAACATAGGTTGATTGGTATATTGGTCCTAGGTCTCTTATAGCTTTTGGTTATGAGATTATATCCATCCCTAGTATTATATTCTCCATTTTTTGATCCATCCTAGACTAACGAATCCTCAGTGTTAGTTAAGGAAAGCTTTCTTTTGTTTAGATTTTTTGTTAATAGCTTCTCCTCGACTAGAGATATTCCTATATCCTTGAAGTAATTCCATACCCATTCTTCTCCATTAAAAATGATATAATCCTTGAGGAAGATCCCTATCCTTAACTCTAAGAAGTTTTTTAGGGGGATATTATTTAGACTTTTAGATAAAGCTTCATAACCTCCCAAAGAATCAATCTAGAAAAGGACATCTTCACATGTTCCTGGGTTCCATATTAGTTTATTCATAATAATGTGTCTACAATCTAACATAAAGTTCCAAATTCTAGACCCTTTGGGAGGATTAATTTCTCTGAAAATATTATTGGGGAATTTATCTCTTAGATATTTGTAGATGAGAATATTTTCCCATTTAGCCTCAGGTTTCTAAATAATCTCTAGATTAACTTGGCTCCTAAGGCTCTCCCTTGATCACCTAAGTTTTTGAGACCTGCCCCACCTTCATTTTTTTGTCTACAAACATTATCCCAACAAATCAGGAGAATTTTATTCTTATCACCGCTCCCTTTCCAAAAAAAGGATCTCAAGTGTCTATTAATTTCTGATTGTTTGTTAGAGGGGAGATGTAAACAAGATAAGTGATAAGTTGGCATGGCTGCCAAGACTGACCTCACCATAGTTGCTCTCCTTGTTGAGGATAGCCATCTACCTTTCCACAAATTCATTTTGTCCTTGATCTTCTCAATCATTGGATTCCAAATATCCAAGGATCTATTAACCTTTACTAGTGGGAGGCCCAGGTATCTGTAGGGAAGCTTACCCTGTTTAAAATTTAGGATTTGAAAGATATCCAATTCTAACTTCTTATCTATGTTAAAGAAGAAGATTTTTTATTTATCTGGGTTAATTTATTGTCTCGATGCTTTGGTGTATGAATCCAAAATGTTTTTAAAGGATCTAGCCTCATTTCTATTACTAGCACCATATAAATGAGTATCATCGACAAAATGGTAATGGGTCGTAGGATCAAGATTATTTGTGATAGCTATGCCTTCAATAGATCCTATCTCTTGTTCCTTTGAGATAGCCCTTCCTAAGACTTCAACCATAATGATGAATAAAAAGGGAGAGATGGGATCTCCCTGCCTTAAACCCCTAGAGATGCTAAAAAAGCCTTCCAGAGTCCCATTGACTAGAATAGAGATCAAAGGGGTAGATATTCATTCAAAAATTAAGTTAATCCAACTTCTGGAGAATCCAAAGGCTTCTAAGAACTTGGATAGGAACCTCTAGTCAACCTTGTCATATGCTTTCTTAATATCTAGCTTAATAAGCATGCTAGGATTCTTGTTCTTTTGGACCAAGTGAATGGCCTCATGTGCAATGATGAATCCATCAAATATGGATCTACCCAGAACAAACCCAATTTTTTCTTCACTAATGAGTAAAGGCAAGAGTGAAGTTTGGGGGATAAGGTTTTAGTTAGAAGTTTATGTAAGGTGTTACAAAGTGCAATTGGTCTAAAATCGTTGAGGTTGGCAGGTTTTTATTTTTTGGGGATAAGGGCAATAAAAGTGTTGTTCACTTCTTTCAACAGCTTCCCTAAGTTTCTCAGTCCTTCTAGAGCCTCAGTTACTTCCTTCCCAATAAAGTGCCAACATTTTTGAAAGAAAATAATAGAGAAACCATTTGGGCCCGAGGATTTATCTGGATTCATTTGCATAAGTGTTGTTTTAACTTCCTCATACATGAATTTCTCAGTTAAGGCCTTGTTATGTTGTTTAGTTCTGACATTAGGGATATTTTTGAGTAATTCTTTTTTATTATTCAGGTTAGAGTATTCTAAGTTGTTGAAAATATTATTGAAGTAATGGATAGATTCCATGGCAATTTCCTTTGGATCGTTGATTGTGTTCCCCATTTCATCTTTAATACATGAAATTTTTTTGGTATTCCTTCTCTGTTTAGTGCTATTGTGAAAAAAATTTGTATTCCTATCACCTGCTTCCAGCCAAGTTTCCCTAGATTTTTGTTTCCAAAAAATTTCTTCTCTTGCTAGTATTTCCTCATACTCCAAAAGAAGTGTTTTTTTCCTTCATTTAGAGATCTTCATCCATTCTGAACTTAATGACTTGATAATTTACCTCACTTAAATCCTTTTCCACTTTTAGTTTTGAATCAAAGATGTTCCCAAACTTCACTGAATTCCATTCTAACAGTTTTCTTTTTATCAGTTTTAAATTATTAACTACTATGTACATTTTGGAACCAGTAAAGTTAGGTTCAAACCACCATTGTTCTATCTGATTTAGAATATCTAGGTCTCTGAGCCATGCTTGTTCAAATTTGAAGGGATATTTTTTTGGTTTTGATTCCATAAGGACCCTTAGAAGTACCAGATAGTGATCAGATCCTGAAACAGGCAAGATCTTGGCCATAAAGGTATGATTGGTATTGATTAGACTACCTTTGAGAAAGAATATATCTAATTTATTTTCAATGTTGCAAAAACCTTGTCTCCTATTATTCCATGTAAAGGAATTATCCTCTGTAGGAATTTCTAGAAGGGAATTATTATCCCTCAATATGGAAAAGTCTCTAGCTGCTAGGGGGAGTAAGTTACTACCCCCTCTTTTATTTGTAATTTTTGTATTAACTTTAAAATCCCCTCCTAAAATACAAAGTAAATCTGGGTTATGATTGAGGAAGGATTGAATTTCATGCTAGACTGTGAGTTTGTCTTTTTTTGTATAGGGCCATATACGTTTATAATGTTAAAATTTATATTATTTCTAAAGTTTCTAACAAGACCACTCATCTAGAATTGCCTTCTATCTATAACATCTATTGAAAGGTAGCGTGGATCCCAAATAATGGCCAGACCTCCTGAAGCCCTAATCATAGGTGATGCTTCAAGTTCTTTAATTCCTAATTTCATTTTAAAGTTAAGCATATTTGTTGTGTCCATCTTAGTTTCCTAAATTAAAACTATATCTGATTTAAAATTATTAATGCAACGTTTAATTAAGCGTTGCTTGTTAGGGGCATTCATGCCCCTAACATTCCATGTTAGGATATTCATGGCTTAGCGGGAAGTTTATTCCCCTTCCCTAAATTATGAAGTGATGTGATCTTAACCTATCCTACAACCTCACTGGCTAATTCTTTCAATTCAGCATTCAGCTTCCTTCCCCTCTTCTTTAATTTTTTTTCACAGTTCAGGGAGCTCCAACTATCTTTATGGAGGGCAACACCTAGAGATTCTAGGTGTTGGATTTCCTCATTTCCTAGATTCACTAACAACTCTTCCACTTCCCTCCCTGTATCCTCACCATCATAAAACTTGATAACCTCAATAAGGAGTTTCCTTTGAAGATCCAATTCCTCTTTGTTACATGTCTCATCTAGGAATTGATCCATCAACTCTTATGTAAGAGATTCTCTGAGATAATTTGAAATAATATTTACATCTTCCTGAATTCTATCTATTTTAGAGTTCCTCATCCAAATGGTTAACTCCTCTATCTCAATCAAGTCTTTAAGGTTTTCCCTAATAACCATAGGGTCCTTATGAGATTCCTCAAGCATGGAATTTTCCTATTTAAATGTCAGAAGATCCTTTGTATGCATATGTGAAGAAGGAGGGTCAATCTTATCCATGTTTAATATGATATTATTATTATTTGAGATTGAGCTGGAGGTTAGATTGGGAAGGTCCATTCGAGCAAGGGGATATATGAATAGAGGTCAAACACCCAACATCCTCTAGTGGAGGGATGACAATAGTGGTTGTCACCCCACAATATTCCTTGATTGGAGATTCAGGAGTAGGATCTATCTCTAAATTAGTTTTGTTAGGGAATCCCTTGGTCTAAAAATTCAATCTAGGGTTTGGAGTACTACACATATTTTTAGGATTTTCTAAAGGGGAAACATTATTGGGAACCTCTTCTAATGGATTTTCCCTATTATGATGAATTTTCTCTACATAATCTAAGTTAGGTACCTTCTCCAGGAATTCAGGGTCAAGAGTATACATTGTTCCTAACAGATTGAGTCTAATTGGTGCTAATCGGGATTGATTAAGATCCATCCTAACAATGATAATGCCTCTATCTTGCTTATGACCTAGATTCACCAACCCTACATACTCTCCTAAACAATTACCTATTTCCTTGTATGTTGTTAAATGTACTAATTCTACTAGGATGTCCGGGATGAAGATGGCTCTGTCTACTTTAAGGTTTTTAATCTTACTGGGGTCGAAGTTAGGTTGCCCATCTAAAAACACAAAATTGCATCCTTTGAAATTAGGGCATTTCATAGATAAAAGGTCTATCTTTATTTTTCTGCTAATACATTTTAAAAATAAAAATCCTTCAAAAAATTTGACAATACTTACCTGATCTTGAAATGTTAATTTAAACTATTCTATTATTTCATCTTCGGTCGATCCAATACCTTTCCATTTAGAAAATACTCCTTTCTTTATGCAGATCTTCTCTACCATATCCAGATATCCCTTTTCATAATTAGGAAATATTTCAACAGACTCCTCCTTTTATGAAAAGTTAACCTTTGACTCTTTAGAGATTGCTGAGGCTTTTTTTTCCAAAAGATCATTATGTTGAGGGTAGAGAGGATGGGGCATCCCTTTCCTTTTATGCGGTGTGTATTTCCCCTCTGGCTAGCTCGCATTGGATTGTGGAAAAACCCTGCTATAGGAATCCCTCTTCCCTATGTTCCCTTCATCATTCCTTTGCCTATGAGGAGGAGAGTAAATATTAGGTTTTTGATGGGATTTTCTATCCCTGAGTGGATCAAATTAGTTTTCCAGAGATAAAGGTTTGAGCCCTAAGTGAACTATGGATTTCTTCTTCCATGATTTGAGATTTGCGACCATAATCCATCCTGAATTTTCATATACAACTTTGTCTTTGAAGCTTGACATAGGGTGCACTTGTTCTCCTTTTATTCCCCCTCACCTCAAAGCAGATTGAGAGTCATCAGAGCAAGATGCTAGAAAAACCTTGGAATTAGGAGACCCTGATGCCCTAGTTAGGAACTTTCTCTTCCAGCTAGACTGTAGATGGCTCATAAAACCACCCATATTTGCATACTTGGTCTTTGCAAACACAATGATCAAATTATCTAACAATGAAACACTGTAGATGTATCGGGGATTGCAAAAAGGCAGAGCCATTGTGAACTTTTTTTTATAACTTAAAATATTTTGAATTATAGTCTATTGGTAATTATTGGATAAATAAATTTTGTGATGAAATTTACAAATTAGTTTATTAGATTAAATTATATTATTTGTCTTTTAATTTCCTTATGTGTTTGCGGTGTAAAGGGATATAGTATGTCAGCCCAGTAGGACTGTTACCAGAGGTGGGATTAGAAATTATTGACTACATTTGTTTACTTTGTATACTTGAGTGAAATTGATCAAATGAGACCCAAGCTTTATGGAGATTGATTTTATGATGGAAATTGTATTATGTGTGCCTGTTACTTCTTGGAGCTAGTTTTTGAGCATTATGAGACTATGTTGACTTAGAGTCATGATTTGAGATAGTTAAACCTAGGGTAGGTTATCTAGGTGTTATAAGGGAAGTGGCTTACTTTGGAGGTGTTAGAGCCTGGAAGTGGCTACCTAGGTATCTTCACTAGGTTACTTAATCAAGTGATAATATTAAATTAAATTTGGATTAAAATGAATTAATAAGATAACGATTCCTCACCCATGCCTTGAGTGCTAGTATAGGCTAAGGATGGGAGTGGGAGAAGATGCTTTCCCATCCAATAGTGATGGTGATACTAGCATAGTTAGTTGTTCCTTGTCTACATGAGAGGAATACTGATCCAAATAGAGTCACTAGGGGTCAAAGTCCAAAGAGGCTACTAGGTGACCTTAGAGTTTACTCATGTGATGACACTTCCCTAATTTCATTATAGGTTTCCTACATGTGTTGGTTGCCTCTGGAATTACTATGTGTACCTTGGACTTATGAGTTGTACCCTTAAGATAGGAGATTCTAGGATCCTTTCTTAGTCTACCTAATTGTATGGTATTTCTATTTGTTTGGGATTTGATGTTATCTCCTCAGCATGGTGGGAGTGGAACCACAAGTTTCTATGAGGTCAGGTGGTAGTGATTCTTTTACCATTTCAGACTTTGACATCCTTGTTTCAGTGCTGGATGAACCTAGTTGTAGTTACTCCCTTTCCTATCTTCTTGGAGTTATATTCTTGATCTTATACTTCTCTTTTGTAATTTTTAATTTATTATAATCACATACCCTATGACATGTGTAGAGGATGTTTCATGAGTATGTGTATTTTATCATTTAGTTGTAATTTATGATGTAATATGTAATTCATGGTCGTAATTGTATTTTTTAGTTTCTACATCAAGGAACCCTTGAGATGTGTAATCTATCTTTGGAGGTTATAATTATGGTTTATGCTTATGTTCTTATGGACTTTATATTTTACTTCCACTTATTTATTCATCATTGGTTGTAAACATTTAAGAAAAAAATTATTCTGCAAACTTAGTAACATGTTTTAGGTTAATATCTCCTAGGTTCCCTAACAGGGGTATTACACTTTGTATCAGAGCCCATGTTTCAAACACTGGGAGCTCTAGGAATATTGTACGCTCATTTATTGTCTAGTGGTCAAAACTTTAAGACAAAATTTAGACATATAACATGCTTGTTTTTTAGACTATTGTTTTTTGGAATCATATCATGTTTTATTTATTTTGGCCTTCTAGATTTTATGTTGTAGGAAGGATGGTCACTAAGACTACATCTATGTATAGAGGCCAAAGTGGAGGCTGTAGTAGGGGACGTGGAAGAAGTGGATTTCCTAGCCCTCCTATTAGTCAAAGAGTTGAGGAGAGTAGGGAAGAGGATGGTAGAGAACAACATAGTGACTCAGTTGAAATTAATGCCATGCATATTCTCCTAACCATTTCAGAACACATACCTATGCATAACAAGGCCAATCAAGAAGCATCCCATCATTCTGATAATGAGGAGAGACAAAGATAGTGGAGCCCAAAAAAGAGAAACACCACCCTTAGTTAGGGAATCGTAAAGGCTAATCATATGAGAGACCTTCTAAGAGCAAGATCACCTCCTTTTAATATTCTTGGCACCCATTTTGAGGTAGAGACTTGGCGCATTGCTTTGGATGGTTGTTTTGCCATGAAAAAATTTGACACTAATGTTAAGGCAAGATGTGTCATTATGATTCATAAGGGCTTTATAGCTTCTTGGTGGAAAATAGAGGAGAAAAAACTTGGACTTACCATGGAGAAAGTTACTTGGGAGATTTTCCTTGAAAATGTTTGTGAACAGTTTCTATCAGAGCAGTGGCAACGATAGTGCGCAGATGAGTTTTATAATATGTGATAGATGTCCATGACTATTCAGGAGTATGAGGGGTGTTTCTTTGAGCTTAATCCCTATGAAAGATACAATGATCATTCACCACTCTTGTTACATAATTTCATCAAAGGACTCAATGGCTGCATTATTGGAGGAGTTTTGTTTTTTGAACCCAAGACCCTTAAGGAAGTAGTTATTAAGGCTACTTTGATTGAGGCAAATTTGGCCTCAGGACATGGTGGATGAATAGGGGTTCAGACAGAAGTTCCTTCATCTTCATGCTTTAAAGGAAATCAGAATCAAGGTGCAGGAAACTTCAAGAAACTCCCTCCCTATTTTTGTAGTCAGCAGTAGAAGGACTCGAATCCTCCAACACATAACGATGGTTCTCAATTGGGAAAGAAACACAACTAGCAGCCTTATATGTGCAATCACAAGGATCAGCCAGCTCAGAGTTCACATTAGAGTCTTAGTGGAGGTATTTTCCAATAGTCTAGTGCACCTTCAGTTGGTAAAGGTGAGGTAGTGGATGTTTCTCTTGTGGACAACATGGGCACATTGTTGTCAATTATCCTCATCATTTAGCTCAATTTTTAGGATAGAGGCCTACAACCTATGAGCCTACATTCAGGGATGTTGGTAGATCCCACAAGGTGTTTGCAGGTGGGAATGATCTAAAAATTTCATCCCATAAAGTGGGTAAGGGTCCAATAGGACCCACACATTGAGTCTTTTATGACTCAGTAGGACGCAACAAGATTACATGATTTATATCCCTATTTATTTGTAGGCTTCCAAGAGTAATCCTAATTCTAGGGGGGTGGATGTAGTGCCCATCCATAGTTTTCTTTTCAATTTTATATTTCCAAACTCTTTTAGGCCACTTTTATGTGTGTGTTGATATTTCAGTTATATTACAATTTTTGGATGTATGATGCTACATGGTGATTTTAATAAATGGATGATTATGGTTGTTATATTGATGCAAAAAGATGATGTTAGTTATGATGGTGATTTACATATTTTAAAATGATGCTTATGATTATGATTATACTTACCCCATACCTGCATGTGTATGGTGATCATGTATGCTTTTACTTTCCTATACACCATGTTTGATATTGTTGAGGGACAAAATTGTAGTTACCTACTTGCGGGATCCACACAATGTCCTGATCCCCACCATTGCTTGTTTTATATATATGTATGTACATGTTGGTCTTGTATCCAAGTTTGCAGGTATCGAGCATCGACTTCCCTAAATTGTCAGGATGAGCGTTCCCTATCACTAGTCTCAATGGTAAAAAAGGGGAGATAATATTCAGATCCAAATCCTAACCTAAGCCATATTATTTTCCTCAAATAGAGGATGAGATTCTGGTATCTTACCCTTTCCAAACTTGTTCATGTAATGTGAGTTTATAGCCCTTTCCTTGAGCATGGTTGTGTTTCTTTAAGTTTAGTTGATTTTGGTTATTGATGTGATTGCTATAATTAGATAATTTATTTAGATTAATTGTGTAATTTAAATAAATTAGATTTTTACTATTTTTAGCTATTTAAAGGTGAGAGTATTTAATTAATTAGAAATTAATTAAATACAATTATTAAATTTAATAATTGTTATTTAAAAGGCTTATTGTGAAAATAAAATTATTTAATTAATGAGAATTAATTAAATACATTCACTTTAGATTTATTTAATTATAAATTTAAAATTTTCAAATAAAAGGTATTTATTTTAATTTAGAAATTAAATAGCATGTGGAAAATTAAAGTAGATTAAATGTTAATATTTAAATTAATTAAAATGCATTAAGTTGCACAATCAAAATTGAGTAAATTAAATTAAAAGAATTAGTCAATTTTGAGTTAAGTGTTTTCAATAAGAGTAATTAGAAAATCAAACTTGAGTTCAAAACTGAAATTAGAAATTGATAAAAATAAGGTTCACTATGGAGTTGAGTTCCAACCCTTGCATGTGGAATTAAATTTCCTATATGGTGAGGGTTTGGCCATTATTATTAACACACAGGTTTTGGAGGATTTTTGGGTGAAGGATTTCAATTTGGTGCAATTTTTCTGAAAGTTTGAATTTATCTTCGTTCTGGTCATCTTCGAATTCATCTTTTGTGTTAGAGGTAGGATTTAATTATCTTTGTGATTATATTTGTACAATTTTGAAAGGAGAGTATTCTTCGTGCCTGTCAGATCTGGATGTTAGGAATTATTTCATGTATTTCCTCTTGTGAAAATTTTGGAATTTGGTTTAAGGAAAATTTTTGTTGCATACAATCTTGGTTCTTTGATTCTTGCTTGATTATCTATTAGGCCACATTTGTTTGCTAGAATTTGATTAGAATTGGGTGCAAGACTTCCTCTTTTTAACCAAATCTATCATTTGGGACACAATGTTGCAATTCGGGGTTATGCGTTCAAAATCTGATTTTGCCCCTAAAATGGGCAGCACCATATTCCCCCTGAAGAGGTGGAATTCAAAAATAAAATCTGGTTTTGGAAAAAATTGAAGCAAATTAGATAAATATGTTGGGTTCATGAACTTCCCACATTCATTTTGGGGTTTTCAAAGGGGGTTTTGGCCTCATTTTATCACACTCTACATCTTCCACCATTCTCGCTCTCTGCAAATCTTCCACCATTCTCGCACTCTACAAATCAGGTTTGTCGATGGTGAATAGTATTTACAAGGTATCATTATCATGTGTATCTGATTTAGATTGGGTTTATTTTTGTGGTTTCATTATCGTGGCATTTAAACCTCGTTTACATATTTTTTATCTCCATGCTTCTCTTCACTGATGTGACTTGTCATCTTTTCTTAAACTTCTGCGTTTGAGGCTCTATTATTTACCATGAGGGTTTTTCTTTTCATTTTTTCAAGAGAACAAGTTTGAATATAAATCTGGAAGCTTCCAATATATATCCATAAATAAACCCTTTCGTGGTCATGAATATCTTCAGATTGTTTAAACGCATATGCATTGTAACGCCCCACCAGGGAACCCAAGAGAGATCAACCTATAACATGCTACTAAGTTTGGTGAACATTTATTTTTTTAAAGTTAACATACAAGATAATACAACAGTGCAGAAGCAATTACCATTTACTCACATTGAAACAACATCCATCACAGATTACAAAACTCGAGGGTCCCATGATGTAGAATTACTTAAGAACAAAGATACAAATAAAGAAGGATAACAAAAGATTCCATATCATAAATGATACAATTACAACTTACAACAATAAATACAATCCTCATGGACATCCACAATAACTAACAAACTAACATCCACTACACATGTTGTAGGGTATGTAATAATAAATCTAACATAGAAGTACAAAGACCTTATTAGGTATCACATGTGATACACTAATATAGGATAACAATAATAAAGATATGATGAGAAACCAACAATGAAGAATCAATGAAGAATCATAAAGGCAACCAACTACAGAAGTATCAATAGCACCGGCACCAGGATGTCTAATCTCAAATGGTAAAGAATCACTACCACCTGTCCATGTAGAACCACAAAGGTCCACCCCACTGTGCTGAGGAGATAACCACAAACCCCAATCGGATGACCAAAACCAAACAAGGATAAAACCACTGAGAAAGGAATCCTGAAAGCTCTCTACTCAAGGTTTACAAACTAAAGTGAAAGGTGAAACACACTAATCTAGAGGCATAAATAGAAAACTCAAGAGATGACTTAGGCTACATGCTATGGGAGTGTCATCACATGTCTATTTACTTGAGTTACCCTGGACTGGTCGCTCTAGACCCTGGACCCTCAAGCATTGAGTTACCCTAGAACTGACCACTTTGGGCCCCGGGCCCTCAATTTGATCCATGTGGGATTAGAATACTCTCTCTCAGATATGAGGAATTCTAATCATAACCATACTCTAACTTATCTTTTTAAATGATCTATAAAGTTTTAATTACTATGTTATCACTTAATTACATAACCTACAATAGGTTACCCAGGTGCTGACCACTTTGGGTCTCGACCCCTATTGTAAGCCACTCCCCTAAGATGCACTTAATCAATCTCCCCTAGGCTCATAATCTCTCAAACATCCAACAGGTATACAATCAGGTAATCCTAGATGCAGTTTCACACATAGAAACCCAAATGATTACACAGATACCAAAAATAGATATATCTAATAAGAGCATATAAGATCGAAGCATAAACAAAATAGGCACACACAATGAACATGATACAGATATACAATCCACTAAAAACATATCCCTACCTCTATTTCCCCTAAGCCATCTAATACCCAGTATCACAAGATGCACATGTGTATAGTTCAAAAATGATAAACCAACACTCACAATTAAGAAAACTGATCAAGAACTTCAAGCAACAAAACATCACAATGATCATGATCCTAACATAATATGGTTCACATAATATTGATGAAAGAATCATGACATAATGAGCATAATAAAGACATTAATAAAAGAAATATTCCCTAATGACGTTCTAGGAGTTCAATAGAAAATTTGCCCAATTTTGGTATAAACATAATCATTTAACAATTAATTGTATATATAGCCAAAGAATGTCTCACTAATTTATTAGCAAAATTAAGTCACCTAATTTAATTTCATCCTAAATAGTGAAATCTTATTATTTATAATAAGACAATTATGATATAACTCAATCATAAAATAAATTAATAAAACAAGAATCAAATTAATCTATACTAAACTTTAATATAAAATAAATTTTCACTTATTAAAATTTAATATAAAGTCAATTATCATAAAATAATATTTAACATCAACTAAATTCAAAATTGTTTATTAAATAAAACTATAAATTAAATTAACTGAAATTAACATATTAAAATCTACATAAATTAATATTATTAATTACAATTTATAAATAAAATAAACTAATTTAAATAAAATTAAAAACAAATCATAAAATAAAATCATTTAATATAAACTAACATGCAAAACAAATTAACTATGGGGGGGACCCTATGGGCCCCACACCCCAATCCACCTAAGCGTTTCCAAACGCTTTTCCCAACTCTGTGTAGTTTTTAAAGAAACGAGGGAACACGGGCCCCCACGCGTAGCAGTGGTACTGCTACGTCAGTACCATTGTCATAGCAGTTGGTACTACCGTAGCAGTGCTCTGCTACGGTGGCAGAGGGGCTATGGGGAGTGGGGAAGGTGGTGGCCCCACTTCCCATTAACATTGCTTTATTTTTTTAATATAATCAAATGTTTTTTTAAAACAAAACCCAATCCAATACAAACGATACCAATAAAATGTTTTAATATATATTTTTTTAAATAAGAATTAATTTATATATATATATAAAATATATTTGTTTAATGTATTTTCAATACACAGTCAACCTGTACTTTTTACAGTGAACAATATATATATATATTTACAATCCAATTCACAATGAGATTCTTTTGGTAAAGAATATATTCTTTCTCCATAAATAACTTTTAAAATATTCACATGCTTCCACATAGAAAAAATTCTATTTTATTGGTCTTTTAATTTGACTGGTTATATTTTTTTTTTACAGAGAATAATTTTATACCAGAATTGGGTATTTTTCCTAAACATGATTTCTTTTCAACCAGAATTAATTTATTTCATTCTCTATAGTCAAACTATTACCCAGATTTAATATTTCAATTTGTAGGAAAACTATAAACAATCATTCAATGAAATTTTGTCAGAGTAACACTACGATGCCAAGTAGTAATAAAATACAGAAATCAACTACACTAGGGTTTCTGAATACCCAGATCTAATAAAAAAAAAACACAGAAAGACATATGAATGTAAAAACAGAGATAACAGGAAAAATTCAATGCCTACCTTAGATCTAATGCCAGAAACGGAATAAAAATGGAACCCCTTGCAAATCTGAGAAAAGAATTCTCTCCAAAATCAAACACGACCTACAGATCTGAAAGCTAATTTGCAAACAAGTGCCCAATCCAGATGCACAAAGAAATTCAAATCAACATGCAGCCACAACAATCCACAAATCTTCCAAAATGCCAAACACACAAGCTCCCCCCCAAAATCTTCTCCAAAACCTCTCTCTCCCAAAAATGAATGCAATAATCTCCTAAGAGGAAATTCCATTCCCAAATTCATGCAATCCCAAAAGACAACTCAAAAGCTAACTCACAGTTAACTCCAAATCAGAAAATGACTCATAAGACAACTCCTAATCCAACTCAAATTCCAAAATTGAAAGTAAATAAAATTAATTAATTAAAAATATCTTTTAAATGCACAACTCAACTTGACCTTTGAAAACTAGTTACCTTTTTGAAAACAAACACCTTTTTCAAATTTACACATGTTATAATTTAAATTCATTTATTAAATAAATTAAATACTTAATGTATCACAAATTCATGCAATTAATTATTTAATCATTTAATAAAATATGCAAGCATAATTCAAATCATTTTCCAACTAAGCACATGTTTAATTAAAACTCAAATTAAATAAATTAAATATTTAATACATCCTAAAGCATGTAATTAAATATTCAATTATTTAATAATACACTCAAGCATAATTAATCCTAATCTCAATTAAATAATCAAATAATTGACTTTAGATAATTTTCCAAATTAACCATAGGAACATAATTAAATCATTAAATTCAACTATAATCCTAACATCAATAATCATATAAAATCACCTGAATAATCATAAATCAACTGAATCAAGAACTATAAAATCAAGCACAATAAAATCAAGCAAACTGAAACCATGCACAGACTCAAGAACGGGATCCACGAATTCATACCAACCAGGTGAATTTGGGTAGGGTAGTCAAACAGATACTTGTCCATTCGTAGGACAATAAGGCTTAGGTTAGGGTTTTGGGTCTATGTATTATCTCCCCTCTTTACCATTGAGATGAATGTTTATGGGCACACTCACTCCTGCCAATTTAGGGAAGATGATGCCCTGTACCTACAAACCTATCATCAAAAGATGAAGCATGTGCATATAATAAATAACAGACAATGATAAGGTACGGTCGGATGTGTGGATCTTGACTATGCAAGTAACTACACCTCCGTCCTCTACCACACAAACATGTCAAATAGATACAAACACATAATCACCATACACATGCAAGTATGGGGTAAGTACATCGTAATCAATATAAAACATATAATCTATCATCATAAAACATCATCATTTGATCTATGAAAACACTTGATAAACATATAATAATAATCCATCATCATCATTAATGAAACAATAACCGATCACATGAAAAGTGACCTAAAATAATTCAGTCATACATATGAAACATAAAGCAAACTAAGAGCATCCTACGGGTGGGTACTACATGCATCACATCTTGTTTGTACTGAAGTAGGTTAAGATTTGAAATTTGGACTTAGTGACAGAAAGTAGCAGTGACTGAATTCTAATTTAAATCATTTGAAGATTTCGTACTATTGAATCAGAATTTTTTAGGCACCCATATTATCTTCCTTGGATGCAACCCATTTATGACATTTCCATGGTAGTGCATGATAAGAAAGGGGATAGAAAATATAGAGTAATAATGTTTAGTCTATTTTCAAGTGTGAAGCCTTGTAATCCTCTTATATTATTCATTGAATCTCTTATGAGTCCGCCCCTCTTTTCCTATAGTAAAATCATGCAATGGTGGCTTCTAATGATGTATAAATGTTCTCCAATGTTATTTCCATTGATGAAATGAGAAGGACCACTTCCTTTTTAATTAATTTATTGTATCATTATAAACCATGGCTTCTTATTTGAAAAAAAAAAACCCTTAAATTCTAGGCTGAAGGGAGGGTCTTTAGACTTCTGCTGGAAGTAATTACTACTAATGCTAAAATCTTGTGTAAATTAGATAATACAAAGTGTCCTTTTATAATAGATGTTTCAAGCATTGTACATATTCATCTATTGCTAATCTTTGTCACAAATGTCTCTTTAAAGCTGTATATATTTGTACTTTCCTATCAAGAGCTTCCCTTGAACTAGTTCAAGCTCTATCACTGATTATTAATGAGCATAAAATCAAGCTTTAGAATAATTGATTCAACCTCTATGACAAAGAATTTGTTGTTATTATTTTTTTGCAACCCTGTACAATTTACCATTTGTACATTGATTGCACTTTTTCATTCATCAATACAAAAACATATGGATTTTTTACTTTCACTGCTATCATGATGATAAAAGCTCACCATTATCAATACTTTTCTTCTATCATGATGATATAGTTTCTTGCATAAGATGTGACCTTGCTGCTACATCTTGTATTTTTTTGTCAGATAACATATTGATCTAGCTTAATAGTGACTCTCAGATAATTGTAACAATGCCTCGCTTCTTGATTTTAATCCTTGGATTGAAAATCTTTGACATTGTATCTTGGATTTCTCTGGTTTCATTCATTGAGATTATAGGGATCAAAAAAGAAACTAAGATTTTTGACTTACACTGCTATCATGATGATATGGATTTTTGACTTACACTACTATCATGATGATATAGTTTCTTGCATAAGATGTGACCTTGCTGCTACATCTTGATTTTTTTGTCAAATAACATATTGATCTAGCTTAATAGTGACTCTCAGATAATTGTAACAATGCCTCGCTTCTTCATTTTAATCCTTGGATTGAAAATCTTTGACATTGTATCTTGGATTTCTCTAGTTTCATTCATTGAGATTACAAGGATCAAAAAAGAAACTAAGATTTTTGACTTACACTTCTATCATGATGATATGGATTTTTGACTTACACTAATATCATGATGATATAGTTTCTTGCATAAGATGTGACCTTGCTGCTACATCTTGTATTTTTTTGTCAGATAGCATATTGATCTAGCTTAATAGTGACTCTCTAATAATTTTAACAATGCCTCGCTTCTTGATTTTAATCCTTGGATTGAAAATCTTTGACATTGTATCTTGGATTTCTCTAGTTGCATTCATTGAGATTACAGGGATCAAAAAAGAAACTAATATTTTTGACTTACACTGCTATCATGATGATATGGATTTTTTACTTACACTGCTATCATGATGATATAGTTTCTTTCATAAGATGTGACCTTGCTGCTACATCTTGTATTTTTTTGTCAGATAGCATATTGATCTAGCTTAATAGTGACTCTCAGGTAATCGTAACAATGCCTCACTTCTTGATTTTAATCCTTCCAGATTGAAAATATTTGACATTGTATCTTGGATTTCTCTAGTTTCATTCATTGAGATTACAGGGATCAAAAAAGAAACTAAGATTTTTTACTTACACTGCTATCATGATGATATGGATTTTTGACTTACACTACTATCATGATCATATAGTTTCTTGCATAAGATGTGACCTTGCTGCTACATCTTGTATTTTTTTGTCAAATAGCATATTGATCTAGCTTAATAGTGACTCTCAGATAATTGTAACAATGCCTTGCTTCTTGATTTTAATCCTTGGATTGAAAATCTTTGACATTGTATCTTGGATTTCTCTAGTTTCATTCATTGAGATTACAAGGATCAAAAAAGAAACTAAGATTTTTTACTTACACTGCTATCATGATGATATAGTTTCTTACATAAGATGTGACCTTGTTGCTACATCTTGTATTGTCAGATAGCATATTGATCTAGCTTAATAGTGACTCTCAGATAATTTTAACAATGCCTCGCTTCCTTCCTTGTCAAGGATTTGATTACCCTTTATATCCATTTCTTGAAGTAGTCACCACTGTTAATGGTGCTAAAATTGATTATAATTAGTGTTAACACCATTAAGTGTTAACCCAATTCCTACAACCAAACGGGGCCTTAATGGTGTTAACACTGATTATAATCAGTGTTAACACTTTTTTAGTGTTAACACTGTTAACACTGATTATAATTAGTGTTAACACCATGTTAACCCAATTCTTGCAACCAAATAGGGCCTTAATGGTGTTAACACTGATTATAATCAGTGTTAACAGTTCTGCAATTGGCATCATGTTTGTACTAGTCTTTGAGTTTAAAGGACAAACTATTGGAAGAATGAAATTTTTAACTTAATTGTAAGTTAATACTTAGACATAAGTAGAACCCTTATTCCATCATTAGTATAAGCAATAAATGTCTGTGTAAAAATATAGTCTGACAATATATCTAACCAGCCTACCTTCTACATCTGATGACTAAGTACTACAATATTATGTACTATGATACACTTTATCTTTGTGCTTCATACTGGATATCTCCTCACTAAAATTGTTGTGTTTGTCCACATTTCAGGCCATTGATGGATCCTATTAAAAATATTGACGTTCTATGATAGGTAGCTATGGAGACCACATATTCTCATCTTCCCATAGCTCTTATTGCTTGTCTTTCCATAACTAGAGTAGTGGTAGCCCAAGAAGGCAGTGCATAAATGGGTAAATGAAAAAGAAAAGGAAATTATTTTTATAGAATGGTTATTCATTCCAACGATGTGGATTGTCATGATTAGATTCATATGAGTAGGGGAGTCTTCTTTTGTCTAGCTACTATCCTAAGGCTGAAAGGAACCTTGACAAATACAATACACTTGATGTTAGAAGAACAACTTGTGATGTTCCTCTACACCCTTGGCCACAATCTGAGGAATTGCAAGATTGCCCACAACTTTGGGCACTCATGAGAGACAATCAGCCGATACTTCCACAAGGTGTTGAGGGCTATCTTAGCACTCCACAAGGATTTCTTTGTACCACCTAGTCCAAACAATCCTCCTGAAATTAGTGGGAATGAACGTTTTGATCCATTCTTCAAGGTAATTCTTGTGTTGTTACAAATTTCTTGTAGGGATTTTTATCCTTATCATATTATTGGTTGACCGTAGAATTGATGAGTGTATCATATCATATAGGATTTTTTGGAGCTATCGATAGAACCCATATACCAGTCACCATCAATGTTGACATGTAGGGTAAATATTGTGATAGAAAAGGAAACCCGTCACAAAATGTTATGGGTGTGTGTTCCTTCAATTATAAGTTTCAGTACTACCTTGCTAGTTGGGAAGGGTCTGCTATAGATAGTCACGTTCTAGCTTCAACTCTGTCAAGAGAAGATCCTCTTGTTGTTCCCCTTGGTAAGCCAAATCATAGTTTAATATACTCAAGGGTACAATCAATGTTTCAAGTTTTAATAATATACTTTATTTATGTAGGAAAATATTTTCTAGTGGATGTTGGATATCCCAATGCACCTAGATTTCTTGCTCCTTATCGGTGTACACGCTACCACCTGAAGGAGTTTTCAAGAGAGAATCCAATAAACTCTTGACAAGAGTTGTTCAACCATTGACACTCCTCTCTTAGAAAATCACTAGAGCATACATTTGGTATTCTCAAGCAGCATTTTCCAATCATGAGGCATGCCACCTCTTATTCTATCATGACACAAGCCCATATTGTATTAGCATGTTACATACTACACAACTAAATTACATTAGAGGATGGCATTCCATCATAAATTGGCACCGAAGAGGAAGATGATCGTGATGGGATAGATGTACCAATGCTGGAGACATATGGGTTGTCTTAGCGTGATAGAGACTAGTGGGCACAATTCTGAGATGATATAGCAAGTAGAATGTGGGAAGAGTACAAATCCCAAGAATAGTTACTCTTTTATGGGTCAAGACTACATGATGGTTTCCTTTTTCTTATGTTTTTCTCTGCAAGTATTGGACTTGTATGGGTCAATGTGTTTTATTTGAGTAAACTGATGTATGAAGATACTTTGATATACATGATGGTTTTCTTTTTCTTATGTTTGTATCTAGAAGGATTGGACTTTTATGGGTCAATGTGTTGTATTTGAGTAAACTGATGTATGAAGATACTTTGATATACATGATGGTTTCCTTTTTCTTCTATTTCTATCTAGAAGTATTGGACTTTTATGGGTCAATATGTTTTATTTGAGTAAACTGATGTATGAAGATACTTTGATACACATGATGGTTTCCTTTTTCTTCTATTTATATCTGGAAGTATTGGACTTTTATGGGTCAATGTGTTTTATTTGAGTAAACTGATGTATGAAGATACTTTGATATACATGATGGTTTCATTTTTCTTATGTTTCTATCTAGAAGTATTGGACTTTTATGGTTCAATGAGTTTTATTTGAGTAAACTGGTGTATGAAGATACTTTGATATACATGATGGTTTCCTTTTTCTTTTGTTTCTATCTGGAAGTATTGGACTTTTATTAGTCAATGTTTATACCATTAACAATAATATGTACATTATGATCAACTGATCTACATCATGGCATACACAGAACTAATGATGAGCATGGATGAAATTGGTAACACAAGCTAAATATCTTCTTCCTCAAAGAAGATAATGTGGACAAAAAAAATGGAACGCAAGTTTCTAGACTTGCTCCTCGAGCAAGTACAACTAGGAAGAAAAGGTGATGAAGGATTCAAAAAAGAAGCATGGACCGCCATTGAATGGAGGTTCAAGGTGAATATGAACCTCAATCTATCAAAGGAAAACTTCAAAAATAAGATGAAAACCTAGAAGCTTTCATATAGAGTGATGAAAGAGCTAAGAAATACAAGTGGTTTCTCTTGGAACGAGGCAACTCAGTGCATGGATGCTGAGGATAGCATGTGGGATGAGCTTCTGAAGGTAGGATGATATCTCTACTATTTTGATGGAAATAATATTGCCTTCTTATAAAGTTAATAATGAAAGCCAAAGAACCTAATCCATTTATTTATGTCAACATGCAGAGAAGAGAGTTCAAAAATGCCAAAGTGTATAAGAGGCAGCCCTTCCAATACTTCAATGAATTGGGTGGAATTGTGGGTAATGACATTGCTGAAGGTAATGCAGCTACAATGGCCCTTGAGACTAAAGAAGGGAACCCTATGGAAGATCCATTCAATATGCATGATGAAGAGGACATTGGTTTCAGTATACATCTTGATAGTGTTGTTGATTTGGATGAAGACCCTTATCCTTCCAATCAGTCCACTACAACTACAAGTGCTAGAGGAACTCCTACATCATAAATCACAAGGGTGGGAAAGAGGAGCAAGGCAAGTATGGCCGCTTCCTTGGAGGCCATGTGTGAAACAATGAAGAAAATAAAATATGGTATGAGCAATGTTCACCTTCACAAAATTGATCAATCTGATCATGACAATGCTTTGATGGGTGCATATACCGCTCTTAAATCCATCCTTGAATTGAGTCGAGGTGTATTCATTAGGGTATACGACACCTTCATGGGTGAGCGTGAAAGAGCCAAAGGGTTCTAGTTGATGACTGAGGATGAGAGAGTGGACTGGATTGCAACCACATATGGTGGATTATAGTTATTTTCTACATACTTTATCAAACTTTATCATGAGTTGAAACTTTATCATACTTGTTCACATACACTGATACAACTATGTTTTGGTTGATGACTTTTTATGATTGTTTATGGTTGATGATTGTTTATGATTGTTTATGGTTGATGATTGTTTATGGTTGATGACTGTTTATCAAACATAGTTTTTGTTTATCAAATATATTCTAAGATAATGAAATGTAAATTGGTTTCCTAAAGACCCTGTCACTACCCGTAAGGGTATAGAAATCCAACCTTGTCTATATTTTTGTGATGTTGATTCATCTATAATGTATCAGAGCAATTATTCTTCCTTCAAGACTGGTATCATCTTCCTTTTATTTGATGACTTGATTCCCAAAAATATGAAACTATAAAGGGGTCTATGGTTAAAAGTTTAGAAAGATGAGCTATTTTCTCTTTTGATGTGCTTGGACTATTGCTCATTGTTGTGACTGCATTGTAGTGGATGTGTGTATTCTATCATGCTTAGTTCCCTGAGAGGACCTGATGCATTTTGTGTTATGATATTTTATGCATTGTGAGTGAAATGATACTATACTCAATGTTAGTTTTGCTTTAAGCTAATGTTCAAGATGTTGTTAAGTTTATCCACTGATTGGACTGTATGAATCCACTATTTGAAACAAATCCTATCTATGATTAGAAAATTTAGATATCATGCTACATATAGAAAAATACATTGGTTGAAAGTTAATTATTGGAAATTTTAAGTTGTGTGGCTTATATTTGATTAAAAATCCTTGGCTAGAATATTTCACACTTAATGTGTTTATGCTAATAGCTACTATGTAGTTGCTTGTTTATTGGCATGATGAATACAGATGCTTTATACTATTGTTAGAGTTGGTTCACCTACATTGCCTCTGTTTATTGGCATGATGAATGTAGATGCTTTATACTATTGTTAGAGTCTGCTAGAGTTTATAGTTTTGATTACCTTTGTTATTGTTTATGTTGAGAAAGGGAGGCGGTTCACCTACATTGCCTTTGTTTATTGGCATGATGAATGCAGATGCTTTATACTATTGTTAGAGTCTACTAGAGTTTATAGTTTTGATTACCTTTGTTATTTTTTATGTTGAGAAAGGGAGGCGGTTCACCTACATTGCCTCTATTTATTGGCATGATGAATACAAATGATTTATACTATTGTTAGAGTCTGCTAGAGTTTATA
The DNA here is from genome assembly GCA_027943335.1 of Chamaecyparis obtusa. Taxonomy (NCBI): domain Eukaryota; kingdom Viridiplantae; phylum Streptophyta; class Pinopsida; order Cupressales; family Cupressaceae; genus Chamaecyparis; species Chamaecyparis obtusa. The sequence continues at coordinate 1,091,950 of BSBK01002244.1, forward strand.
GCTTTGATTACCTTTGTTATTCATGATTTGTATGCTGATAAGTTTACATAATGATTTATATGGCCTTGAGGGTTGTGAGTGGATTTCTTGAACTAGTAAATAGGTCTTATATTGCTTGCATAATATATATTTTTCCTTTGGAAGAGGAAGGACTTGTGAGTTGGAGAATATGATGACTGATTATACCTTGATCATACAAACTTGTGTCAGGACTAGAGGATTTAAGTGATGTTCTATAGTTCACAAGTTTTAGGTCTAGTCCAATTATTTAGACTTTGTATTAATTAGTGTAAAAAATGTGATCAGTAGAAAATGGAATCTTAAGATTCTATTGTTACTATTGTCTACCATGCATCACCAGTCTTATGTTACTATTGTCTACTATATACCAAATACTAGATGATCTGACATGGTTGAACATGCCCTCATCCATGTGTGGCCATGCTAGGTACTTGTCCTGTACAATGAAATTTTTTTTACGTTTTTATTCCCTGACAAATGGTGTAGAAGTTTCAAGAAATGTATTGACACATTGGAAACCTCTTTGCATTGACTCCTCTAAGAGGCTAGCATTAAATTATGATGTTCAGTAGTTGGATGCCTCATGAAGGAAGATGCATATAGTCTTTGCATGAATCTATTCTATCATCAACAAAAATTATCTGTGGCTATCATGTTTCATCTAGGCATTTAAATAGCTAATAGAAATTGTGTATATAATCTATTTGTATGATATATTGATTGTAAATGGATACATTGAAATATATAAAAGCATCCATGGATCGTAATAGGTCTTATATGGCCTTGAGGGTCATGAGTGGATTTCTTGAACTAGTAAATAGGTCTTATATTTCTTGCATAATATATATTTTTCCTTTGGAAGAGGAAGCACTTGTGAGTTGGAGAATATGATGACTGGTTATACCTTGAGCATACAAACTTGTGTCAGGACTAGAGGATTTAAGTGTTGTTCTACAGTTCACAAGTTTTAGTTCTAGTCCAATTATTTAGACTTTGTATTAATTAGTGTAAAAAATGTGATCAGTAGAAAATGGAATCTTAATATTCTATTGTTACTACTATATACCATGCATCACCAGTCTTATGTTACTATTGTCTACTATATACCAAATACTAGATGATTTGACATGGTTGAACATGCCCTCATCCATGTGTGGCCATGATGGGTACTTGTCCTGTACAATGAAAATTCTTTTACATTTTTATTCCCTGACAAATGGTGTAGAAGTTTCAAGAAATGTATTGACACATTGGAAACCTCTTTGCATTGACTCCTCTGAGAGGCTAGCATTAAATTATGGCATTCAGTATTTGGATGCCTCATGAAGGAAGATGCATATAGTCTTCACATGAATCTTTTCTACCATCAACAGAAATTATCTATAGCTATCATGTTTCATCTAGGGATTTAACAGTAACAATTCATCTAGGCAATTTGTAATAGTTATTTCATACATGGCTACTGCTGGAATAACAATAACCATGTATGGAATAATGATCAATCTGAGGTCAATCTTGATGAACATCATATTGCATTACATTCTGTTTGTAATGTAGTATGATGTTCATCAAGATTACAAATTACAACAATAGCCATTTATGGAATAATGATCAATCTGAGGTCAATCTTGATGAACATCATACTGCATTACAATCTGCTTGTAATGTAGTATGATGTTACATTAAATTAAATTCTATTAAGTACATTAATTATTTATTCTAGAAATTTGGAAATTACTTATTCTCTCTTTCAGCTCTTGTGATTCAGTATGAGTGTGAAAGTTTATAGACATATTGTTGCATTTGTTAGTCTTGTTGCTTTTAACATATTTAAGTGGAATACACGAAGGAGTACCACATGATGAATGCTTAATTTAATGCATTGTTAAGGTGCAGTCTCAGAACTATCCATTTCTAGTTCTTTAGACATGGTTTTATAAATGTGTTTTGGTAGATGACTGTATTGTTCATGATTCTATATGTATATACCCTAACCATCTTGTTATTACTGTTGCATTACAAAATTAAGTGGAATAATTCTACTTTGTTCAATGCTCTATTTCATCCTAAATTTCTTTTCATTTTTCATTCATTTTTAAAAACCACATGATAGCTACAAAAATAGAAATGGATAGTTCTGAGACTACACATATGATGATAAAGTGAGACTACACATATGGTGACATTAAAAATGTTTGAAATAGCTTCTGGATTCAATTTTGTAGATATTTTTGGCATCAACATTTCTGATCACACTCTATGATCCTTCATCGGGATGGAAGAGAGAAAAATGATTGAAAGAAAAGTCCATCATTTTGGTCTATTGCAATCATTTTTCTCTCTGTCATCCTGATGATGGATCACAAAGTGTGATCCAAAACTATCTACACAATCGAATCCAAAAGCTATTTCAAACATTAATGCCAAAAATATCGACATATGCTGATAAACAAATGAGCTATCTGATGATTGTCTACTGTTCATGTTTGTAAATAATCAATATTTCTAATGGTACTCCTTGGTGTATTCCATTTAAAAATAAATTTTTTTTATTTTTTCTATCATGTTTACTTTGTAGATGCAGGATTGATCATCTAACAATACAGAAAGTAATGGGCAGAATGAGCGGGATATGAGATGGTTTCTCATCGAATGTGGGGCATAAGGGCGTAGAGTGTGGATTTCCTTGTGTTTTCTTATTTAATGGTTTGTTTTCATACCAGCATTTATGGATATTGTTCTTCCCCATCTTCTAGCTGATGCTATAGTTGTTTCAATATATTTTTTGTATAAATTCGTAATATCAACATAAATGAAACTTTTTCAATTTGTACTGATAGAATATAGTCATGTTGTTATATGAATGAACAAATATTTGTTTGATACAGTGGTGATGGCTATGATAAATGTCCCTATGTGTGACTATGGTGATGGAGTGCATTGCGTGTTGAGGATGTCACTGTGTGTGCTTGAATGTGACCTCTAAATCAACCACATACGCAACATAGTCATTACTCCTATGGTCAAATTACGAAGAGAATATGAATTATTCAATCCAAAATTCGTGAGGAAGTGACCTGTTGCCTCCTATGCAGGCAGGGTGTATAATCGCTCTCAGATTGGAGAACCAACAACCATCAGACCGCTACTACAATGGAGGATTTTCCAAGAAATCCATAAAGATGATATGCAATGCTTAGAATCAAACTAAGATGAATGCAATTAATCTAGAAAACTTTGAAAGAAATATGAAATGCAGATTTTTATTTGATTTGAAATAAAGATGATATTAGACTAAGAACAAGTAAGAAAATTTAATCTAAATGTGAAATGCAATTACACTAATATGAGAAATTAAACTAGATAATGCAATAAAAGAGCTTTGAAAATAATGAGATATGAGACTAAAAAATGCTATAGTGTAGATGCTCTCAAAAATTGCCCTCCAATGAAGAAAAAGAGCCCAAATAAATAGAAGAGCCAGGAGGAGGAGGAAGAGTTTCTTGATTCGAAACTCCTGACCCTTCATATCCCTTTTGGGACAAATAAGCATGAATTACTTTATTAAAAGAATGGAAAATGCCACATGAGGACCTTTCGAATATCTCAAATTATTAATTCAAGAAAAGGTGTCCATTCAAATAACAAGCAATTATTAATTCCTTTTTATGGGTAATTAGCTAAAGAGGGTAGATTTTTAATTTAATTAGAAAGCACATAGGACTTTACAATTAAATTAATGTATCATAGAGATAATTTAGCTAATAAATTCAAAGACTTAGGAATTAATTTTAGTGTTTGATTATTGCAATTTATGGTCTTTGCAATTGACATCAAGTCAAATTAAGTCAAATATGAGAGAGAAAATTACCTAGGGAACTAGGACTTTTGAAGATATGAAATTGAGATAATGCACCAAAATTGATTGAAATTTAATAGGTGCCAATTTTGGGGTATTACATTTGCCTCTCTTTGAATTGATGTGCGAACAGTGCGTTGATTCAAAGAATATTCTGAAGTGACAGATGATGAAAATTTTTGAAGTCTAAGTTAGATTGCGAAGACAACGATCTTAGAAAAGAACCAGAATCGGGGTTAGATTGCCCCAATACCAATTGATGAAGATGCAGATTTAGGACTATCTCCGAATCAAGGTTAGATTGCCCCAATACGAAGCTTAGTCCTCTGAGACCCAGGTTAGGTTGCCCAGATAACGATCTAAAAGAGATTTCGAGAGTCATCTCTAGAACAAAGCTTGACTCCCAGGAATCAGGGTTAGATTGCCCCAATACCCAATAGATTTCAAGAACCATCTCCAGAATGAAGAATGATCCTCGAGGATCTGAGTTAGATTGCTCAGATACCTAAGAGATAGATTTCCAGATGACAGGATGCGAGGCATGAAGATGCCCCTAGCAATGAGGACTGATGATTCAAATCAGACTGATTCAAGAATAGATTCGACAAGATTCAAATGATGTAATCATCCTGCCCCCTCGGGAGTGAAATTGAAAGATGACATGTCAGAAGGATGATTGACAGCAAGAGGTTGCAGAGCAAAAGCAATTAGACTAGATTCGCAAAGCTACAGAAGTGAATCGGAGCAAAGCAGAGGTCCTATTGACCAAGTTTGACCATAGTTGACTAAATTTGACTTGAATTGACTTTGATGAAAAGAGTAAAGATCTCAAGAACATGATGTAAAGATGAGGATCTGGCAAGAAAATGACGCGAGAAGGTTGACTGCACAAGCATCCAATCCAGAAGGAGTTCAATATTTAAAACGCGATTTTGAGCCACTTAGAAATGTCAGATTTTGATTTCGATCCCGAAAAAGGATGTAGCCAAGATGAGACTGGGACAAAAGATGAGAACCTTTGATGAGAAGATCCAAAAGAAAGAAATCAAGAGAGCAACAAGAAAGCGCTCCAAATGCAAGCCTAGAATGAAAGATGCAAGTCTAAATGCAGGCCTAGGATGAACAAATGCAATCCTCCGGACTTGGCTGTTGGACTCATCGTATTTATCATCATTGAGTTTGTTTAAGCACGGGACAATCAAAAGATGCCATACAATTCCCCCCAACATGAGAATATGAATATGACATAAGTCTTAAATTTGTCGGAATGAGGTGTAAGCATTAAGGCACAAGAAGCCAAAATGACCTGAACACCTATTCCTTTTAATTTAGCAAGTTAACATAAGCATCAAAGCACATTTGCTAGAATGACCTGAATGTCTCTTGCGAACAAACACACCAAACACATGAGAGATCTTTCTTTTGCCAAAGAGTGCTCGCAGTGACCCCTACGTTCACTTAGCAAGATGAGCATTGGCAATTCCAAATGTAGCAAAAGAAGTCACTCAAAACAAACAAGGAGAAGAACCAACCTCACCAAAGCATCCATATAAAAGGAGTCGAGGTACGCATGGCCATCCAATATGAGATAGAGGCTCTTACAGATGGACACCCCTCTTAAATGAATTCTTTGGATCATTGGAACTAAACCAACAAACAAAAAGCAAAAAAGCAAAGCAAACAAACAAGCACTCAAAGAAAACAAAGCTCAACATGCCTCAAAGGAACACACATTTAGTTTTAGTTTAAGTTTAAGTTCATGTTCAAGTGGATTGAAGACAATTCAAAAAGATAATGTTCAAAGTCTCAATGAGATAATGATAGTAGGCAGATGTAGTGAGAATCACTGGTGATTGATATAAGGGAGAAATCTCAAAGAAGAGAGATCGAATGAAAGCTAGGTATCCATAGGCAAGCATAGTGGGAACCACTGGCGACCAATGCTCAAAAGAGTTTTCGAAAGTGATAGGACAATGCCCTCTAGACCAGGCAGGTGCCCCCAAGTGTGAACCAGTTCCAATCCATGAAGAGTCGAGGAAAACTCAAAGACAAGCGCATGAGCTAGCAAACCAAAGCAGGAAACAAACTAAATCAGGAAAGCGGGAAAACAAACTAAAGCAGGAAAGGAAGGAAACTAAAGCAGGAAACTAAGAGCCAAGTGATGCTGAGATGAGATGCAGCTTCAGGAAAACAAGAGGCGCCTGTTTACCAGGTTTTCACCATCTTGGCAGAGATTCTATTTTTGCTACCATGACGCCTGTTTACCAGGTTTTCATCAATGGCACATTTTTCTCTTTTTCAATTTTTTTGTACTTTTCTCTTTTTTTGCTTTTTTTTGTATTTTTTGAATATCTCATTTTTTTTGTATTTTTGTATTTTTTTTGTATTTTTCACATTTTCTATTTTTTTTGTATTATCAAGGTGCCTGTTTACCAGGTTTTCACCAGGATAATAGATACATTAAAGTGCCTGTTTGCCAGGTTTTCACTAAGATGATCATTTTTTCAGGACATTTTGCAATTTTTAGGATTTTTGCAATATACCAATTTTTTTGGATTTTTTCAAGACCAATAAGTATGTACATGAGCATACTAAGAATGTCAGCTGTAGAACTTTTTCAAATGAAGAGCGTTGATAGGCTCTTTGAGTTTCTCTCCTTCAGTGGTGATCTTTGGAAACACAGTCATTTGTAGTAGTAGCCAGCTAAGAAGTTGCAGAATCAGAACTAGATGTTGTAGCAGCAACAGGAGATCCAACCAGTAGTGTCCAACCATCAAGAGATCCATAGTCAAGGAAAGACCACTTAAGTGAGACCCACAAATATCCTCATGGACACACCTTAACTCTTTGTCAGATTTCCCACACTCTAAACACTTAGGAAGAGTACATTCTAGATGTTTCTTAGTCATGCCATTAGCAATAAGGAGATACTGATATGCACTTTGGGAAAAGGCAAGATGGAGTGAAGAGTGTAAAGTATGAGAGGCAAGGGTGATGGAATGGAGGGAAGCATGAGAATTTTGGAAGCTCGAATGACAACTTTGATTTTTTCTTTCTTTGGAATCCACATAGCTTTTGAATTTTTTCTTCTTTACTTTGAGGTGCTTTTGATGACAATGCCTATAGAATGGATTTCAAGATCCATTTTTTATTTTATTTTCTGACTTTTGATTGTCTTCTTCTTTTTGAGGACCTTTGCGGTCTTTTGAACACCTTTGTTTCTTTCCTTTCTTCATAGTCACATGTCGATTAGATGGGACATGGTGACCTTGAGATATAAGTGGATTCTCCTTATTTTTATTTTTATGTTGCACATCCAAGTTACTTCCAAAAGACTCAGGAATGATGGATGAAAGAGGCTTATATGACTGGTTCAGGTGGAGAGGTGGAAATGGAAGTGGACGGGCCACTTTTTTGGGAGATGAAGAGGGAAGAGAAATCGATGGGATGGGCTCAAGTGAAAATATATCAGTATCATCCTCATTATTCATGAATGCATCAAGTAGATCAAGAAAGTAAGCTTCCATAGAGCATTGTCGATTGTGAGTAGTCTTAGAAGAGTCAGATAAGTTTGGAGGAATATTATGTGAGCCTAACCAAGATAACCTATTCCAAGAGTCAGGTCCCCTTTCAGGTGGTAAGAGTGCACGAATAGGAACCATTTCAATTCTGGATCTACCAAGATTCTATGAGATTGTAACAAGATGGGGTCTTACATACCCATGATTTTTTGGAGCAGTAGAAGTATAACTTGGAGTAGATGGCCTAGGAGCCATAGGAATGATCTCCACAGGAGGGTGGAAAGGATCATCATCAATAGCTTGATCTGGAGGATCATAACTTTCTCCTCTTTCTGAGTTGTTAAGACTAGCATATAAGTGCATAGCATCAACTGGTATTTCTGTAGTAGCATATGAAATGGAGTCCCATTCAGCTAGAGACATAGTTGGAGGTAGACTTTCTTCATTGTTGTCATCTAACATAGGAAGTGTTTCTTCAATAGTAGGATCTTGTTTAGTAGTAGAAGCAGCAGAGTAATCTAGAATAGGCATATCTTGAGGCATACCCAAGAGAAGAGAAGCATCCAATAGTTTCTCCCAGTCATTATGTGTGCCATTGGAGTTGGCAATAGTAGGATTTTGTTCAATAGCAGAAGTGGTGGAACAATCTAGAGTAGGCATACCCCAGGGCATACCCAAGATAAGGGAAGCATCCAACAGTTGCTCCCAATCAGTATGTGTATCATTTGAATCGGTAGTAGTAGGATTTTGTTCAACAGTAGAAGTGGTAGAACAATCTAGAATAGGCATACCTTGAGGCATACCAAAGATAAGGGAAGCATCCAATAGTTGCTCCCAATCAGTATGTGTGCCATTAGAGGTAGTGACATATTTAGTAGTAGCTGTAGTAGTAGAAATATGTTCAGTAGAGTGTATAAAATCCTCCTGGTGAGGACCAAAATCATGTACCTGAAGCACTTGAGAAGGTAGATAAGACTCTTTCTGGTAGTCTAAATTAGAATTTTGAACATTCAAAGATCTTTCATGTGTCATAGGCTGAATCTGTGTTTCTTCATTATCTAAATCCTTGCATGAGAGAAAGCTGTAGCTAGGTTGGTGAAGCTCATAGCTAGGATAGCTAATACCAAATCCATCTTCAGAAGGTTCCTCATAGGAATGTGGAGATGGAGGGAGATTTGTCAATGTCAACATGGGCTCAAACTGATATTCCCCCATGCCAATATCTTTGATCTTCAGGGTCTTTTCTATTTCTTTTAGCTTGGCCTCATAGAACTCAGTGGATTCTCTATTGGTGGGAACAAAACTATCTGTCAATTTGGTAAGCATCTTAGCAGAGCAAGTATTTTGGCTAGCACTATTGTCAACGAGGACATGAGGGATACTCTTGGGGCCTATCATAACTTTAGTGTGCAGGAGAGGATTATGTGGGTGGCTCAGCAAGTGATCATCTTCCTCAGAGAATGGTAAATAATGAGGTGAGGTCAAATGACCCACCATAGATTGAAACTGGTCGAGATCAAGATCTTTGGGGATGTTTTCCTTGGTGAGGGATTTATCCATAGATAGTTTTGGTTTGGATGTCGAAGGTTCAGGACCTTTGAGCATGATCTTTGCATGAGATTGAGTGATAGTGTTCACACAAGCTAGAGACTGTGTGGAGTTATACGAGGGAGACGCAGGGCCTCGCAAGACAAAGGGAGTTTTGGGTTTAGGAGTATCCTTTCTCCCTGGAGTAATGATCATGTCATAGTGAGAGATCCAAGGTTTGTTTCTAGCAAATCTGGAAGGTGGTTGAGCTTCTGTCGTAGCCTTCTCAGTGGCATTGACTATTTGCATGCTAGAGCTAAGATTAAAGACAGACTTTGAGGGTTTTGGCATGTTAGAGCTGAGATTGAAAACCAACTTTGAAGGTTTTGGCATGTTAGAGCTGAGATTGAAAACCAACTTTGAAGGTTTTGGATCTCCCATCTTGTTGGTAGTATTATGAGAGATCGTGAAAGAGTTGATAGGTTCAAAAGGATCAATAGGTTTAATTTTAGAAAGTGACCCTTCAAAGTCTTGCTGGTCTTCAAACAATGGGTTATAATATTCTTGAAATAGTAAGTCAGACTGTATCTGAAATAATGGATTGTAATACTCTTGGAATGACGAAGAATGTGAGGATTCCTCATGAAGTTCAGATTTTGCAACAGATTCGAAATGATCTATGTCTTGATTATGAGGTTTACTTTGATCTTGATCAGCATTCTGAATGGGATAAGTCTTGCCACTTTGAGTCATGACAGTCATAGATGAAGATGTAACGAGAAAAGATTCGGGATAAAGCTAGACTCTATCTCTAAGATAACAAAAAGGAGATAAATGGCTAGAACAGCCAAGATGCAAGATGAACCTGGTAGGAATTGTCAAAAAGAGATGGCTAGAACAGCCAAGATAAGACAATCACAATGCAAGGTACAAGAGCACAATGAGATAAGGTAGACTAATGAGAGACAATACGAGTCAAAGCAAAGATCGATCGATTCCTAACTCAAGACAACTAGTTTCTAACGGTGAACGACAGGAAAATAGAAAAATAGATCACAGACAAAAAGGTAGATCAGATTTATGTCATTGATCAAGCACATAAGACAGTAATCAAGGAGTTCAAGCAAACAATCTTCAAGCAATGGGCAAGGGACAAAGCAACCTTGCGCATGAACATGAATAGTGACTTAGTATTTCTACTCCCTAAGGACTCTACTTGTGTATGTTCTTGAGAATGTTTTAGCAGACACTTAAAACATAACAACATCCTAGCAAGTTTTCTACAAGGATATACATGGCTTTTCTAAAGGGTGTCCTCGATATACGCAAGGTATGTGAGGCACAAATTCGTAGATGAGAAGAATTTGAAATCACACAGCCGGGAGGAGACGGTAACCCAAATCTCCTCCTTCACTTCTCAAAGGTATAAAGTTCTTTGAGGCTTAGCCAAGAGTGAAATCTAACTCATTCCCAAGAGAGGTGTCTTTGGATTCACCTCCTGATATTTATTCTCCGCCGGAACATGGGAGTTGAGGTCGTCCCTTGAGGTGATGAAATCCCCAAGCAGGCCTTCTAAAAAATGAAAAGTAAGTAATTCTCTATCAAAAAGTATTGGGAAGCACTAAAGGTGGTGCATTTAACCCTTCAAGTAAATGTGAGGTGAGTCCACAAAGTGGTGCATTTAACTCCTCACACAAACTCAAAGTGAGTCCACACCCTAGAAAACGAGTTCCAAAAAGCACAAAAGGGTTGCTTAGTGGAACAATTAACGCTTCTTTCCTATAGACCCCTCCCCTTTAATGTGGCACTGAGATTACAACCACAAGGCGGAAATGAGGGGCTGGTGGATTAGTGAGTCCAATAACCCAGGATAGCAATCTAGATCAATCACAAGTAATCTAAGACTGCTAATCAATACTACTCATAAGTGCAAAAGGGTTTGAATCATAGAATATTTAACTTTCCAAGTAAACATGAAGTGAGTCCACAAAGTGGTGCATTTAACTCTTCATGTAAACAAGGAATGAATCCATGCCCTCAATCACTCAATGAGATGTTTTGATATTGGAACCAAAAATTACTTAATGTTTAAAAGACAAGCATGCACTTAAACACAAACTTCTATGAAAGCAAATCTATGTTCGTTTATTTCCCATTAAGAGCATAAAAAATGTGTTCTATAAAAGCGTGTAACACTCAAGCCAAACACATGAGAGATTAATTTTATGCCCAAACCAAGTGTTATAGAGATTTTAAGAACTCACCTTAGGTCCAAAGATCTGCAATCCAGCATTTAGCACACATCTGAAAGTATAGAATCAAGACAAATCAATGGCAAACCGTAAGATATGTAACATTGTTGTCTTCAAGACAGTCTTTAAGGATTGATTTATTTGACCCATAAAATCACAATATTAAAATTTCTGGAAAGAATGAAGTTTTTAGCCAACATCAAGAACTATCATTTCCAAAAATTACAAGGTCTTATGATTCAATTTGGTTCCTCAACCAATAATGTTTTCAGACTACAATTTTTCTGTCATAAATCAGATTTAAAACATCAGGCCCTGCCTAGGGAATCACATATCTTTCTCAAAAAGAATCCAAATGAAACCAAACCAATTTCACAGTAACTATTAATGAATCTAATTTCAAAATATGTAAGTCATTTATTTTTTTCATTCATAAATCATTTTTTAAGAGCAAATCATTGCCTGCAACTCTAATGCAGATTGTTAAAAACCAGTTTTCACTCAAATGCCCATAACTTTCACAAATCTATATAAAAATGACTCAAACCAAAAGGAAATGAAAGATAATTAATTTAGCTTTCCAATGAATATTATTAGAGATCCTGATTCCTCATAATTTGTGTGTACCAGATATTTCAATCTGACTGTATTCAAAGAATCTCAAATCTGCAAATACCCACTTTCACCAAAATGATCATAACTTATTCATTTCTTTATAAAAATTAACCAAACCAAAATCATGAGAAAGAGGATTCATCATTCTATCCATCTATTACTATATTACAAGGTTTTCAGGCTATAAATGGCCGTACAAGGCCTGAAACTAACACTAAAACTGAAAAACTAATCAAGAATGAGGCCAGAAATTGATCTTTTCTGCCCCACGGTGGGTGCCAAAATGTGTGTGCTTGAATGTGACCTCTAAATCAACCACATACGCAACATAGTCATTACTCCTATGGTCAAATTACAAAGATAATATGAATTATTCAATCCAAAATTCGTGAGGAAGCGACCTGTTGCCTCCTATGCAGGAGGGGTGTATAATCGCTCTCAGATTAGAGAACCAACAACCATCAGACCGCTACTACAACGGAAGATTTTCCAAGAAAGCCATAAAGATGATATGCAAAGCTTAGAATCAAACTAAGATGAATGCAATTAATCTAGAAAACTTTGAAAGAAATATGAAATGCAGATTTTTATTTGATTTGAAATAAAGATGATATTAGACTAAGAACAAGTAAGAAAATTTAATCTAAATGTGAAATGCAATTACACTAATATGAGAAATTAAACTAGATAATGCAATAAAAGAGCTTTGAAAATAATGAGATATGAGACTAAAAAATGCTATAGTGTAGATGCTCTCAAAAATTGCCCTCCAATGAAGAAAAAGAGCCCAAATAAATAGAAGAGCCAAGAGGAGGAGGAAGAGTTTCTTGATTCGAAACTCCTGACCCTTCATATCCCTTTTGGGACAAATAAGCATGAATTACTTTATTAAAAGAATGGAAAATGCCACATGAGGACCTTTCGAATATCTCAAATTATTAATTCAAGAAAAGGTGTCCATTCAAATAACAAGCAATTATTAATTCCTTTTTATGGGTAATTAGCTAAAGAGGGTAGATTTTTAATTTAATTAGAAAGCACATAGGACTTTACAATTAAATTAATGTATCATAGAGATAATTTAGCTAATAAATTCAAAGACTTAGGAATTAATTTCAGTGTTTGATTATTGCAATTTATAGTCTTTGCAATTGACATAAAGTCAAATTAAGTCAGATATGAGAGAGAAAATTGCCTAGGGAACTAGGACTTTTGAAGATATGAAATTGAGATAATGCACCAAAATTGATTGAAATTTAATAGGTGCCAATTTTGGGGTATTATAGTCACACATAGACACTAATCCAGAGCGTAAATTTTGGACTTGCATAAATAAGAAAAAGGTTGTTAATTGCACAATATTTAAATGTCTAGAAAGAATAAATATTAGTCATTATAGCGAGACTAACTTAGATTTATATTGTAGGATGGCAGTGGATGTGACTACTTTTGGTGGGTCGATGACACCCCATCGCTGTCTACATCATATGCACCTTCTACACATATACCTGTTGTGGATGATGAGTGCAAGTCTTGCAAAGCACTCAAGAAAGATATTGCAAAAGCAGAGGCTACCTATAAAGCTGATGTCATTATTTTATGATGTTTACTTTGTGCAACAATCGCAGTGCTTTGTTGGGTCATTATGAAGAAATAGATATATATGTGGACTATATGACTTATTTATATTTTGATGTGATATCGAGAAATGCTATAATTATTTTCTTGTTATAATATTGTTTATGAGAATGTATAAAATTATTAAAAAAAGTTAAGTTTACTATTCACAATATTGAAAAATAAAATAAAGTTTTATTTATGATCTACTATATAAAAATATAAATTAATTAAAAAAATATAAATAGAAAAATGGGCAAAATAAATAAAATATTAAATTAAAACATTATATAATAATTTAAAAAACTTAAATTTTTTCTTGTCAAATTCTAATTCCAATTCAAAACATAGAACCAAAAACAGAAAATGGATAATGTAATTCCAATTCCAATTTGAAATTGCAAACCAAACACATAAATAGGAATTTCTCAGTTCTAATTCCAATTTCAAAAATGACAACCAAACGCAGAAGATGGATTGTCTCAGCCATCTTTCGGGTCAACCAAATGGTCCAAACTATCTTCCAAATACACAAAACCAGAATTTCAAAACCTGATTTTGAGATAATTAGGTTTTGAATCAAATTCCAATTCTGCAAACAAACGGGCCCTTAGGGCTTGAATTCGAGAATATGGGTAGCAATTTGATGAAAATTTTATGAAATATGTTTTGTTTGAAAACCCTAGGTTCAAAATAACATTAGATTTAATTGGTAGAATTTAGATCTCACATGTGAATGGCAAAAAAAAATCTAAATTAGATCTTAGAGAATGTATTGGAAAATACCTAGATTGATTAAACAAAATAAGGGTTTCAAAATGCCATCTTAAAATATATGTATGTTGAAATTTTATCACCTCGTTAAAATCTATGGAAAAAAAATACTATTCCCTATATTCTACTTGGCTTTTCTTATTTCCTAAAAAAAATAATAATAAAACAAAATATAGATTTTTAAAAATAGCTTATTATTTTGAAAATAGTGTTTATTAATTGTTGCTGTAATTTTTAATATGTGTGTGTGTTTGTGTGTGTGTGTATGTATGTATGTATATATGTGTTTAAAAAATTTAATTTATTTTTTAAAAGATATATATTAAATAATTTTATTTTTTTAGGTGGTGGGCCGACCCCCCACCCCTGCCTCACGACATCCATGGGCTACCTCACGACAGTACCCGCGGGCTGTCGTGTTAGGAGTTTGCATGGGCTGTTATGCCGTGAACTGTGGGGAGGACCATCGGTCCCCCCCAAGAAACAAAAAAAAAAAAATTTATTTTGTTTAAAGAATTTTATTTTATTTTTTATTTTGTAATTATTAAAATTTAATAATGTATATATATATATATATTAGAATAAAATATATAGATATTTATATTGAATTTATTTAAATGCTAAATTGGTTTTCTTTTTTTGTTGAAGAATGTTAAAATGATAGATAATTTATATATAGTTGTATATGCATTTTAAATGAGAAAAACTATTTTTCTTTTATATGGATATTTTATTTGGGCAATTCATGGAAACTATTCATTATTTATTTAAATCTATTAGCTGAATTTTAGCAATTTAATATTGGGTTTCTACTTATAAATTTAAATCAGTTTGGTGTATTTTTTAAACTATAAAATTATAATGGGTTAGTAATTTTAATGCCTAGAATCAATTTATTTTGTGAATGTTATAAATTAATTTGTAGGGTTAGAATTTAATTGTATTTAATGTAATTATAGTCTATTAGTAATTATTGGATAAATTAATTTCATGATGAAATTTACAAAGTAGTTTATTAAATTAAATTCTATTATTTGTCTTTTAATTGCCTTATGTGTTTGGGGTGTAAAGGGATTTAGTATGTCATCCCAGTAGGACTGTTACCAGAGGCAACATTAGAAATTATTGATTATGTTTATTTTCTTTGTATACTTGAGTGAAATTGATCAAATGAGACCCAACCTTTATAGAGATTGATTTTATGATGAAAATTGTATTATGTGTGCCTATTACTTCTTGGAACTAGTTTTTAAGCATTATGAGACTATGTTGACTTAGAGTCGTGATTTGAGATTGTTAAACCTAGGTTAGGTTATCTAGGTGTTAGAAGAGAAGTGACTTACTTTGGAGGCATTGGAGCCAGGAGGTGGCTACCTGGGTATCCTCGATAGGTTACTTAATCAAGTGATAATATTAAATTAAATGGGGATTAAAATTAATTAATAAGATAATGATTCATCACCCATGCCTTGAGTGCCAGTATAGGCTAAGGATGGTAGTGGGAGAAGATGCTTTTCCATCTAGTAGTGATGGTGATTCTGGCATAGTTAGTTGTTCCTTGTCTACATGAGAGGACTACTGATCCGCATATAGTCACTAGAGGCCAGAGTTCAGAGAGGCTACCAGATAACCTTAGAGTTGACTCATGTGATGACACTTCCTTGATTTCATTCTAGGTTTCCTACATGTTTTGGTTTCCTCAGGAATTATCATGTATACCTTGGACTTATGAGTTGTACCCTTGAGATAGGATCTTCTAGGATCCTTTCTTAGTCTACCTTATTGAATGGTATTGCTATCCATTTGGGATTTGATGTTATCTCCTCAACATAGTGGGAGTGGAACCACAGGTTTCCATGAGGTCAAGTGGTAGTGATTCTTTTACCATTTGAGACTCTGATGTCCTTGTTCTAGTGTTGGATGAACCTGGTTTTAGTTAATTCCTTTCCTATCTTCTTGGATTTCTATTCTTGATCTTATACTTTTGTTTTGTACTTTGTTATTTATTGTAATCACATACGCTGCGACATGTGCAGAGGATGTTCGATGAGTATGTGTATTTTATCATTTAGTTGTAATTTATAATGTAATATGTAATTCATGGTCATAATTGTATTTCATAGTTTCTACATCAAGGAACCCTTGAGATGTGTAATCTACCTTTGGAGGTTTTATTTATGGTTTATGCTTATGTTCTTATGGACTTTATGTTTTACTTCTAATTTTTATTCATCATTATTTGTAAACATTTAAGAAAAAAAATTATTCTACAAACTTAGTAACATGTTTTAGGTTAATATCTCATGGGTTCCCTGATGAGGGAATTACACTTTTTATCAAAGCCCATGTTTCCAACATTGGGAGGAGCTTTCAGAATATTGTACGCCCATTTATTGTCTAGTGGTCAAAAATTGAAGACAAAACTTAGATATATAACATGCTTGTTTTTCAGACAATTATTTTTTTCAATCTTATCATGTTTGATTTATTTTTGCTTTCTTGATTTTATGTTGTAGGAAGGATGGTCACTAAGACTAGATTCTTTTCCAGAGACCAAAGTGGAGCCCGTAGTAGGAGATGTGGAAGAAGTAGACTTCCTATCCCTCTTGTTAGTCAGAGTTTTGAGGAGAGTGGGGAAGAGGATGGTAGAGAGCATCATGGTGACTCAGGATAACGTAATGCCATGCAAATTCTCCAAACCATTTTAGAATTCCTACTTGTGCAGAATAAGGACGATCAAGAAGCATCCCATCATTCTGATAATGAGGAGAGATAGAGATCATAGAGCCTGAAAAAGAGAGACACTACCCTCAGTCAAGGAGTCGTAAAGGCTAATTAGATGATAGACCTTCTAAGAGAACAACCACCTCCTTTTAATGGTCTTGACACTAGTTTTGAGGCAGAGACTTGGCTCATTTCTTTGGATCCATGTTTTTCCATGCAAAATTTTGACACTAATGTCAAGGAAAGATGTGTCATAATGAATCTTGAGGGCTTTTCATCTTCATGGTGGAAAATAGAGGATCACAAACTTGCACTTACTATGAAGACTATTACTTGGGAGCTTTTCTGATGCAGGAGCATCTTGGGTCTTTGAGCAATCTTGCATCAACCAAAAACATTTCCTGATTTGTATACCTGTTTGATATTGTTTTCTTTATAATATTTGCATTTTATGGTTTCATGGTGTGTGAAGATTACATTATTTTGAGGACCTATTTGGGAATCTTCTCCTATGAGCACATAAAGATTGGATGGACATTTTGAAAGTTAGAGTTGTTTTCTTGCTGTCAGAGCAATATTTTCCTATAATTTTTGGGCTGATTGCGCACCATGGTGACCTTGATCATTAAAGAATAATATCTTGTGAACTTACAGCCTTAAAGAGGACCTAATTTAATATCATTTACCAAAGTAATAGCTCCTAATTCATTATGAGTCATAATTTATGGCCATTTTGGCACGGGACCTATTTTCTGCCAATTTTGGGTCCAAGCCGTTCCTGCAGTTTTGGTGCTGATTGTTCATGTTGGCGACCTTGATCCATAAGGAATCAGAATTTTCTCTCTTAATGAGTTTTATAGGACCTAAATTAATATCATTTCCCAAGATCAAAAACCCCAATTCATTATGAGTAAAAATTTATGCCCATTTTTCCTCTGGACCTATTTTCTACCTATTTTTGGGTGAAACATGTGGTGTTTCTTCTTGTGATGTTCCATGTGATAAAATGGGACCTTGAGAACTTAAATGAATGTTCTTGGGTCATGTGAGGACCTAAATCCAAAGTCTCATCAATTTCTATTCATTCTAGCATTAGTTTTGGTTTAAATCTTGAGACTGGACCTATATTGTAATTAAATGCCTGACTGGCCGACCTGTGGCTTAGCTGGCTATATAAAGAGTCTAGATTGATATAGTAGGGTGAGAAGGGAGATTCAAGGAGGATAATTATCAAGATATATCATTGGAGAGAAATATAGGATTTGAGTTGTAATTCTAATATCATAATTCTCATTGTATAAGGCCGAAACCCGGAAGGCCTCACAGCCGGGCATGTTGAAAGAAATAATATAATTCTCTATTGTTACTGCCAGTTGATTGTCTCATATCCATTTTTATTTCATTTCTTTCATGTGTATCTATATTTATTTCATTGTGTAACTCTGAGAAGGGCTTGTTGTTGATTCAAGTGGACTCAATTCTGCTTGATTCTGCTTGTATCTGCCCTACCCCTACATCAAGTGGTATCAGAGCGAGTTCTTTCTTATGGATTGGATTGTGGAGAACCTTATTAGATTGGTTGTAGGGTGGTGGATCTGAGATCTAACCTATAACTTGTAGAAGTTTATGATCTTTCTGGAACCTGATTATCAAGATGGTTCGTGGTAGAGGAAATGATAATGCTATCATGGATATGTTGAAATAGATTGCAACTAGGCTTGAAGCTGTAGAGACAGCCCAAAGAAGAGGAGCACATCTTGAAGATTTTAGTGATGATGAAGAAGAAGAGCACCTAATGCTGAACTTGGAGTTGAACAGGATGAGGAAAGACTTTTGAGAGTTTTGTCTAAGGCTAATTCCAAGCCTGCAGTTGAAGTTCCTTGCTATGATGGAAGACTTGAGACCGATGCACTTTTGGATTGGATCTCTGAGATGGATAAATAATTTGAGTATGAAGGTACTCCTCACAATAAGAAGGTTAAGATAGTAGTTACAAAGCTGAAAGGTCATGCATCTCTTTGGTGGAATCATTTACAAACTGAGAGACAAAAAAGAGGAAAAGAAAAGATCAAGACATGGATGAAGATGCTTGGAAAGATGAAGAAGAAGTTTCTTCCAGCTGACTACCAAGTTAGTTTGATGAGAAAGATGCAAAATCTAAGACAAAAGGACATGAGTGTGAAAGAATATATTGAGGAATTTTACAAATTGGATATCAGATATGGACATGTGGATGATGAAGTTGAGAAGGTGGCTAGATATTTGAATGGCCTGAGGACATCTATTCAAGATGAGATCATCTATGTGAAGATTGATAGTGTGGAAGAAGCATACCAATTTTCTTTGAAGGCTAAAGAGATATTGACAAAGAAACATGATTAAAGACAAAGAGGAAGAGGTGGTAGATTATAGAGAAGTAGAGGAAGATCTTATGGAGAAAGTAGTAGATCTGACAATGCAGTGCAAGAGAAAGGATGGAAAGATGAACCTGCTAAAAGAGGTAATTACTCTAGAGGTAGCTATACTGGTTACTCTAGGAATAAAAATAATGGAAAAAGAGAAGATAAATCTTGGTTTAAAGGTACTTGTTACAAATGTGGTGAAGAAGGACATAGAGCTTTTGAATGTACTAACTCTGGAAAGAAGACTGGAGGTAATGGTAGAAATAATTTGGCTTGTGAAGAAGTTGAGGAAATGTCTAATGAACCTAAACATGGTGATAACTTGATGTTAAGAAAGATATTGTGGAATGAAGAAGTTGATGAGGAACCTTTTTTGAGGAAAAGTTTGTTCAGAACTAGATGTAAGATCGCTGACAAATGTTGCAAGGTAATCATTGACAGTGGAAGTTTTGATAATTTGGCATCTGAAGAGCTGGTTAACAAATTGCAGTTGTAGAGATTGAAACATCTGAAGCCTTATCATATTTCTTGGATCCAAAAGGAGCATAAATTACTTGTAAGTGAACAATGCCTTGTTATTATCATGATGAAGTCTTGTGTGATATTATGCCTATGGATTGTTGTCATATTCTTTTGGGTAGACCTTGGAAGTATGATAGGAAAGCTTTGCATGATGGTAGATTGAATAAATATACTATTTGGATGGATGGAAAGAAACAAGTGTTGTTGCCTTTGATAGAGAAGTTTGATGAAAGTCACTGTACTACAGTCAAAGTATGTTTGGTTGATGGTAAAAAGTTTGCAAGAGAAATGAAAGAACAGAATGTTTGTTTTGCTCTAATTCCAAGAAAGACTAAGAAACAAGATGAGCTAGAACATGCACCTAAGGTTAAGCCTTTGCTAAATGAATTTCATGACATCATTTCTGATAATGTACCTAATGGTTTACCACCTATGAGAAGTATAAGTCATTGTATGGATTTGATACCTAGAGCTAGTTTGCCTAACAAAGCACCACATAGGTTGACACCTGATGAAAAGACTGAATTGAATAGACAAGTGCAAGAATTGCTTGAAAGGGTTTGATTAGGGAAAGTCTAAGTCCTTGTGTAGTACCTACTATATTAGCACCTAAAAAGAATGGAGAATGGAGAATGTGCATAGATTCTAGAGCTATAAATAAGATAATAGTAAAGTATAGATTTCCTTTGCCTAGGATGGATGACATAATGGATAGTTTGAGTGGAGCAAAGTATTTCACAAAGATTGATTTGAAAAGTGGATATCATCATATTAGGATTAGAGAAGGGGATGAATGGAAAACTACTTTTAAGACTACTGAAGATTTGTATGAATGGTTGGTTATGCCTTTTGGTTCGACTAATGCACCTAGTACTTTCATGAGGTTGATGAATGAAGTTCTGAAAAGATTCTTGGGTAAGTTTGTGATTGTATATCTTGATGACATTTTGATATTCACTAAGGGTAAGGAGGAACATCTTGAACATATCAGACAAGTATTGCAGAGATTGAAGTAAGAAAAGTTGTTGATTAATTTGAAGAAATGTTCATTTATGAAAGAAGAGATTGTGTACCTTGGTTTTTTAATTTCAGCTGATGGACTGAAGATGGATCCTGAGAAAGTGAGAGCTATACTTGATTGGCCTACACCTGAGAATGTTGGAGAGGTAAGATCATTTCATGGATTGGCAAGTTTTTATAAGAAGTTTATCAAAAATTTCAATTCTATTTGTAATGCTATGACTGAAACTATGAGAGGAGATAAAAAGGATTTCAAATGGACACATGGAGCACAAAAGAGTTTTGAAACATTGAAACAAAGAATTGCAAAATTGCCTACACTTGCTTTGCCTAATTTTAGTAAGGTTTTTCAAGTTGAATGTGATGCTAGTGGTAGTGCAATTGGATCTATTTTGAGTCAAGAAAGAAAACCTATAGCTTTCTTTAGTGAAAAGTTGAATGATGCTAAGAGAAAATATTCAGTTTATGACTAGGAATTCTATGCTCTTGTTCAAGCTTTGAAGAAGTGGAGACATTATTTGATGCCTAAATATTTTGTGTTGTATACTGACCATAAAGCTTTGCAGCATTTGGGAAGTTAGAATAAGTTGAATCAGAGACATATGAAGTGGGTTGAGTTCTTGCAGAATTTTTCCTTTTCATTGAAGTATAAAAGTGGACAATCAAATAAGGTTTTTGATGCCTTGAGCCGAAGAAGAAGTTTGCTGACAGAGATGAGAGTTGAGGTACTTGGTTTTGATGATTTGAAACATTTGTATGAGACTGACATTGATTTTGTAGAGCCTTGGAAAGATTGTAAGGAACACACAGTAAGTGATAAGTGGTCTGATTATTTCATTCAAGAAGACATGTTGTTTAAAGGAGTTTAGTTGTGCATACCTAGAGGATCTAGGAGAGATAACATAATAAAGGAGAAACATAGTGGTGGACTTGCTAGACATTTTGGGATTGATAAGATTGTGAACCTGATTTCAGAAAGATACTTTTGGCCATAGATTTATAGAGATGTATAGAGAATGGTTAGAGGTTGCAGAATTTGCTAAAAAGTAAAAGGAACTAGTCATAATGTGGGATTATATACACCTTTTCCTATACCTGATAGACCATGGGAAGATGTGAGTATGGACTTTGTTCTTGGATTGCCTAGAACTCAAAGAGGTAATGATTCTATTTTGGTCGTGGTTGACAGATTTTCTAAGATGGCTCATTTCATACCTTGTAAGAAGACATTTGATGCATTGCATGTAGCTAAATTATTTTTCAATGAAGTGGTAAGATTGCATGGTTTGCCTAAGTCTATTGTTTCAGACAGAGCTACTAAGTTTACTGGTTACTTTTGGAGAACACTTTGGAAGAAGATGAATATAGAATTGAAGTTTAGTTCTACATTTCACCCTCAGACAGATGGATAGACTGAAGTTGTGAATAGAAGTTTGGGAAACTTGTTAAGATGTTTAGTTGGAGATAAGCCTACTAATTGGGATTTACTTTTGGCACAAGAAAAATTTGCATATAATAATTCTGTGAATAGAAGTACTAAGAGGACACCATTTGAGATTTTTACTAGTTTTCATCCTAAGGGAACCATAGAGCTGAGAGATTTACCTACTGAAATAAGAAGAAGTGTTGAAGCTGATCATTTTGCTAAATACATGAGAACTTTACATGATGAAGTTAAAAGGAATTTGGAGGACAATAATCTAAAATATAAACAAAGAGCAGATAAGAGAAGAAGACATAAATATTTTGAAGTTGGAGATGAGGTTATGATTCATTTGAAGAAGAATAGATTTCCAGTTGGTACCTACAACAAGCTGAAAATGAAGAAATTTGGACCTTGTAAGATTCTGAAGAAGTTTGACAGTGGAAATGCTTATGAAGTGGAATTACCAGAGGACATGGATATATCACCTATATTTAATATTTCTGATATATTTGAGTACTTTGAATCAAATGATGAGATAGAAGATGATCTAGATTATCCTAAGAAGAATAGAGACAGCATTGAGAAGATCTTGAATAGCAGAGTGAGCAAGAGTACAAGAGGAAAAGACTACATGGAATATCTAGTTTAGTGGAAAGACAAGCCAGTTGAAGACAGTTCATGGATTACACAAGCTGAGTTGGATCTTTATGATTCAAGTCAGAATATGAGTAGTTCCTGATGTGGACATCAGTTCTTTATTTACCCTAGCTTTTCTGATGCAGGACCATCTTGGGTCTTTGAGCAATCTTGCATCAACCAAAAACATTTCCTGATTTCTGTACTTGTTTGCTATTGTTTTCTTTATAATATTTGAATTTGATTGTTTCATGGTGTGTGAACCTTACATTATGTTGAGGAACTATTTGGGAACCTTCTCCTATGAGCACATAAAGATTGGATGGACAGTTTGAAAGTTAGAGTTATTTTCTTGCTGTCAGAGAAGTATTTTCCTGCAGTTTTGGGGCTGATTGTGCACCATGGTGACCTTGATATTTAAAGAAGAATATCTTGCACACTTAGGGACTTAAAGAGGACCTAATTTAATATCATTTCCAAAAGTCATAGATCCTAATTCATTATGAGTCAAAATTTATGGCCATTTTGGCACGGGACCTATTTTCTACCAGTTTTGGGTCCGAGCCATTCCTGCAGTTTTGGTGCTGATTGTTCATGTTGGCGACCTTGATCCATAAGGAATAAGACTTTTATCTCTTAATTAGTTTTATAGGACCTAAAGTACTATCATTTCTCAAGAGATAAAACCCCAATTCATTATGAGTAAAAAGTTATGCCCATTTTTCCTCTGGACCTATTTTCTGCCAGTTTTCAGGTGAAACATGTGGTGTTTCTTCTTGCGATGTTCCATGTGATCAAATGGGACCTTCCACACTTAAAGGAATGTTATTGGGTCATGTGAGGACCTAAATTCAAAGGTGCATCAATTTATATTCATTCTAGCATTAGTTTTGGTTTAAATCTTGAGACTGGACCTATATTGTAATTAAATGCCTGATTGGCCGACCTGTGGCTTAGCTGGCTATATAAAGAGTCTAGATTGATGTAGTAGGGAGAGAAGGGAGATCCAAGGAGGATAATTATCAAGATATATCATTAGAGAGAAAGATAAGATGTGAGTTGTAATTTTGATTTCATAATTCTCATTGTATAAGGCTGAAACCCAGAAGGCCTCACAACCGAGCATGTTGAAAGAAATAATATAATTCTCTATTGTTGTTGCCAGTTGATTATCTCATATCCATTGTGATTTCATTACTTTCATGTGTATCTATATTTCTTTCATTGTGTAACTCTAAGCAGGGCTTGTTGTTGATTCAAGTGGACTCAATTTTGCTTGATTCTTCTTGTATCTGCCCTGCCCCTGCATCATTTTCCTTGAAAACTTTTGTGAACAGTTTCTATCAGAGTAGTGGTAGTGATAGTGCATCGATGAGTTCCATAATCTATGATAGATTTCCATGATTATTCAGGAGTATGAGTGAATTTTCTTTGAGCTTAAGCCCTATGCAGGATACAATGATCAATCACCACTCTTGTTACATCATTTCATTAGAGGACTCAATGGCCACATTATGTTTTGAACCCAAGACCCTCAAGGAATCAGTTATTAAGGCTACTTTGATTGAGGTAAATTTGGCCTCGGGACATGGTGGATGCATAGGGGTTTAGATAGGAGTTCCTTCTTCTTTGGGATTTAAAGGAAATCATAATCAAGGTGCAGGAAACTTCAAGAAACCCCTCCCTATTTTCACAGTCAGTAGCAAAAGGACATGAATCCTCCAACACAAAAACAATGGTTTTCAATCAAGAAAGCAACACAACTGGCATCCTTATATGTGTAATCAAAAGGATTATCCAGCTCAGAGTTCACTTCAGATTCTTAGTGGAGGTCATTTCCAGCAGTCTAGTGCACCTTCGGTTGGTAAAGTTATTAGTAGAGGTAGTGGTTGTTTCTCTTGTGGACAACATGACCACATTATTGTCAATTGTTCTCATCATTCAACATAGTTTTCAAGACAGAGGCCTATAGCCTCTGAGCCTAGAGTTTGGGATATTGGTAGATCCCACAAGGTGTTTGTGGTTGGGAATGATCTGCAAAGCTCATCCCATAAAGTAGGTAAGGGTCCAATGGGACCCGTACATTGAGTCTTTTATAACTCAGTAGGACACAATGGAATTGTATGATTTATATCCCTATTTGTTTGTAGGCTTCCAAGAGTAAGTTTGATTCTAGGGAGGGTGGATGTAGTGCCCACCCATAATTTTATTTTTAGTTTAATATTTCCAAACTCTTTTAGGACACTTTTTTTTGTGTGTTGATATTTTCGTTATATTGTCATTTTTGGATGTATGACACTACATGGTGATTTTAATAAATGGATGATTATGATTGTTATATTGATATAGTTAGATGATGTTAGTTATGATGGTGACTTGCATGTTTTAAAATGATGCTTATGATTATGATTATATACTTACCCCATACTTGCATGTGTATGGTGATTATGTATGCTTTTACTTTTCTGTATGACATGTTTTATATGGTTGAGGGATGAAGTCATAGTTACCTTCTCATGGAATCTACACGATGTCTCGATCCCCACCATTGCTTTATATATATATATATATATATATATATATATATATATATATATATATATATATATATATATATATATATATATGTATGTATGTATGTATGTATGTATGTATGTATGTATGTATGTATGTATGTATGTATGTATGTATGTATGTACATGTTGGTCTTGTATGCAAGTTTGTAGGTACCGGCCATCGACTTCCTTGAATTGTTAGGATGAGCATGCCCTATCACTAGTCTCAATAGTAAAAGAGGGGAGATAATATTCAGATCAAAATCTTAACCTAAGCCATATTATGTCTTGAAATAGTGGACAAGATTCTGATATCTTACTCTTCCCAAACTTGTCCAGGTGACGTGAGTTTATAGCCCTTTCCTTGAGCATGGTTGTGGTTCTTTAAGTTCGGTTGATTTTGGTTATTGATGTGATTGCTATAATTAGATAATTTATTTAGATTAATTGTATAATTTAAATAAATTATATTTTTGCTATTTTTAGCTATTTAAAGGTGAGAGTATTTAATTAATTAGAAATTAATTATATGCAATTATTAAATTTAATAATTTTTATTTAAAAGGATTATTGTGAAAATAGAATTATTTAATTAATAAGAATTAATTAAATACATTCACTTTAGATTTATTTAATTGTAAATTAAATATTTTCAAATAAAAGGTATTTAGAAATTTAGAAATTAAATAGCATGTGGAAAATTGAAGTAGACTAAATGCTATTATTTAAATTAATTAGAATGCATTAAGTTGCACAATTAAAATTGAGTAAATTAAATTTAAAAAATTAGTCAATTTTGAGTTAAGTGTTTTCAACAAGAGTAATTAGAAAATCAAACTTGAGTTTAGAACTGAAATTAGGAATTGATAAAAATAAGGCTCTTTATGGAGTTGAGTTCCAACCCTTGCATGTGGAATTAAATTTCCTATGTGGTGAGGGTTTGGCCATTATTCTCAACACAGGGGTTTTAGAGAATTTTTGGGTGAAGGATTTCAATTTGGTGCAATTTTTTTGAAATCTTGAATTTATCTTCATTGTGGTCATCTTTGAATTCATCTTTAGTGTTAGAGGTAGGATTTGATTATCTTTGTGATAATATTTCTACAATTTTGAAAGGAAGTGGCTTACTTTGGAGGTGTCGGAGCCTGGGAGTGGATACCTTGGTATCCTCAGTAGGTTACATAATTAATCAAGTGATAATATTAAATTAAATGGGGATTAAAATGAATTAATAAGATAATGATTCCTCGCCCATGCCTTGACTGCTAGTATAGGCTAAGGATGGGAGTGGGAGAAGATGCTTTCCCATCCAGTAGTGATGGTGAGTCTAGCCTAGTTAGTTGTTCCTTGTCTACATGAGAGGACTACTAATCCGCATAGAGTCACTAGGGGCTAGAGTCTAGAGAGGCTACCATATGACCTTAGAGTTGAATCATGTGATGACACTTCCCTAATTTCATTATAGGTTTCCTACATGTGTTGGTTGCCTCTAGAATTATTATGTGTACCTTGGACTTATAAGTTGTACCCTTGAGATAGGAGATTCTAGGATCCTTTCTTAGTCTACATGATTGTATGGTATTTCTTCTATTTGGGAT
Organism: Chamaecyparis obtusa; assembly: GCA_027943335.1. NCBI lineage: Eukaryota > Viridiplantae > Streptophyta > Pinopsida > Cupressales > Cupressaceae > Chamaecyparis > Chamaecyparis obtusa. The sequence goes on from BSBK01002244.1 coordinate 1,119,019, forward strand.
TTGATGTTATCTCCTTAGCATGGTGGGAGTGGAACCACAGATTTCCATGGAGTCAAGTGGTAGTTATTATTTTACCATTTGAGACTCCAACATCCTTTGTCTAGTGCAGGATGAACATGGTTGCAATTACTTCCTTTCCTATCTTATTGGAGTTCTATTCTTGATCGTATACTTCTCTTTTGTACTTTGTAATTTATTGTAATCACATACCCTGCAACATGTGAAAAGGATGTTTGATGAGTATGTGTATTTTATCATTTAGTTATATTTATGATTTAATATGTAATTCATGGTCATAATTATATTTTGTAGTTTCTACGTCAAGGAATCCTTGAGATGTGTCATGCCCCTGACAGTCTTGGGTTTAACTTTTCTTTAATATTTCATTTCTATTGTGAACTGATAGCAGGACCATTTAGTTTGAGTTCTGAAAATGTATTTTTTAGTTAGGTTAGATGTGATTCAGTATGATAATTGTTTAAGTTAATTCTATTCTGAACAGCAGTATTTTTCTATTGATGACAGTGAACTATACGGTTATGATGTTTTGATTATATTTTTGTTTCTAAGATTGTTTTTCTGAGATCATCTGAGTTATTGGAATAACGTAAGTAAGATTATTGGTTTAACTATGCTATTTCTGTGTTTAATTTTTAAATCTTTTAAGCTTATGTTGTTAGTATAATATGCATATGTATTTGTAACTATGTATGTATTGTATGTATCAAGATAAATATATATACGTATGTATGAAGGATATATGTATATGAGTATGTATGTAAATATATATATATATATATACATTTATGTGTTTATAATTATGTGATTACATTTATTTGGTTGTTATTAATGTGGCTATATATATATATATATATATAGATGATAGGGCGGTCTCGGATATGTTATGGTAAGCAATGTTTTTAAACCTAGACTGAGGGCTGTTGTTATCGCTACATTGCATGTCATGGAAACCTTATTATTATTCAGCCCTTTTCATTGATTTGAATGTTGTTCGTGGCATTGGCAAGTGGGAAACCACAGCTTAGTGGGCATTAACTATGCCAGTGGCTTCGATCCATGAGCTGGTACCTCACATGACATTTGGCATGTAACGCTATTTTCTGGCAGTTTGGAGAGGCTCGATCTTTTTGAGCTAGGTTTTTTTTGTGTTGCTTTGGGTGGTTGAATCCGCCATTTTCTCTGGAATTGTAATTGTGTTGTTATGGGACTCAAGCAGTGACCATGAATCTCTACGGGTGTTTGGTATTTCGGTTGAATATGGAGTCAATTGCTAGACTTATCCTTGATGTTAAAAGGATTATAACATCTTTGGGATGGCACGGCATTTTGGGTCTATCAATTTGTGCTTCGTCTGGTCACTGGGAATTGCAAGTTTTGGCAGAGCTCATTTGGAAAGGAGTTGGTGACAGCTTTTTCTTTGGGTCATTTTCTCTCTGCATTTTACCAGGCAGGGGCATTCTCTAACTCTATTCTCATATTACTCTTCAGATTTTGCATACAAATGGTTGTTGAAAAGGATTGTAAGAGGGTAGTTAATGAATTGATGAAGGAAGTAATGTTTACGAATGTCTTTTTAGTGTTTTCGGTTATGAACCAGTATTTAGATAAAAACTTCTTGCTTGAACACTTGTTATGGAATAAAGGAAAGTCTGTTACGATGGCTATTGTGACCTTCAGTTATTATAAGGGTTACGCTGTGAATTTGTTTATGGGTATTTCCCTATTTGATGATATGCTTTGTTCTAGCTTTGTTACAGTTTCCTAATGAGATGTCTTAATTCTTTAATATTTCTTGAAGAGCTATTGCATGAAATTGTATTTATTCTTAAATCTTGGTAAAACCCTGATTTGGAATAGGGTACTTAGTTGATTTGATTAGCTCTGTTACGGTGGTTTTAAATTTGATTGGTGACATTCTGGGAGTCTCTAGTTGGCAATTATGCTATCATACCAATTTCTTGTTTTGAATCTGGTCATGGGACAGATATTGTAAACTTAGGGTCTCATAAATTTATTACGTTTCACAGATGTGTTTTCATGGATAAACCTTGTATGTTTTAGATTGAGATATATAAGGTTAGGCTGTAGACATTGTGTCATTTAAGCTGATAATGGTAGTGTAGAGGAATGATTCACTGCTGTACTACGAACTAGCATGATCGACAGCTAGCTTTAACTGAACCTTAGTGGTATTTTAGCATTTGTAGAAATGTCGGTAAACAGGGTTCTTCTAGGATTGAGTTTAATGTTTGAATGTGAATCATCATTTGGTTTCCTGAATGTATTCTGGAACTTATCTTGTTATCAACATAGAGAACTTAGTCTTATGGTATTCTGTTATGATATTACATTCGTAGGGTAATTTGAATATAGGTGTATGAGCATGTGCCATTGTTTATACCTTGAGAAACACTGTCTTTCAGTTACATCAACTTTTCCTTTTCATAATGAAACAGAGTATAGGATAGGATTTTAAATGCGGCTGTGATGTAGATTTATTTATAATGAAATTGTATCTTGAATGAGGAGGATAGAATAATGTTTCAGTAAACATATGACTTCACTGTTTGTATTGAGTTTGTTTACTACACATTACTATTCTTGAACTAGATATGTTATGTTATTTGAACTAGAACAGTGATGTAGAAATCATGTAAATTGATTTTCTATTGTGAATTTTTAAGTTCTATTATGGTGTCATGAGGAAATATGGATGTATGGTTTCATTGGGAATATCTGATTGCTGTTTCAGATTTGATTATGGAAGTATTTTAGAATTGCTACTTTGTTAAAATGGAATAAGTAAATTATTCCTTTTCAATTAAGTTAGCTATGATTGTATGTGTTTTTTTGAGATTATGCAAGGATGATCCATAGGTGGGTGGCTGGCACTAGTCTAGTACCTTGAAGTGACAGAATTTTTATCAGAATGTCTGATACTAGTCGGGTCCTTATGGGAAAGAATTTCTATCAGTTAATTAACTAAGTGATAATTCTTGAAATTCATGGGCTTAGGTATCTATTAATAAGATAAAAAAATTATGGTTTCACCGGCATAATGATTACTACGAGGTTTCCTTATTGGATACATGGCGTAGATTATTATGTAGACACCCATGGACTCTTGGATCATCATCTTGTCATATTCTTTGCGAGTTTGTTTTCAATAGAAATGGAATATGGTACTTGCTATTTTCTGTTAAGGACAAAAAAAAAAAAAAGAAAGCTGTTTATTTCCAGTGGTCTTAATTATTAAGTTGTATGATTATTGTTCTTGCTGTTAATCTTGATATGCAAATTTCTGGAGGTTTTTAGTCAGCATATTCATTGTTACTAAGCCCTGTATTATTTCAGTTTTATGTCCATCTTGATTTTCAGGTTTTAACGGATTTAACTATGAGAATGAGATAGTGGATAACAGCTGAGACTATAAACAGCATAACATTTGTTTGTAATTAAGTATCAGAATGATTCTATCATTGTATAAAACATTAAGTTATTTGTTGTACCACATGATGTAATTATGATTAGACTACGAGTATGTTTGAATACTCAGTTGTAAACTTAAGTAGTTTCGGATGTACAATTTTGTAAACTATATTTCTGTTATAGTAGTTTTAAAAAAAAATTATTGTGTGGATATTTGGGTTCGATGTTGTGTTTCTTGTAAGTTTTTTTTTTTTGGTGGTGTTACATTTGGTATCAGAGCCAATTTTATCAACACTTAAGGCTCGTGGGTTTTGTAAGGGGTTTATCATAGTGCTTCCCTTGTTTGATCTAATTGGTCTTTTCTTTAGGGATTCAACATGCCTCCTATCACCCGAGGAACTCAAGGGAATGATGCTCCATTCGATGCCAGTTTAGGTAGAGGTAGAGGTGGACGACATGGTCATGGTCATGACCGCGGTAGAGGAGGAGGTCACCGGGGAATACCTGGTGAGGGTCTTGATGAACCACAAATTGGTTTGGATCAGGGAGGTCAAGAGGCACCTCAAGCAGAGATTCTTCAACGGATCCTTGATAGATTGGATAACTTTGAAGCTAGGAATGAAGTTCCAGTTAGAGGAGCCAATGCACCAGTAGTACCAGCTCCGAATGATAATCTGGCTATAGCAGAAGATCCTACTATAAGGACACAGTTGAAAGATCTTTCAAAGATCAAAGGACCATATTTTAATGGTACCGAAGGAGGAACTGAAGTTGAAGCATGGCTTCTGAACATCAAAAGGTGTTTCATACTTCATGAGTACCATAGCAATGTTAAGGTACGATGGACCACTATGCAGTTAAGGTCTTTCACTTCCATATGGTGGAATATGGAATTGGAACAACTTGGGATTCCTATCTCTCAGGTTACGTGGGAATTATTTCTGGAAAGATTCCAAGAAAGATTCATGTCTGATTATTGGCAACAATCCAAATCTGAGGAGTTCTTTAATATTGCTCAAGGTAACTCGACTGTGGAAATGTATGAGAGAAGGTTCTTCCAATTGAAGAAATATTCTGGTTGGGTGGAGAATGATAAGCCCTTGGTACAGCATTTTATTAGGGGTCTGAACCCTAGAATTGGGGAGGAAGTGAGAACTTTCAAACCCAAGACAGTAAAAGAAGCTGCTGATCAAGCTAAGCTTGCAGAGATGAAGACAGGAAATTCAGTTAAGAGCTCAGGGAATCCACCTATTTAGAATAGTGGGAAGAGTCCGAGACCCTTTCAAGAGAATTTCAAGGCAGCAACCAGTGGATCTACTGGTAATTTTCAGAAGAGGAAGTTTGATAAGTTTTCTAAATCAAACAAAAGCTTCAAGGTTCCAGAGCAACTGAAGTTCCAAAAACCAACTCAGAGTGTACAACAGAGTGTAGTCTCACCTCCAGTGAACTCAACTCAGGATAAGAGTGCCAAGAGAGGAGCAGAGTGTTGGCATTGTGGTCAGTTGGGTCACTTTCAGTGGAATTATCCTCTTCGAGGCAATAACCAGGGCAGGTCCAAGGGTACAGGTTCTGAGGCTACTGTTGGTGATTCGGGAAGGAACCACCGTATCTTTTCTACTGTGGATCAGAAACAGGCAGGTCATCAGAACACTGTGGTTGAAGCTAGAGGTAATTACCAAGGTAAGAAGATATCTATTTTATTTGACTCCGGTGCTACGGATTCCTTTATTTCTTTCAATTTGGTTAAGCAATGTGGAATTCCTATGAATAAAGCTGAATTGGCATGGCAAGTCGAGTTAGCATCAGGGTCTAAGGTAGAATCTGGATTAGTAGCTATTGATTGCAAGATTCAATTTAAGGCTTTTACTACTATAGTCAACCTTAGGGTGATTCCTCTAGGATCTTACGATATCATTTTGGGAATGGAGTGGTTAGTTCAGCACCAAGCTATCATTGATTGTAGAGAGAAGATTATAAATTGCATTGATGATAGTGGAATGGCCAAGTTTATAGTAGGTATTAAGAGACCTATTTCAGTCAGAACTATTTCCGCTAAGCAACTTTAGAGATGTTTGCGTAAAGGATGCCAATTGTTTGCTATCTCTATCAATGATTTTGATAATCCAGTTGCCTTGAATACCAGTATAGATCATCCAATTCTGAAAGAGTTTTCAGATGTCTTTATTTCAGAGATTCCAAGGTTACCACCTATCAGAAGAGTGGATTTTAGGATTGACCTCCTGCCAGGAACTGAACCAATATCTAAAACTCCTTATCGCATGACTACCCAAGAACTGGTGGAACTTAAGGTGCAACTTGAGGAACTTCTTGAGAAAGGGCTTATTAGGCCTAGTGTTTCTCCTTGGGGAGCACCTGTGATCTTCGTCAAGAAGGATGGATCTTTGAGGCTTTGTATCGACTATAGACAACTGAACAAAGTCACCATCAAGAATAGATATCCTTTGCCACGCATTGATGATTTGTTTGATCAAGTGAAGGGTGCCAAGGTATTTTCCAAAATTGATCTCAAATCTGGATACCATCAATTGAGGATTCAAGAAGCTGATATTCACAAAATAGCTTTTCGCACAAGATATGGGCATTATGAATTCACGGTAGTGCCATTTGGTCTGACTAATGCACCATCAGTATTCATGAGCCTTATGCAGGGGGTTTTCAGAGTTTTCTTGGACAAGTTTGTGGTAGTGTTCCTTGATGACATATTGGTATATTCTAACTCCATGGTAGAGCACGAGTAGCATCTAAAGCAAGTTTTAGAATGTCTCCGAAAGAACAAGCTGTATGCTAATCCTAAAAAATGTGAATTTTTCAAAAGGGAGATTAGTTATCTGGGTCACATTATTGCTGGTGAAGGAATTGTTGTGGATCCTGCTAAGGTCAGGGCAATTGTAGAATGGCCAACTCCTTCCAATGTATCTGAGGTGCGAAGTTTCATGGGACTGGCTAGCTATTATAGAAGATTTGTGGCTAATTTTTTGAAGATAGCACACCCCATTACTTCTCTTCAGAGGAAGGGTAAGAAATTTGTTTGGTCAGATCAATGTGAAACAGCATTTCAACACCTTAAGGGGTGATTAACCAGTGCTCCTATATTAGCAGTGCCTGATCCTTCTAAGGAATTTGTTGTTTGTACTGATGCTTCTTTGGAGGGATTAGGAGCTATTCTAATGCAAGATGGTAGAGTCATAGCTTATGAATCCAGGAAATTGAAGGATCATGAGGTTAATTATCTGACTCATGACTTGGAACTTGCTGCAGTTATGCATGCTTTGACGAAATGGTGGCATTTTCTCCTAGGTCAACATTTTGAGTTGCATACCGATCATAGAAGTCTACAGTATTTATTCACACAACCCAATCTTAATGCATGTCAGCGCAGATGGATGGATTTTTTATGTGAATATGACTTCGAAATGAAGTATGTCCAGGGTAAAGAAAACAAAGTAGTGGATGCTCTTAGCAGAAGACGTCATGAACTCACTTCTTTGACTCTCTCAGTTGACTTGAAAGAGAGAATACTCCAGAATTTGGTTACAGATCCCTGGTATTTGGATGTTAGAGCAGTTTTGGATAGTGGTAATGTTTTGGAAGGTAGGTTTGAAGGATATTCTATTAGCCTTGATGGGTTGCTGAATTATCGAGGTAGCATTTATGTGCCAGAAGTCAGAGAACTTCGGAACCTAGTTATGATTGAAGCTCATAAAGCACCTTATTCTGCTCATCTTGGTGTGAAGAAAATGCATGTAGATCTTAAGCAGCAGTATTATTGGCCAGGTATGAAGAGGGATATTGCTGATTTTGTTGCTAGGTGCTTGGAGTGTCAAAGGGTGAAAGCTGAGCATCAACATCCAGCTGGTTTACTACAGTCTCATAGCATACCTGAATGGAAATGGGATATCATATCCATTGACTTTGTAGTAGGACTACCCCTCTTAGTTAGGCATCATGATGCTATTATGGTTGTTGTAGATTGGTTAACCAAGGTTGCCCATTTTATACCTGTCAGATCCACCTATAATGCAGCATCTGTAGCACGGATTTATATGGAACAGATTGTCAAGTTGCATGGGTTACCTAAGAAAATCATTTCTGACAGAGATCCAGTTTTTACTTCTTCATTGTGGAGGTCTCTTCAGCATGAATTAGGTACTCAGCTGAACTTTAGTTCAACATACCATCCTGAAATAGATGGACAAACTGAGCATGTCAATCAGATTTTGGAAGACATGCTTAGGATGTATGTGATGGATAGGCAAAATAAATGGGAAGAATTTTTGCACCTAGTTGAATTTTCTTATAACAACGGGTATCATAGTTCCATAGGTATGGCACCTTTTCAGGCTTTGTATGGTAGGCCCTATAGGACACCTTTAAGCTGGGATAATCTGGAAGATAGAATTCTGCTAGGACCGGAGATGCTTCAGGATATGGAACAGTATGTTAAATGCATCAGAGAGCACCTTTCTACAGCTCAGGACAGACAGAAGAAGTACGCAGATCAGCATAGGATTGAACGTCATTTTGAGGTTGGGGATAAGTTTTTCCTTCGAGTTAGACCTCAGAAAAGTCCTATTAAGTATGGTAAAGGATCAAAATTATCTCCAAGATTTGTAGGACCATTTGAGATCCTAGAGCGTGTAGGTCCAGTTGCTTACAAACTTGCTTTGCCTCCCAGCCTTTCAAGAATTCATGATGTGTTCCATGTTTCAGTGTTGAGAAAGTACATACCAGTTATTGCTCACATTCTCAATTGGAATAATTTACAGGTGGTAGATGGTCAACTGATGCTGGAACCAGTACAGATCGTGCAGCAGAGAGAGCTAAATCTCATAGGTCGCAAGGTGGAGTAGGTAAAAGTGTTATGGGATCTTAATGATGAAGCATCTGTAACTTGGGAAGATGTAGGAGTTATGAGAGCTTCTCATCCTCATTTGTTTTCAGGCTTTCAGGAGTAAGCCTAGGCTGGTGGGGGAGGGTGTCATGCCCCTGACAGTCTTGGGTTTAACTTTTCTTTAATATTTCATTTCTATTGTGAACTGATAGCAGGACCATTTAGTTTGAGTTCTGAAAATGTATTTTTCAGTTAGGTTAGATGTGATTCAGTATGATAATTGTTTAAGTTAATTCTGTTCTGAACAGCAGTATTTTTCTATTGATGACAATGAACTATACGGTTATGATGTTTTGATTATATTTTTGTTTCTAAGATTGTCCTTCTGAGATCATCTGAGTTACTGGAATAACATAAGTAAGATTATTGGTTTAACTATGCTATTTCTGTGTTTAATTTTTAAATCTTTTAAGCTTATGCTGTTAGTATAATATGCATATGTATTTGTAACTGTGTATGTATTGTATGTATCAAGATAAATATATATACGTATGTATGAAGGATATATGTATATGAGTATGTATGTAAATATATATATATATATATATACATTTATGTGTTTATAATTATGTGATTACATTTATTTGGTTGTTATTAATGTGGCTATATATATATATATATATATAGATGATAGGACGGTCTCGGATATGTTATGGTAAGCAATGTTTTTAAACCTAGACCGAGGGCTGTTGTTATCGCTACATTGCATGTCATGGAAACCTTATTATTATTCAGCCCTTTTCATTGATTTGAATGTTGTTCGCGGCATTAGCAAGTGGGAAACCACGGCTTAGTGGGCATTAACTGTGCCAGTGGCTTTGATCCACGAGCTGGTACCTCACATGACATTTGGCATGTAACGTTGTTTTCTGGCAGTTTGAAGAGGCTCGATCTTTTTGAGCTAGGTTTTTTTTGTGTTGCTTTGGGTGGTTGAATCCGCCATTTTCTCTGGAATTGTAATTGTGTTGTTATGGGACTCAAGCAACGACCATGAATCTCTGCGGGTGTTTGGTATTTTAGTTGAATATGGAGTCAATTGTTGGACTTATCCTTGATGTTAAAAGGATTATAACATCTTTGGGATGGCACGGCATTTTGGGTCTGTCATTTTGTGCTTTGTCTGGTCGCTGGGAATTGCAAGTTTTGGCAGAGCTCGTTTGGAAAGGAGTTGGTGACAGCTTTTTCTTTGGGTCATTTTCTCTCTGCATTTTACCAGGCAGGGGCATTCTCTAACTCTATTCTCATATTACTCTTCAGATTTTGCATACAAATGGTTGTTGAAAAGGATTGTAAGAGGGTAGTTAATGAATTGATGAAGGAAGTAATGTTTGTGAATGTCTTTTTAGTGTTTTCGGTTATGAACCAGTATTTAGATAAAAACTTCTTGCTTGAACACTTGTTATGGAATAAAGGAAAGTCTGTTACGATGGCTATTGTGACCTTCAGTTATTATAAGGGTTACGCTGTGAATTTGTTTATGGGTATTTCCCTATTTGATGATATGCTTTGTTCTAGCTTTGTTACAGTTTCCTAATGAGATGTCTTAATTCTTTAATATTTCTTGAAGAGCTATTGCATGAAATTGTATTTATTCTTAAATCTTGGTAAAACCCTGATTTGGAATAGGGTACTTAGTTGATTTGATTAGCTCTGTTACGGTGGTTTTAAATTTGATTGGTGACATTCTGGGAGTCTCTAGTTGGCAATTATGCTATCATACCAATTTCTTGTTTTGAATCTCGTCATGGGACAGATATTGTAAACTTAGGGTCTCATAAATTTATTACGTTTCACAGATGTGTTTTCATGGATAAACCTTGTATGTTTTAGATTGAGATATATAAGGTTAGGCTGTAGACATTATGTCATTTTAGCTGATAATGGTAGTGTAGAGGAATGATTCACTGCTGTACTACGAACCAGCATGATCGACAACTAGCTTTAACTGAACCTTAGTGGTATTTTAGCATTTGTAGAAATGTCGGTAAACAGGGTTCTTCTAGGATTGAGTTTAATGTTTGAATGTGAATCATCATTTGGTTTCCTGAATGTATTCTGGAACTTATCTTGTTATCAACATAGAGAACTTAGTCTTATGGTATTCTGTTATGATATTACATTCGTAGGGTAATTTGAATATAGGTGTATGAGCATGTGCCATTGTTTATACCTTGAGAAACACTGTCTTTCAGTTACATCAACTTTTCCTTTTCATCATGAAATAGAGTATAGGATAGGATTTTAAATGCGGCTGTGATGTAGATTTATTTATAATGAAATTGTATCTTGAATGAGGAGGATAGAATAATGTTTCAGTAAACATATGACTTCACTATTTGTATTGAGTTTGTTTACTACGCATTACTATTCTTGAACTAGATATGTTATGTTATTTGAACTAGAACAGTGATGTAGAAATCATGTAAATTGATTTTCTATTGTGAATTTTTAAGTTCTATTATGGTGTCATGAGGAAATATGGATGTATGGTTTCATTGGGAATATCTGATTGCTGTTTCAGATTTGATTATGGAAGTATTTTAGAATTGCTACTTTGTTAAAATGGAATAAGTAAATTATTCCTTTTCAATTAAGTTAGCTATGATTGTATGTGTTTTTTTGAGATTATGCAAGGATGATCCATAGGTGGGTGGCTGGCACTAGTCTAGTACCTTGAAGTGACAGAATTTTTATCAGAATGTCTGATACTAGTCGGGTCCTTATGGGAAAGAATTTCTGTCAGTTAATTAACTAAGTGATCATTCTTGAAATTCATGGGCTTGGGTATCTCTTAATAAGATAAAAAAATTATGGTTTCACCGGCATAATGATTACTACGAGGTTTCCTTATTGGATACATGGCGTAGATTATTATGTAGACACCCATGGACTCTTGGATCATCATCTTGTCATATTCTTTGCGAGTTTGTTTTCAATAGAAATGGAATATGGTACTTGCTATTTTCTGTTAAGGAAAAAAAAAAAAAAAAGTTGTTTATTTCCAGTGGTCTTAATTATTAAGTTGTATGATTATTGTTCTTGCTGTTAATCTGGATATGCAAATTTCTGGAGGTTTTTAGTCAGCATATTCATTGTTACTAAGCCCTGTATTGTTTCGGTTTTATGTCCATCTTGATTTTCAGGTTTTAACGGATTTAACTATGAGAATGAGATAGTGGATAACAGCTGGGACTATAAACAGCATAACATTTGTTTGTAATTAAGTATCAGAATGATTCTATCGTTGTATAAAACATTAAGTTATTTGTTGTACCACATGATGTAATTATGATTAGACTACGAGTATGTTTGAATACTCAGTTGTAAACTTAAGTAGTTTCGGATGTGCAATTTTGTAAACTATATTTCTGTTATAGTAGTTTTAAAAAAAAATTATTGTGTGGATATTTGGGTTCGATGTTGTGTTTCTTGTAAGTTTTTTTTTTTGGGTGGTGTTACAAGATGTGTAATCTACCTTTGGAGATTATATTTATGGTTTATGCTTATATTCATATAGACTTTATGTTTTATTTTTGCTTGTTTACTAATCTTTGTTTGTAAACATTTAAGAAAAAAATTATTCTGCAAACTTAGTAACATGTTTAAGGTTAATATCTCATGGGTTCCCTAATAGGGGCATTACAGTGCACATGAAAATAGAATTTGCTAATTTAAAAAAAAAGAAAAAGACAAAATTTAAATATCTTTTGTCTCTTAATACTCACCACTCATTTCTACCTAACCATTCTTGTCCATTGATTTTGCCTCTTGAGAATCTTGTGCCCTAAATTAAAAATAGAGATTATTCTCTACACTTCAATTTTGTCTCTTAATCTCCACCATCCATTTCTCTTTAAAAGGAGGCTTTTTTCTCACTCTTTCATATCACTCATTCATGCTATTGTTATGCTATCATTTTATTTACTTTCATTCTTAGAGCACCCTCTTGCATTCTAGTTTACTTGCATTTTAGCTTAGCATTTTCTTATTGCATTTAGCTTAAATCACATAGCTTAAGTAGGAGGTATTGTAATCTTGTTAGATTAGCTTTTCTTTCTTGTTCTTTCATTTGCATTCTAGCTTAGATCTTGCATTTCATTTAGATCTCTCATTCTTGCATTATCATTTTGAATCTTTCATTCTATGGTGCACCTTGCAAGGGTTTCTTATTGAGGTTCATTTGAGAGCCACTATGCATAATATTTACATTCTTGCACGTCATAGATAGGAAGCTATAAGCCGCTTCTTGAGATATCCCTCTTCATGGATTCTCTCAAGTACAATAATTTATAGAAGTGTGTCACATTTTGATGACACATTTTTGGTGCCCACCATTTCAAATAATGAAGTGCGTAACATATATATCAAAGCATAAAGAATCAACAACTATGAGAGCATCACACTTCAAAATAATAAAGCAGATGACATGAGTACATAATTGATATCATATGACTACAATGAAGCAAAATTGGAAAAAAATTTGGATACTTATCGCCTGGGGATATCCTCGAGGCCGGTTATGCAACTGATTGATCTCAAAATAGTGTTGATCAATGGGTACTCACCTATCTTCCATTGGGAAACTCAATTTCACTCTGGATTCAAAAAAAGACAAAGGCACAAATGATTGAAAATGACCCTTTGGAACCCTTATATAGCATTTTGACCTCATTTTTTAAAGTCTCAGATTTCCATGAAAATTACACCCTTACCTAATTTCGACGTCCTAGATCCATTTTCGAGATCAAAATCAAAATCTCGCTTCATCTTGATTGTCAAATTTTCATTTTAAAATTCTCTCTATCCATAGTTGACAGACCCTTTTACGCTAATCTCTTCAATCTTTTGAGGCAATCATCATTTTCCTCTCTTTCATCATCATTTCTTCTGGTTTTGACCTAATTCCAATGCTACATCTTCCTAGTCAACCTTATTCAAACTGGGGCAAGTTTTCCATCATTTGGTGGTCAAACTTAGTCTTGTGTGCTTAATCGATCATCTTAGACATTATCTTATCTTGATTTTGATCAAATATATCTCATTTCTACATCTCTTCTACCTCATTTCGATTTTGAATCCGAGGGGGTAGGAATCATCTATCTCTTAAAGTTGCAAACTGATTTTTCTATCTTAACTATCCTTGCTATTTCTTGTTCAATCAAGTTCGGGATTAGCTTCTTTTCTGTATTTCATTCGATCAAGTTCAGAGTCAGATCTATCTTATCAACCTTTGCTAGTTCTCATTCAATTAGGTTCAGGATTAGTTATCTCTTTGTGCTTTGTTCAATCAAGTTCGGAGTCAAATCTCTATCAGTTACCTTGACATAATTATTCTTTGACTCAATGTATTCCAAAATCGCTCACACATTAGTCAAAGAGGGGCAAATGTAATCACCCAGAAATGATCTAGTAAACCTTGAGCTCCACTCTAATATTAAAATTTAAAATGCTGGACTTTATCTTATGCTTAATCAATTTTGCATATTTATTTCATCTCTTATTTCTTGATCAAATCATCACTTTATTATTTATTTAATTATATCCTAAAGTTTGACCACTTTATCCTAAGCTTCATTTAATTAAGAGAACATGTCCCTTTTTAATTAAATAAAATCCACTTTATCATATATGTGCACATGAAAAAGGAATTTCCTAATTTTAAAAAAAAAGAGAAAAAGATAAAAGTGGAATCTCTTTTGCATCTTAATCCTCACCACTCATTTCTACCTAGCCATTCTTGTCCATTAATTTTTCCTCTTGAGAATCTTGTGCGCTAAAGTCAAAATAAGGATTATTCTCTACCCTTGGATTTTGCCTCTTAATCTCCATCGTCCATTTCTCTTTAAAAGGAGAACTTTTCCTCACTCTTGTATATCACTCATCAAGCTATTGTTATGCTATCATTTTGTTTATTGCATTCTTAGAGCACTCTTGCATTCTAGTTTACTTTCATGTTAGCTTAGCATTTTCTTATTGCATTTAGGTTAAATCACATAGCTTAACTAGGAGGTATTGTAATCTCGTTAGATTAGCTTTGCTTTCTTGTTCTTGCATTTGCATTGTAGTTTAGATCTTGCATTTCATTTAGATATCTCATTCTTGAATTATTATTTTGAATCTTCCATTCTATGGTGCACCTTGCAAAGGTTTCTTATTGAGGTTTATATGAGAGCCACTATACATAATATTTGCATTCTTACACGTCATAGATAGGAAGTTATAAGCTGCTTCTTAATCTATCCCTCTTTATGGATTCTCTCAAGTGAAATAGTTTATAGAAGTGTGTCACATTTGTATCACACAAACCCTTTTCATTATATGTCTCAATTTCATTCCAAGTCATTGATGTTTCATTGTATTTTAGTATGGCATTGTATTGTTGGGAATGCATCTTTGGTAGGGCATTATGTTGTTGTGTATGCACTTGTATGGTAAGTGATTGTAAGCCTACTGCCCTCTTGTGTGCATTGCATTGTTATTTGGGTCATGACTATCTTCATGAGCATGGTGGTGTGGACATACAGGACCCACATGGTCAGGTGACATTGCAAACCACCGTTGAGGACTGATGAACATTGATGTATGGATCTGCTCCAAGATTTCTCATTCCCCTCTCCTTGGTATTTCTTGTTCTCTTATTTCATGTTAGTAAAGGAAAAAAGTATTGTATATTAAAGATTTGTATCATTTTAATTGTATTGTGAATTCTCCTTGAGGAGCCACTTGTAATTATATGTTTAATATGTAATCATATTAAATTATGTGTATCGGTATTGGTACCACGCACTCCCATGTTATCTTATATATTTTGATGCTTATGGTAGTATCATTGATCATTAGTAAGAACATCTTATTTAGTGATTAAAATGAACATAAGTGGTCGTTTCAAGTGGTATTGTGGCTTGTGAGGGTGTTTCTTACCCCTCTTAGTGTTGCCTTGTTAGTTTGAAGGAACACAAGTGATTTTGAGTAGGCTTCCCAATAGTGTGTGCTCATTCCAAACTCATTTAGGAAGTTTGATGTATCTAGTTAAATGACCCTAGGTGGGAATGAAGTTCTTGTACCTTAGCATCCTAATTGACATCCTTGTTGTGGGAATTATTTTTCTAGCCAAATTTGGTGAATTATAATCTACAATTATCTTCCAATGTATATGTTGTTCGACATCTCTACCTGGCATGTGGTTCGATGTCTAGACTATTTTGGAGATCGACATCTACGCATGTGGTTTGACATATGGGATTTTTGGCATTCACATTTGGCCTTTAGCATATGCATCTTTCCTTTAGCTTCTTTGCATGTCCTTGGTGTCTCTGTCTATCCTTTGGCATCTACATCTAGTTTGTTGTGGGAGCTATGAAACTTCTTGCAATAGTGCCCATATGGTTTTTATGCCTATGCTTGTACATGTTCTTTAGTTTTGATCACCCAATCCGCTTTTGAAACAAGGAAATTTTTTTATCTTATTGTTTCATAGGGACACTTCCCTTGGTGGTTTTAGAATGAATCTAGAAGTAATTTGGGTTTACTTAAGTACTACATCTCCAGGGAGACCCTTGGGTGAATCTAAGTACCTTGTGTGCCTTGAGTAAGGGATTGTAGGACCTTATCCTTGTTTTCCTAATTCTCTTGGTGTTTAGTCTTCTAAGAGTGCAGGGTAAAAAATAATTGGTCAAGTTAATCCTTGATGTAGAGTGCAATGATCTTGTATGTTAATTATGTTTAATATTAATGTTTCAAAAAAATTCATGTGATCTTAAGTATGATTTACTCTTGTTCTAAGGGTTCCTTGGCAAGGCATTTCATTTGTTATTTTTTTGTAATCTTAAGTATCATATACTCTTGTTCAAAGGGTTCCTTGGCAAGGCATTACATCTGGTATCAGAGCCCATGTTGTTGTGCTTTTAACTCTAGTTACATTTTTCCTATGAAGTTGAGTTTGTGGTGCATGGATGCATGAGTGGTTGTGTTATGAGTTGGTAGTTAGTGTGTCTCTTGGATGCCTTATGTGGAATTATTGAGAATTCAAGAGGAACTAACCCAAGTAACATATAGTGGAGGAAGAGTACCTCCTAGTTCTTTTGCACCCATCAAGGATGGATAAATATCTCTTGCGCAAGAGTCTATTAAAAATGTTATGGATTGATTATTGGTGCATTACTCCCTGTTTGGTGAACCTTGTGTGGTCCAACTATGTCGATGTTTTGGCAACTATGGTTGTGTTGCCTCATTTTTTCTAGCATGATAGTTGGTGGGTAGATGTCTATTCTTGCTTATCTTGGATGCTTAGGGTGATTGATTATCTTTGTATTGCTTTGATTGCCCATCGATTGGATCCCAATGGAGCATTGCGCATTGTATTATGAAAGAAAGAATATCTTGTGTATTTAAGCTTTGTATAATTATAATTATATTGTGAATGCTCCTTGAGAAGGTAATTATAATCAACTGTTTGATGTAATCATATTATGTGTGTGAGTATTGGTACCATGCACTCTCATGTTATCTTCTATCCTTTGATGTTTATGGTAGTATCATGGATCATTAGTAAGAACATTTGATTTGGTGATTAAAATGAACATAAGTGGTTGTTTTGAGAAATCTTCTAGCTTGTGGGGATGTTTCTTACCTCTCTTAGTGTTTCCTTGTTAGTTTGAAGGAACATAAGATAATCTAAGTAGGAACTCGAGCATGTGTGCTCATCTTAGGCTCATTTAGGAGGTTAAATATACCTTGATAAGTGACCCTAGGTGGAAACCAATTCCTTGTATCTTGGCATCCCAATTGGCATCCTTGTTGTGTGACTTAACTTAGTTTTCTAGCCGAATTTGGTGAATCAAAATTTTTTGTTGTGCTACAATATCTGCATTGTTCAATATCTCTTCCTGGTAATCAATGCATGCAATCTAGATTGAGCGATTTTAGCATAGATCAAGTATTTTCTATAGATTAACGTATATGCACATGGTATGACACATGCATTTTTTAGTACCTACACCCAGTCTTTAGCATATGAGCCTGTCCTTTGGCATCTCAACATGATTTTCTCCAAGAGCTATAAAACTTTTCATGTTAGTAGTGGCATGTTCTTGTGCCTGCTCTTCAATCTTGATCACCTATTAGGCTCCTAAGGTGAAGGAATAAGTTGTATCTAGATGTTTCACAAGGACACTTCCCCTGGTGGCTTCAGACTGAATCTAGTACTTTGGATTGACTTAAGTATTACATCTCTAGGAAGACCCTTGGGTGAATCTAAGTACCCCATGTACCTTGAGCAAGGGATTGTAAGACCTTGCCCTTGTTTTCCTAATTCTCTTGATGTTTAGTCTTTTGCAAGTGCATGACCATAAAGCAACTAGTTGATTTAATCCTTGATGTTCAACATGATGTTCTCATATGTTAATCATGTTTAATGTTAATGTTTCAAAAAAAAATCTATAACCTCAAACATGATTTACTCTTGTTCTTTAGTAGGGCATTACAAACAATGATTGAATTTGGGCCTCAATTCAAAGGGGGACTATTATGTTGGCACTAGGTACTCAACTCTTAGCTCTCCAAAATTTTATTATATTTGGAGGAATATAGGGGACCACAATTTAATTCCCAAAATCATTTTTTTTTAATTTTTTTTGGGGCGGGGGTTGTCCACAAAGAGGTCCTCATCCAAGACAACATTCTTAAAAGAGGTTTTTAATTGCCTAATATGTGTTCCTTACACTACTTCTAGGAGTAAAGTGTCAACCATATGATTCTCCACTACAACTACTCTAAGGTTATTCTATGGTCATATGGGAGATTGTTTTTGCTAAATTTGAGATTTATTGGGTAATGCTTGATAATCTTAGCACATTTATAAACTGTTGGAATTACAATTTACCGTTCTTGCATCCCATTATAAAGGAAATATGAAGGAACATTTATCCCTATGTGGTATGGGTATTACAAAAAGAAAGAAATGATAGGATTTTTAGGGATACTAAATAGGTTGAGACAAAAGCTCTTTCTATATATAACTCTATCAAAGAAAATGTGAATGTGACTATAAATTTTTTAAAAAAACAAAGCCTTCTCCTTCCATTAAGGAATATAAAATTTATAAACATTGAAATGTCATCATCAACTTGTTCAATTTAAACCTCAACAAGATCTAGATTAGAAAACACACAAGATGGAAAGTCCTCTTGTTAGTTGGGTTAAACTTAACTCTAATAGGTCTCTCAAAAGGGAACTTGGGTGTACCTAGTATGGGTAGAATATGGAGAATTGAAGAAAATAATATGATTGAAAGCTAATGTCAACTACATAGGTACTAGAACTAACAAAAAAGTTCAAGCTATTGTTGATTGATGGGTGATGAAAGGTGTAACACCCCGCCAGGGAACCCAAGAGAATTTAACCCTAAACATGCTACTAAGTTTGGTGAACAATTTTATTTTTTTAAAGTTTACAAACAAGATAAACAACAGTGTGGAAGCAATTACCATTTACTCACATTGAAACAACATCCATCACAAATTACAAGACTCAAGGGTTCCATGACGTAGAATTACATAAGAACAAAACACAACTAGAACTAATATCAACAAAAGATTCCATAACATAAAAATTACAATTACATGATAATGATAAATGAAATCCTCATGGACATCCATGACATATACATAAACTAACATCCATTGCACATGTCACAGGGTATGTAGTAATAATTCTAACTATGATAATACAATGTCCAGATTAGGTATCACATGTGATACTCTAATATAGGATTACAAATAAAGAAGATAAGAAAGAAACATCAATGAAGAAGCATCAAAAGGAATCCATCTGCGAAATCACCATCAAGCACTGGTACCAAGATGTCAAATCTCAAATGGTAAAGAATCACTACCACCCATCGGTGTAGAACCACAAAGGCCTACCCCACTATGCTGAGGAGATAATCACAAACCCCAATCGGATAACCAATACAAAACAAGGATAAAACTCTAAGCAAAAGGATCCTGAAAGAATTCTAACTCAAGATACTCATGATAAAGATAAAGGTACAACTCACTAAACCAGAGGCAACCGACACATGTAGAATAAAAAAACTATGCATAGGAAGGTGTCATCATGTACGTCTAACCCTTGAGTTTTGTCTTGGTAATCTCTTTGGATCCCGACACCCAAGTGACCATACATGGTATCAATGACCTCTCGTATTGATGAAGTCATCAACTATGCCAACTCATCCCTTAAAAGGGGGCTAGTCATCTTCTCAACCCATCTTAGTCTGTACTAGCACTAACACCTGGGTGAGGACTCATATCTTATTAGGTTCATTTATTTCCCCTTAATTATATTAGGTTATCACTTGATTACTAAAACTTTACAATAAGTGATCCTGGCAGCCACTTGTGGGCCCCGGCACTTATTGCAAGCCACCTCCTATTACATGTCAAGGTAAACTACCCTAGGCTCACAGATCTCTCCTAGATCTAATCAGGTATACAACTATGTAACCTCATATCCATTTTCACACAAAAGAATTAGATATGGTTACAGAGATACCACAAACAGAACACATTAACATGAGCCCAATGGTCAAACAAGAAAGATAATTAGATAGAGTACACACACACCAAACATAACTAATAACATGAACATTTGATTCATACCCCAAGCCTCTGTATCCTCCTAGGTCTTCTAGTACCCAAGAAACTGACAAACCCAACAAGTAGGAAAGATAGAATCATATTGAATAAAACAACCAATTTCAGTATAAAAAAAAATGCATATACAAATATAAGATCACTCACACATTCAATGATCAATAAAAACCCAAATTCAATCAATCAATCTAACCCTAATCTATTGACCAAATAGATTAAATAAGGTTTACTATCATATTTAGTACACAAAATCCGCTAAACTCATATAAGAAAACAATAGATAAATGTTAAGCCAAATTCTCAATAAAACCATCTATACTCTAAAACAATATTGAATAAAAATTATTAATATATAATCTACCAATATTAGTTTAAACCAACAACAACAATTATTATTATAAATAATAATTACCAATACAATTTGCTAAAATTTTAATACCATCTATTAAAAATACTTCATACTAAATAATAAATAAATCCTAATTAAACCTGACAATTTAAATAAGATTTATTTAAGCTAAAGAAATATATGATTTATTAATAAGCAAAGCTATTAATAAAAATTGTTAATATTAAATAAAAATTTAATAATAACAATACTTAATAATATTAACCAAGATTAAACAATATCTAATAATAAAATTTAAAAAATGATTTTAAACAAAAATTATTATTAGAAAAGTAAATAATAACTAACTTTGAGTAAATTAAAAATAATAACAATAAAAAAAAAATGACATAACATATTAAAGTTTTGTTTTGTTTTATGTGTTTTAACATTACAGGTGGTGGGGCCCCCTGCTGTCGAACGGTACCCAAGGTACCGCTGGCCAGCAGAGGCTCTGCCGCACATTACAGTTGATACCGCTGACAGCAGCAGCCCTATCGAGGGGTAGCGTACTCTGCTACCTCGGTGATGGTGGGGGGTGTGGTGGCCCCCACTTCCCATTCATTTCACTTTTTAAAAACAAACAAAAAAAAATTTTAATAAAACTTTTTTTTAAAACAACTTTTCTTTAACGCATTTTTCAATGTGTAAAAATATGCAAAACAATATTTTTTAAATATATTTTTTTTATAAAACTTTTCAAATATTCCTATTATGCAAATAGCAAATTAGGAAACTTTTAGAATTTATTTTTTTTTAAGTGAATTTAATATTTGTAAAAATGGAAAATTAACAGGACTGGATAATTTTTCCAGAAAAGGAAAAAGATTCTTTTTGTCCACAACACATGAATTTTTTTGTCTTTTCTTCTAATTTGTCTTTCCTCCAATATTTTGCAAATACATTACAATTTACTAATGTGGTTTTCCAACATTTACAAGCAAATTTAATTTACTGTGGTATTTTTAAATTGTCATTTTTTAACAGGGATTGGGTTTTTAACCCAGAATGATGTTTTTCAACCCAAATTAGTTTTTTGACAACAACCCACTAAATTAATTTATTCAAACTATAGAACTAACTATATAAAGATTGACTTTTTCATTTTCTATGTGTTCTAGGATGAATTTTCTCTCCAAATTTGGACATCATAACCCTACTGTGCCAAGTTAATATAAAAATGTGAAATAGCATTCTAATGAGTTTTCTAATCCTCAAATTTAAAGCATAATAGAAAATAGATCTTAATCTATAAACTGAAACATACATAGAGAAATTGCAGAAAGAACTACTGATGAATTCACAAGAAAACTCCACAAATCCCTACCTCAATTCCAATGCTAAATACTAAAAAAGAAGGCCTGTAGAATGCTGAAACCCTCAGATTTGACAACAGAAAAGCTCCACCTGCAGATCTGAATCACATTGCATACAATCCCAAATCCAAGTGCAAGCAACCTTCACCCAAAATTCATACACAATCTCCAAAAGCTCAAGAACACAAGAAAGCACACAAAACTCAAAAAAAACTCTCTCTCCAAAAATGCTCCAACAACCTGATTGAATGCAAATGAATGCAAAATCCCCCTATTAGGGATTCAACTCCACTAAACATGCAAAACCGTAGATGACTCACACAAAGAACTCCTAATCAAACTCTCCCACTTTTGTTTGAGAGAAATTACCAATAAATAATTAAAAATAAATATAATTGTGCACAACTCAATAAAGCACATGTTAATAATAAAATCTATTATTAAATAAATTAAATACTTAATGCATCATAAACTCATGCAAATAATTATTTAATTATTTAATAATACTCACAAACATAATAAAATCCAATTCTCAATCAAATACTCAATTAAATCCAAATAATCAATTATTTGATTTTAATTAAATTTTATCATAATAAACTTAGAACATAATCAATATTAATTTCCAATACTAAAATAATTAACTTTAATTTAATTCCCTCAATTAAATTCTAGAAGCATAATTAAACATTAAATTCAACTATACACCTAACATTGATATTCACATAAAATAATCTAAATTAACATAATTCAACTATAATCAATAAATTAATAATCACCCACATAACCACAAATCAACTGAATCATGCACAGTAAAAATTAAACACAATAAATCAAACAAACAAGGAAGAAGGATCCACGAATTCATGCCAACTAGGTGAATTCAGGTAGGGAAGTAAGACTGACACTTGTCCAATCCTAGGACAATAAGGCTTAGGTTTAGGGTTTTGGGTTTGTGTATTATCTCCCCTTTTTACCATTGAGATGAATGTTTGTAGGCACGCTCACTCCGGCCAATTCAGGGAAGACGATGCCCTTTACATGTGAACCTGTCACCACAAGATGAAGCATGTACATACAATAATATATTTCAAACAATGATAGCGTATGGTCAGTCATGTGGATCTCAACTATGCGAGTAACTACACCTTCGTCCTCTACCAAATAAACACGTCAAACAAATACAAACACATGACAACCATACACATGCCAGTATGGGATTAGTACCATGAATCAACATAAAACATAAACATAACATCAAATGATATCAACATCTAATCTATGCAATACCTGATACACAAAAGATGAACAATAATCCCTAATCATCATTTATTAACATAATAATTGATCACATCAAAATTGACCTAAAATTTGGTCAAACACTAAAACATAAAGAAACCTAAAAGCAAACTACGGGCGGGGTACTACAAAAGGGCCATATGAGAAGACATGAATTTACAAATTTTTATCAACCTTATAAAAGGTGAAGCTACTCTAGCTAAAAAAATAGGGGAGTAACATATTGTAAACTAGCATTCTATTAAAACACATTTCAAACTTCATGTTCCGACCATCTCTACTCAAAAGGCAACATGGTCATGCACGACTTGGCCAATGATAGCCTTCCCATGAAGCATTGTCATTGGACAAGTATCCCTCAACTACCTCAACCTATTGCCTCACTAATCAGCATTGATGGGCTTGTCATGTTGGACTTCCCCATTTAGGCCAAAAGATTCATAATTTTTTGAAATCGAACTATAAGAACCTTCGTGTGTGGAACCATTATTGTGAACATTTGGTTCTATGTTTTTGTCAGGGAGATTTTCTCACCATGCTGACCTCCTATACTCTAATTCCCTCAATTCCTCACATCCACCTAAATCAAATTATACCTTGTTATATGTACCTATCAATGATGCCCAACTTCTTGAAATTGATTCCACCCATTTGAATTGTAAGTATTTCCTCTATTTTCTTGCTATTTCTCCACTTAGGTATTGCTGGTCTTTGTTGGGGAATACCATTGGAAGACAAAAGTTACAAATTGAATCATCATCATACACCAAACTTCAAAGGAATGTTGGCATTTGGAATATCTTCATGTTAGGTGAGATAGTGTAAAGACAGAACTTACAACACAAATGCCACATCAACAAAATCTCAATAATCTAAGGAGTTGGTCAACAAGTCAAAGGTTGAATGCATAAGTTGACAAAATACTAATTGATCCCCTACAATATAGGAATAAAAGAAGTACAATTTTGACCATAACTGTCAAAAAGATAAAACATACCTATGTCCAATGGTAAGCTCAATGTTGACCATCTATCAAAAATAGTAATGGAGTCACAATAAGAGATTTTCCATCAAGTACAAGCAATTACAAACTATAAAGAAAAGATAACAACCCAAGAGATTTTTGACCAACTCTCGAATCATATCAGTAAAAGATAAAGATTAGATCAAATATGTACTTCCATTTCAATGACAAAAGTAAACAACAAAATTACCAAATACCACCATGTCGAATACAAAGAAGCGTATAGAACTGTAAAGAAAAGTTCTTCCTGAAAGAAGCTTCAGAAACATGCTCACAAAAGTCAGAAAGGGTGAGAATATTGTGGGAGTACGTTTCCACCCTACCATGAAGCAATAACACTTTTCTGGAATCCTTTCTGACATGAAGGATACTGAGCCCAGCTAGAAGTAATCAAACAAAGTAAAACTAAGGTGTAATGGAATATGTGCTACTTGATACATCCACATTCAATTTCCAATATAACATGTCATGGAATTCCAAAGAAAACCTTGTAAATCTACTTCCATTTCATACATATGGAAAATATCATGCAAAGATTCACATTTTATGCATAGTACATCAAGTTTCCATGGTGCATTCAAGGTACATAAAGGAACATAACAAAAATCTCTTAACTATCAAAAACATATCAAGCTCATAATATCCACCAATATCTCATTAGTTCAAATGATAATTATAGCTTGAATTTTTCATAGTACATGGAGAAAACCCAAGATATACACATACAACAAATTCATTTCATTCAGGAAGCATAAACTATAATAGTGATTAACAGGTACTTCACAATAGGTCTAACAAATTTACATGTTTAAGCTTTCCTTCATATATCTACTCATTAATATTTGACTATCACCCCTTTTATTTTTTGTAGTAATGTAATGAGAAATAACCATATTCTAAATCATTACCATCAAAACATGGATAGACCAAATACATCAGTCAGGTATGTTAAGTTAGAAGCATCAACCCTTTCTTAATCAACATGTTGAGATCTCAATTCTTTCTCTCTCACATACATAGATATACCAAGAGATTACTTTAAAAGAAGGAACATGCAATAATGGCATAGGAAGAAAGAAGATTTTATGATACTTTAATCATATTAAGTTTCTCCAACAAGTACACAGGTATTCAATTTTCAATATAATTTTATCGTAGACTTTCTAAGATATACTTAATTAACTTGATTTCATTCAACAAAGTGGATAGCTCCCACTTATAAATCCATGTTTAAAGTTTGAACGTATGAAGTTCTAAGTAACTCTAATTTTAGCAATAAAATCTCCCCTAAAATGATAAATTATCCACCTAATAGTTAAGATTTTGATTCCTCCTTTCAAAACAGATCAATCACAAAACAACATAAAATCCAAGTTTACCCTTTCCTAACAGAATTCACTCCTTACTGAAATAGCCATAAATACTCAACCTCAAAAAATCTTACAATAAAGTAAAACCATATTTCATATTTTATACAATCATTCCACTACTACAGGAAGTTCATCAAGTTCCTGTCGTAGTTTAAAATAAACAAAACAGCTAGCTTGTCTTTCTAAGTTTTAAACCATAAGTTCAATACAAAGGTTGTCAATAGAGATTTATTTTTGTTTACTATATTTTTCCAGTGGCTGGGTTCTAAGATAATAGCTAATTCCAATTTTAAATTTTTTTTTATTCCAAATCATGACTTCCATCAAGATAGAAATAAAATATACTAGGTTATATACATGATATGCTAAAGGAATTTATATAGTTCCTATCACAGATTTGAGTGATCATTCAACAATTATTGTCAATTCTACAAGATTTATATATGCTTCCTGTCATAGTTTCAAATAAGAAGAACAAAAATTTCATGATTATGAATGTTTCAGTCAAATGTTTGGTGTAAAGATGGTTTAAACAATTTATGGTTGATGAATATTCTCAATTATGAGTAATAAGTTTTAAAAGAATGGCTATCTTTGATTCCAAAAAAGGTTTAATCAATTCCTTTCCAACTATATATATATATATATATATATATATATATATATATATATATATATATATATATATATATAAATACTTTCATATGTTACAGGACAGTCATTATTTGACAGTCACAACTCTTAACATATAGCGAACAATATACTAAACTTTGCTAAAGATTTAAACATGATAAAATGGTAAAGTCTGGTGTGCAGACAATTGAAAATTCAATGCATACCTTAAGCAACTGACAAAAGGATATCTATTTGGTATTTTCCTATGTTTATTGTCAAGATAAAAGAATGATTTTTACATAAGAAGAGAAGATTTTTGTTCATTTCAAGATAGTTAAGTCAAAATCTAAGAATAGCTTTGGGTTCCAAGGACAAACATCCTACTATAAAACCAAAAATATAAAGAAAAATTTCAATGACAGTTTAATTAGAGGAAAAACACCTCTTTGTTCTCTCTCTCTAAAACACCTCTTGTTTTTCTGCCTGTGTTTCCTTCTTCTATTCTCCTCCTTCCCTGTTGCATAACTTATTCTCTATTTCATCATAATTTCTTGTCAGCATTACATACTATCTCATTGTTTTCCTTTTAGAAGCCTTTTTTTTAAAACTGTGATCTCTCTCCCCTATCTTATCCTTTTTCTCCCTTCTAAAAAAAAACTAATTCTTCCCTATTAAATTCACTCGTGGAGAGGAGTCTAAGGCAAAATCTAAGCTAGGAACTGAAGTCTTGTGGCATTCGTATCCACATATCATGCCTATTCAAACATGAATAAGGTAAAAATAAAAGTTAAAAATTCAAATAAGCTAGTCATGGCTAATCTCATCTTCCATCGTCCCTAACTTCCGTGGTGTACTCCTTGTTAATCTCCACAGACCGTGTGTATTCAAATGATTTTTCTTTCAGTTCAAATTATCGTAGATAGGGGTCAAGATAGGTGAGAAATGGTTAACTTACCATTAATTCCTCATCGATTCTTCTAATGCAGAGAACAAACTACTGGATATGGGTTGTGACATCCTTCCCCCTTAAATAATGCATCATCCTGATGCATAATTCAAAATTTACAATCATATTCGAAGAAAAATTAAGAAATTTACAATTGACATGATAATAAATCATCTTCCATTATTCAAATATTAAAGGTAATGCATGTATATACTTTTACATCCTAGCATAAAATCAACAAGATTCAATTTCATTTGCATTACATAAAGTCAAATTTTCATCAGATATGCATTATTTTTAGTACACGCACCAAAAACAAACACATTTGGAGCAAAAAAAAACCCATTTGAATCATAATTATTTCAAGAATATTTTCTATGTGAGTGTGTGAATTCCATTACTACCCTTCAGTTTTACAAGGTTAGAGTTACCTCTCTCCGAAAATATTCCCCCTCTATCATAATGTGTCGTTCCATATGTGCATACATAGGAACAACATCAAAGTATTAGTACATGTTTTCAGCATAATCAAGATATATCATTCATTCATCCTAATGTTTTTAGTCATAAATCTGCATAATACCTTCAATTTACAAAAGAGCACACACATACATGTGCTTCTTACCATACCTTGGCATCATACTATTGTAATCAATGGATTGAGTACTTCGTATCAAATTCTTGTCATACTTATATGTAGACACTTATAATATTTTTAGTTAAATCAATTATAATTCTTCATGGAAGATAAATTCCAATGGTAAATATTCCAGAATAAAGATAATCATTGGAATATTGCAAATGTTCAAAAAAAATTCTAAACCTTAACTTGATCATAAGTAAATAAATCATTCCTATGTGTAATACCCCAAAAATGGGCTATAAGTTCATTAATCTCCTACATCTTCAATTCGAACGAAATCGACATCAAAGTCCTAACCTAAGGCACATCTAAACATCATCAAATCATAATTGATTATCTTAAATTTTGCATCGGGAAATATTCCTAATAATATTCCTAATTATCTTAATTATCTTTAATTTAATGATTATTTGGTGATAAATCACATTTATCCTAAGTTTGATTAATTGAATATTTTCATATTTAATTAATTAGATTTAATATTTGCCACTTAATTGTTTAATTAAATTTAATTCTATCTATTATTAATTGTATTATTTAATTTTGACAATAAATCAAAATTCCTATCTTTAATTGATTAAATTCTTATTTAATTAATTAAAAGCATGTTGTCATTATTTAATAATATAATTTTTAATAAAAGTTTGAATAAATAGTTAATTAACCCATAAATTAATTATTTATTTTCAAAAATCAGTTGAGTTGAGGATAAATCACTTTATTTATTTATTTAATTCTTAATTATTATGCATATTCAAAAGAAACAGTTAAACTCCAAATCAGAAAATCAATGCAAGTTATTGACTTTTTTGGAACTCAACATCCTTTCGGAGTTCAAAAAGCTGATCTAAACTCTAATTTGAGTTAAAAAGCTGTTTTTGCATGTTTTTGCATGATTTTGAGAATTAACTATCTTTCATGATCAGATAACTCAAAAATCAAGCTGAGTTTATTTGAGTGATTTATGGCTTTTATCCATGCACCTCCAAAGCCCTAGATTTCTATAAATTAAGGCTTTAGCTCTTCACAAATCATCTCATATTTTGCACAATCACGCTGGAGAATTGGAATTGAAGAATCAAAGCTCTTGCGAATCGACATCTTTGTGAGATCAATCTTATTTTTGCATTCATATTACATATCATTGTTAGATTCATAGCATATCAGTTTTCAATAGCATTCATATCATATCAGTTTTTATCATTCTTATTGCATAGAAAATATCAAAAAAATAGCTCAATTGCATTTATTCCATATCTAGAATTACATTCAAATCCTTCATTTAGGTGTCGTCTAGGTCACTGATCTTGATTACAGTCTGAGAACATTAATCTCGCACCTATTAGAAGGCAGTAAATCGCTTGGTTAGTTTAGTTTTCAATTTTGCACGATTTTGATTTTTGCTAACCTCTAATGTTTTACTGAGTGTTGTGTTTACAGATCAGGTATAATTTTCACACATCCATTTCTGGCGCCCACCGTGGGGTAACCCACCTTTGCATGCTGGTTTTGATTTTTTTGGGAGCTAAAACCCCAAAGTTTCAAAGATTTAATTTTATCTCCCAAACGGCTTAGAATTTTGGTCTGAAATTTTTTTTGCAGGTTTGTGACATGTCATGAAAGCTACAGTAAAAAATTTAGAATTTTCTGAGATGTTTTGAATTTTTAATAATTTTTTCTTGAAATTCTAGAAAAAATTAATATCTGACGCAAATCAGCATATTTTTCAAAAAAATTTATATTTTCGGAAAGCTCTTTAAATTCTACAGGGGGTCTATTCTTTGTGTTTTAAATTTGGATATGATATCATAGCTCAAATAGTCAATTTACAAAAACTGGTCTATTTTGATAAAATGGGTCTCTAGGGCACAAATGAAGAGGTTTTTCTAAAATTTTTGCATTTTTGGAAATCTCTCTATTTTTTAGTAGGGGTCTCTATTCTAAATTTCTATTTTTGTGGCCAAAATCATATCAAAAAAATTAGATCTTGTTGACTAGGTCAAATGCAAAAAAAATAAATAAAATTTTGTGATGGGTATGCACTTATTTTTTTTACATGTTTCAATGAATGATATGAGTTGTCATTTGGGTTGATTGCTGGTTATTATTACTGATAATAATTGATTTTTAGAGCTAACCCTATGGTTTTCATAAGTTGAATATATTTTGCATATCTTGTTTGCTTGTTTGCTTGTTGGAGAGTTCGTCACTTGCTTGCATGGAAAAGCTCAACAAAAATTGCTAAAAATCAAGTAAAATTTACTAAGCGCGTTGCAAGGATCCCAGGTATTCTCCTTCATCTAATAATCTTTTGATTTGGGACTTAAAATAAATCTCTTATGTGTCAAGCTTGTGTGCATCTTTTCATGCTTTTGATCTATTTCTACACATTTGCATAATTGATACTAGGTTGTGAACCCTTAAGGATTCATTAAGTAGTCTTAGAATACTTGTGATTGATCTTGATTGCTATCTTGGGTTATTGGACTCGCTAATCCGCCGGCCCCTCATTTTCGCCCCGTGGTTGCAATCTCAGCGCCATAAAGGGGAGGGGTCAACAGGACAGAAGCGTTAAATGTTTCACTTGGCAACCCTTTTGTGCTTTTAGGAACTCCCTTGTTTTCTAAGTTGTGGACTCGTTTTTAGCTTGTGTGAGGTGTTAAGTGTTCCACCTTGTGGACTCATCTCATATTCGCTTTAAACGTTAAGTGTTCCTCTTTCTACTTTTTGGATGCTTTTGGTAGATTTGCTTTCGGAACATACATCTGTGCTCACATAGTAATTAGGCCCTATGAACACTATTTGTGATTCTTGAGAGATTGGATTCCTAGCGAAATCCTTCTTGACGATAGAATCCTTGTAGGTAGGGAGGATACTTAGTGCGTTTCACATTCAACTTAGTTAGTGAGTCTTCTCTTATTGATCGACACATTCTCTCTCCGGAGAGGTTGATAGATCACGTGGGGTTGATATCACGAGCTTTGGTGAATCAAAATTGGTTAGTGCGTCTTCTCTTATTGATTGATACATTCTCTCCCCGGAGAGGTTGATAGATCACGTGGAGTTGATATCACAGACCTTGGTGGAACAAAATTTTGTCTTAGCGTGTCAGATTAATCTGCTTGCTTTGTTTGGGTTAAAAGTGAAGAGGTGTCAAAACCTTGAATCTGGAGCCAAGTCCCCTTGTGGTATACTATTGTGAGTGATCTTTAGAGAGGGTTAACCGTAGCGGACAATCCCTTCACAGGGCAAACTGCATTGACGGAACCTCAAGCGGTAATAGCCATTTTCGCCATGGTAGTGACAGCCGCTATATAAATGTCCTTGTGGAAGAAATCTCCACGGGTATGGTTCATTGTTGGGTTGTCAGATCTCCCTAGCAGCTCTTGAAGATTAAGTTCTCGGACTGTGTCAAAACCCTGGTGCGCCGGGATTGGAGTTCACCCCTTTGAATCATAAAAGTTGCAGAGTCAAACCATTACTAAAAACCCTAGAGAGGCCAATTTTTCATTCTCAGGTATATGTGTGTTATTGCAAAACTTTTCAGAACATACACAATTAGTACTCTCAAGGATTAGCACAATTTGGTCACTTGATTGTTCATGCGCAAGGTTGCTTTTGCCCTTGTTCATTGTTTTCAGACG
Organism: Chamaecyparis obtusa; assembly: GCA_027943335.1. Classification (NCBI taxonomy): domain Eukaryota; kingdom Viridiplantae; phylum Streptophyta; class Pinopsida; order Cupressales; family Cupressaceae; genus Chamaecyparis; species Chamaecyparis obtusa. The sequence continues at coordinate 1,150,280 of BSBK01002244.1, forward strand.
TGCTTGGAATCACTTGCTTGCTATTCTGCGTGCTTATTTATCTACTTGGCTATTAAAAAATGATCAAATCTGGTATAACCTTCAAAATCTGGACAATACAATTTGCAAACAATCCAAAATTGAAGACCTTACATTTTGCAAAAATTGACGTAAAATCTTTTTTGGAGTCAAAAGTCATGTCAGGAAGTCAAAAGTCGTACGAGTTTTGTCAACTGTCATTTCATATCTACCCAACTGTCGTATGAGTTTAGCAACTGTCATTTCATAGACTACCCAGTGTCATACGAGTCTGCAGAGTGTCGTTTGGAAAAATTTGAGAGAGTTGTCAGAAATTGTCAAATTGCAAGATATCCAATGTTTCCAGCCTAGTTCCAGAATCTGTCAAAAATATCATTGTGTCAGGAATAGAGCAATAGCTATTGAGAATCAGTACACATGTCTCAAAGAATCAGTAAACAAGAGGAAGAAGCTCTGATCGCCACTATAATGAAACAGATACATGCTATGCAAGTCCAGCTTGACAAACTTGGGAAAGAAAAGGAACCTCTATACTCTTTTCCATTTGATAAAGACTTGTACATGTCACCATGCCCCCAGAAAAAAATTGAGCAATATGATACCTCTTCCACGGAGAGTGACACATCTAGCTTTGAAGACTATGATGACTATGATGACAGACAATGTAATGATACCTATGACACCTCTGTTCCTAAGAGTCCTCCTCGTCGTTCATTCCTACTTACTACAAATGGGCCATCACATTGGATAGATCGTGATGGTGATCCATATGATTCTGATTTTGAAAGAGATTTTGATGGCTTTTGTGGACAATACCTTGATGATGATCCATCTACTACTGCTGAGGACTATAAAATACATCGTGCCAGCTTGAAACGTCAATACTATAAGGATCTCTCCTCTAAGAACTCTCAGGCTGAAAATAAAGATTACACTCTCAAGCAAGATCATGTTAATGTTGGACCTTTGTCTTGTGATGGTTCCCTTCCATCCCCTACTTCCTCCAATACCCATACATTTCCTAAAGCTTCCGAGTCTTTCAAATCTTTCACAGAACCTTCATCTGACACAAGCTCTGATATTTTTCATGTGGTTCCTTATAGTTATCCTCCAGGGCTACCTCTTAAAGAAACTCAAGCTAACCTTCACTTGGCTGCAAATACTTTCAATAATGATAAACCTAAAGAGCCTAAGCCTTCATATGATATAATCCCTACTTTAGATAGTCCTTCACCATCTCTGCAACAGTCTTCCATACAATCCCAACATGCTTCCTTGTCCTTAGAAGTGGCTCCATGTCAAGAGGACTCTAAAAATGATGAAGAAAAGAACATAAAGAAAGATCAAGATCAAGAACCCTCCATGTCATCCACTCCTTTTCACGATGTCTCTTATCCACCTCAGGGTTCTTTTGATCCTGTATCCCCTTTTTCATGCATTCCACCATGTCTTAAGTCTTCGCCTAAGCAAGATCAAGCTACTACTTACACTGTTGAGCTTATTGACAATCAAAATAACCTTACTATGCTTGCGCTTTCCAAAGATGATACTTCCATTAAGGTTGGTAAAAATGGTGTTCCTTCCAATGTTAAGCCTATTAAAAAACAAGAGAAAAATTATGCGCTTATGCTATCCGAAGATCCTTGTCAAGATCAAAGTCTTTCATTTTCTTGTTCTACCACTCCATGTTCACTTTCACTTTCTACTCTTCCTAAGTCTTTGCAAGCTTTGAACAATCCTATCAAAGAAGGTGCTCATATTCAAGATGTCCATGATTCTATTGAAGATCCTAATGCTCACTCTAAAGATGTTGATATCCTTGGTTGTCATATAGATGCTGATGAACTTATTGATTATCCTTTTGCGTCTTCCACTTCCATCCTTGGACCTCTTCCACCACTACAAAGATCTTCACGCCTTCCTTCCATCTTGGGTCCTTATGTCCCTTCACTTTCCCCTCCTAACTTTCCTAATTCGCCATCCATCTTGGGTCTTTACATACCTCCATCTCCCATCTTTCCTCAAGATCAACATAGATGCATACCCTTGAATCCTTTTCATCCACCCACCCATCTAAACCAGTCATATCCTCCCTCTTCCACAAATCTCAAGTCTTTTGGAAGTAACTTGAATGTTCAATACAAGAAAAAGAAGCAATACAAGAATCCATCAAAAAAAGAATATCACCATGTCTCCTCTCATAGACATGGAAGCATAAAGTCAAAAGAGATATCTAAGAAAAAAACTACAAGACAAGTATGGGTTCCAAAATCCATCATTCAAGATATTCTCTCTAAGTCATCAAAGGGAAATAAAAAGCCTAAGGCTATATGGATTCCAAAGTCTCTCATAAGAGAGTCTCATGTTGAACAAAAAGTGAAATTGACATTCAAGCTTCCAAAGGCTTCCACTTCATCTCCCTCCAAAAATATTCTTCCATTCCATGTGCCTAAACCACAACCTCTGCTATCCATTCGCCATATTCCTTCACGTATTCCTTCATTCAAGATTCCTCCATCCTCTCACCACCCTTCAAGGTATGTGTTGACGTTGATCTTGCCTTCCTTTCCATCTACCCTTTCACAATCCTTCCATTCATTATCCTTTTACCTTCTATCATTTTTCCTCATTTTCCTATTCCTCCTATCTTCCAACCTCACTCGCTTTACATAAAACCTTATCCTCCATTTTTCTCTTCCATCTCCCTTTCCCTATCAGCATCTTTGAGCATATCATTTTGAATCTTTTGCATATCATGGTTTATCCTTTCAAGGAGCATTATATAAAAAGCTTGCCTTCTTCCAAAAAAAAAAAGAAATGAAAAATAAAATAAATTGAAAATGTGCCTTGGTGAGAGGCATGGTTCCACCATATTGATGACAGCATTGTTTCCAGGGTAGGCATAGTTAACTTTTGCCCCCATGTTAGGCTGAGAAGTGGAAACTCCCTTGCCATGTTGTGGAAAAGGTTCTGTAAATGCTGTGTGATCATTATTGCTGGTAGGATTATCGATTGTGATGTCCCCTTGATCTATCAAGTCTTGAATGGTATGCTTCAAATGGAAGCATCCATTAGTTCTGTGGCCTTTAGTTCGATGGAAAGCACAAAATTCATTATCTTTCCACCAACATGGTTTTGGATCTGGATCAGGTTTTCGGATTGGCGGTAAAGAGATCATGTTATCCACTATCAGGGTCCTCAGAGAAGATTCCAAAGATTCTCCCAGGGGAGTAAACTTTCATTTATTATCCCATCGTTTGAATGGCTTCTTTGGAGATGGTTCAACAGATTTTTGCTCTGAAGCTTCAATGGCTTTGGTGGCAAGGGTGAGATTGTAGGCCGGTGCCTTTGATGGGGTGTGGATAGTGTCAACAACACCGTCAGAGACGATACCTTTGTTTCTATTCCAGCTCTTGTTTTTATCTTTTGAGCTAGATCCCGATTCAGACTTGTCCTTTTGAAGTGTGATTTCTCCTTTCTTGACAAGTACTTTCTCAATCTTGATTGCATTATCCACCATTTTATCAAAAGATACATGATCTTGCATTTGCAATGGATAGTTGAGCTCTGGAACAAGGTTATTGATAAAGATTTCAAGTTTCTCCATTTCGGGAATTGGTCTAGCATATAAAGAAAACTTCTTTCGCCACCTCTTGAGAAAAGTTAGGAATGATTCCCCTGGATATTGCTTGAGGTTACAGATATCGATCATGGTAATCGGATGTTGAATATTGTAGGAATATTGTTGATAAAACAATTTAATCAATTCCTCAAAAGTTTTGATCGTAGAAGGTAATCTTGAAAACCACTGAATGGATGCTCCTCCCAAGGATCTAGGAAAAAGACGCATTAGATAAGTCGGTTCATGCATGGATTCCATGGATTGCGTACAGAACTCTCTAACATGATCTTGAGGATCAGAGTGTTCATCGTATTTGTCATACTTTGGTATCTCCACTCTTTTTGGGAATGGAGGCATATACAAGTCTTTGTCAAAAGGGAAAGGACAAAGGGCCTCCATGGAGAATTCCTTGGGTTCCTTCTCTTTCTCAATTTTATTCATTTTGACCTGCATAGCGTGCAGCTGGTTCATTATGGCTGTCATCGGAGTTTCTTCCTCATGCGTGATGATATCTTCGACATTGAAGTGAGGAGGAAGTTTAGCTCCTTCTTGGGCTAATTGCAAAAAGTATGCCTCTCTATCCATTTTCAAGAAATGCCTCATCATTCTTTTGAATTCATCGTCATTCTGACACCGATGGATTTCAGAGGGTGTAGGGTCTTGGTCGGCATTATGTTGAGAATGGTGTCCCTGGGATCCTCCTCCTAGAGAACCATGGTTTGTCCCTGCTTGAGACATGGTAGGAGTTTTTGGGCTCCCTGGAATAGATTGAGGAGTTTGTTGATTACCTCTGTGAGTTGATAGAGGAGGTATGTAACCAGTTTTTAATCGAAAGTTACCGAGACCGTCATCTTCGTAGATACCTGACTTGATGAGTTGTTCAAGAGTTGGACCCGGGGTATTGGTCAAAAGTAAGTTCTGAGATGTTTCTTCTGATTTCTTGTGTGAAGAAGCTCTGGTCTCCACCATTAACTTTGAATGAAACAGAAGAAAAGGATGAAGACAACTGAAGAACAATTTGATTCGAGAAAATTGGATGACGCAACCTTGTCAAGATTATGATAGTTTTGATGATCTGATGAGATGTGGGTGAAGGAAACTGTGCCCTGGATGTATGGGATAGATTTCCCAAAAGATAGCGGACATGAGTTCTCAACACTTAGTTTTTAGTAATGAAAAAAGAAAAAAAAAAGTGCCTTGGTGAAAACTTGGAAACAGGCGCCTTGGTAGCAAAAATAGAATCTCTACCAAGATGGTGAAAACCCGGCAAACGGGTGCCACTTGTTCCAAAATGCTCCATCTATCAGCACAATCTTGGTCTTTCCCAGCTTTCAGTCTTGCTTTAGTTTGTACATATCTCCCGGTTTGTTCCTGCATTTCCAGTTTTCAATAAGTCGGCCTGTACACCAACCAGCTCAAGCATCTGCATCCTATCAATGTTCACACTTGGGGGCAATCAATGTCATATCCTATGGTCTCCCATGTATCTTAGACGTGTCATATCCACTCAGAGTCCTTTGAAGCTTCAAGTTAAGTCAGTCAGTCAGTCTTATCTCCAGAAAGGATTTTGCATCTACAACAATCAAACATCAAAACTCAACTGAAAACAATTTGTGCTTTTCATGCTTTTATCTCCTTGTAGGCTTACTGATTCGCATTGAGATTTTTGCATATTGTGTCCCTTCGAGCTCTTCGATGATGTCTTTTATAGGATTTAGAGAGTGATGACTGGGGGCATAATCTTTTCTTTGTCTTCTGCTTGTATGTGAAAATCTAACAGCTTTGGAAATTCTGGATTGAAATGGTGTCCGACTGTAAGAGCCTCTATCTCGAATTGGATGGCCATGCGTACCTCGACCATTGATACCCAAAAAAAATTCAAGGCAGTTTGATCTAACTATTGTCTTTTTGAGTGAGTTCTTTCTCCTACTGTGGAATGCGATCTTGCCTAAGGATGTGAACGATAAAGGGTCACTACGGGTAATTCACATTGGATTTAGAATGATCTCTTCACTGTTTGATGTGTTTGTAATGCAAGGCGTACTCAGGTCATCACAATGTTTATGTTTTGATGCTTGTACAAATTGCTATATCAAAATGGACATGATATTCAGGTCATCCTGGCGTTTGTGCCTTGATGCTTATATTTAATCCGACATTCAACAACTAAAATCAATATTCATATGTCCATGGTTGTTTGACCAGTGGGTGTTGTATTGATTCTTGCACATACAAATCGATATTCATATGTCTATGGTTTCATGGCTAGTGGGCATTGTATTGATTTATCCGGTTACCTAAAAGTTCAATGATGATAACAAATCGACATATGATCAGTGACTAGGTCCTAGGTCTTAGGTTGCATTTCATTTTGCATGTCTCATTGCATTTTGCATGTTTGCATGATCTCACAATGATTAAATGAACTCCAATGCTTAAACGATTCTTCAAATCGCATCTTCCAGTCTAACAAGAGCTGAATCTCACACGAAGGTTCCTCCAATGAAATAGCAAGTAGAATCCTTTTTCGGGATCAAAATTCAAATCTGAGATCATTCATATTATTAACTACTTGCATATTCGACCTTCAATCATCACAGAAATCTAGTATTCAACTTAACTGATTATCTTACATCAAACTATCAAAATTTCAACTTGGTCAACCATGGTCAACTCATGGTCAAACCTAGTCAAACTTGGTCTTTTAGGACCTCCAAACGATGCAGAATGCGTTCTCGGACGTGTATAACCACTTCTCAAATCAATTAACATGCTTCTAAACTATAACGCTGACTTTTCTTGTCAGATTTCAATTTTAATCCCGAAGGGGGCATGGTATTGCACATCATTCAAAGTCTGTAAATCAAATTCTATCGATCAAGTCTATCAATATCTTTCATCAGTGATCAAGACAAACAATCACGTCTAGTTACTGATTCATCAAAAGTCCTCATCGCTCGGGGCAAATCTATCATCACTTGGGGCATATCAGATTCATCGATCCATATCAATCTGGTATTCTCTTAATCTTGTAATCTGTATCAGTTTTTGCAACCATCAGATCATAGTGTTATTTCCTTGGTTCTTCGGCAACTAAAGGATTCGGATGTGATACCTGCTAGTTCTGCTAAGACAATCGAGTCTAGAACGGGTCACTCACTTCTTATCAATCCTAAGGTTCAGAATCAGGCATTTTGACACTTTTTCGCAATAATAGGTTCATTTGCTTCTACAATGAACATTATCTTTGGTCATTCAAGACCTATTATCTCCATATCAATTCAATATCAATCAACTCCTATCTCAATATCTTTCAATCGGTTTCTATCTTGAGATCGGTTTATCTTTTGAATCAGTTTCATATCTTTATCAAACACAGACTATCTTTGAACCACTGCGCTTCGCACAGTAATTCAAAGAGGGGCAAAATGTAATACCCCAAAAATGGACTATAAGTTCATTAATCTCCTACATCTTCAATTCGAACGAAATCGACATCAAAGTCCTAACCTAAGGCACATCTAAACATCATCAAATCATAATTGATTATCTTAAATTTTGCATCGGGGAATATTCCTAATAATATTCCTAATTATCTTAATTATCTTTAATTTAATGATTATTTGGTGATAAATCACATTTATCCTAAGTTTGATTAATTGAATATTTTCATATTTAATTAATTAGATTTAATATTTGCCACTTAATTGTTTAATTAAATTTAATTCTATCTATTATTAATTGTATTATTTAATTTTGACAATAAATCAAAATTCCTATCTTTAATTGATTAAATTCTTATTTAATTAATTAAAAGCATGTTGTCATTATTTAATAATATAATTTTTAATAAAAGTTTGAATAAATAGTTAATTAACCCATAAATTAATTATTTATTTTCAAAAATCAGTTGAGTTGAGGATAAATCACTTTATTTATTTATTTAATTCTTAATTATTATGCATATTCAAAAGAAACAGTTAAACTCCAAATCAGAAAATCAATGCAAGTTATTGACTTTTTTGGAACTCAACATCCTTTCGGAGTTCAAAAAGCTGATCTAAACTCTAATTTGAGTTAAAAAGCTGTTTTTGCATGTTTTTGCATGATTTTGAGAATTAACTATCTTTCATGATCAGATAACTCAAAAATCAAGCTGAGTTTATTTGAGTGATTTATGGCTTTTATCCATGCACCTCCAAAGCCCTAGATTTCTATAAATTAAGGCTTTAGCTCTTCACAAATCATCTCATATTTTGCACAATCACGCTGGAGAATTGGAATTGAAGAATCAAAGCTCTTGCGAATCGACATCTTTGTGAGATCAATCTTATTTTTGCATTCATATTACATATCATTGTTAGATTCATAGCATATCAGTTTTCAATAGCATTCATATCATATCAGTTTTTATCATTCTTATTGCATAGAAAATATCAAAAAAATAGCTCAATTGCATTTATTCCATATCTAGAATTGCATTCAAATCCTTCATTTAGGTGTCGTCTAGGTCACTGATCTTGATTACAGTCTAAGAACATTAATCTCGCACCTATTAGAAGGCAGTAAATCGCTTGGTTAGTTTAGTTTTCAATTTTGCACGATTTTGATTTTTGCTAACCTCTAATGTTTTACTGAGTGTTGTGTTTACAGATCAGGTATAATTTTCACACACACACTATGTACCATCTAACATATGGTACTTACTAGGTGAAAAAGTCATTCGTCCATTTTGTAAAGCACCTGAAAAGATTAATTAGTGGATCCACTTTTCCTTTTATGTGACCTAGGCTTTCATGCCCATCTCATCACAATAATATTGCAAAGAAATTTTTTTATTATTGGTAGAATAATATAAGTTCGTCAAGTCTTACATCTTAAAATGAACAAGCATTCACATTTTCATCAATATAATTCTAGTGTGCTTCATCTAAGCATAAACATCCCAATTAATCATACTAATTCATCACAATAATAAAATCAACGCATCAATATATGTTATACATCTATAACAATACATCCAAAAGCATAACCGTAAAGGTCAATCATGAAACAAGACACTTAATTGTAATTGGACAATTGTCCTTCTATAAGTCCCTGCATCCTATGTCATCGGACAATCAGTCATCCACCTTCAAATCTCGTGACGGGAGTGTGGCTCGGACGCTTGTTCGTTCTATTAAAAAATTCTTACACTTCCTTGGGGTTCTATCTACTCGCAAAATTCCCATGTCATGCCCCGCAAGGGAACCGGGGAAGAGAACAAAGATTCTCTTTGCAAAAGAAAACCTAAGTAATGATTTATGAAAAATTTTGAACTTTTAAAAGAATTACATAAAGAAAACATAGTTTAACTTAGATTCCTCCAAGGTTCCCTTCTTATTAATGCACAATTCATTTAAGTCCATTTAGTGTCCTAGCAACTTGATTTACTACATCAAAACATTTGTAGATTCTTTATTAACAAATACAAAGTACTTTCATTTCAATTTTCCATTTAAATTCATCTATATTCCTACGTATCCTTTATGAACAATATAACATTTAAAACATTAATACTATATAATAGAATCGTCTAAACATTTGATACATTGAAAATATTACATTTGTTCTACTAGCTTTTCCCTTAATCATCAATAATGAGAAACATACTACTTTACTTGAAATGTTACAAAATCCTTTTCTTTTCCAACATACATCATAAGCATAAAGTTTTTGTTTCCCCTTTTCCTTTTTCCTAAGTCCACACATTCCAAATACATCATTTTGAAATACATTAATGAATACATTACATTCATCTCCTCTTGGGAGGTAACAATAATTTTACATCATGAAAGATAAATACAAGTCTTCATTCTTCAAAATTGGAACACTTTGCAAGCATGAATCCTCAAGCACTACATCCAAAAAAGGTACCTCAATAAAAAAATTTACCACCCAACCACGTGGATACCAAAATCCCCACTCCCCCGTGCAAGGAGATAAACACCAAGGTCCACAAAGAAGGGATATCTAGCCCATACCTAGGGTTGGGTGACCTTTCCCAAAAAGAAAATGAAAAGAAGATCAAAGTATAAATATTTTCCCAAAGGTTCTACAGCTTAGTAGAAACTCTAAGCAACAAGTTAAGTGAGTGTCATCACATAGCCCTCACCCCTTGGGTTGTCCTGGTACTAGCCACTTTGGACCCCAACCCCCAAGTAGGCACATGAGGAACATAATGCCTTTCATACAGACAAGCGTCATTCGATCATACCTATGCATAGGTACCTTCTCCCACTCCCATCCATAGCCTTTACTAGCACTAATGGCATGGGCAAGGCATACATTAATATTTTTAGTGTTTGAACCCATTACCATAAGTTTTAATTAAATTATCACTTGTTAAAACAACTCTTCAATCGATTATCCTAGTACTAGCCAATTAGGGCCCCAGCCCCACATTGAGAGCCACTCACTTAGTGTTCTTAGGTTTTCTACACTTAACCCAAACATCACATACACAACATTCATGAAGTAAAACACATCATAAATGCAATTGAGAACTTTCATCAAAGAATAGAAAAGAATAGGAGAGTTTACGGACGTTTAGGAAAATTAGGAGCGTTTAGGGAGACCTAGAATAGTCATGATCCTCTAGACAATCCTAAACCCTAATCTTGCTTCCTAAACACATCCTAAACCTTACTAAAGCATCTAAATGCACCATATAACCTCCACCAAACAAGTAATGAACATATATAGCTTATACAAAATTCCATATGCAAAACACAATGCTCCATTTATGGAAACCTCCCGTGCCTAAAATTTAGCTAAGTCTGAATTTTTAGAAATTTCCAAAATCTAGAATCTACATCCTAACTGCTATGAAGCTGAAACCTATCTCAAACATCCTAAACTATATATATTTTATAATTTATACAAATATAACTTAAAGTATAATGTTATATTTGTATAAATCCTATCTAAACCCTAACTCAGAATAAAATAGTGCATTTTTTTCAGGTAACTGGGCATCTATTTTGCAGACTTGCACATTTGTTTACAGGAACTGCGCATCTGTTTACAAGAATTGTGCATCTATTTTCTAGACCTGTGCATTTGATTTGCATACTTGAGCATTTGTTTACAAGAACTATGCATCTATTTAGCAGACTTGCGCATTTGATTTGCATACTTGTGCATTTGTTTATGAGTGCTGCGCATTTGTACAGAATGACAGAAAATAAAAAAATGACTGACAGATTTAACTTATGGGTAAAACTAGGCATTATAGGGACTATGTATTGAAAATTTGGGCAAGACCCATTTGAGATCTCCCAGTTTCCATATAAGATCAACACTCCAACTAGGATTACCAGCCATCTAAACCTACTATAAAATTAGAAGAATGAAAGATGGTATGAAACTAGCCTGTCTCTAAGGCAAGGATAAACACCATTTCCAAAGCCTTGGATGATCTTACAGACCCCTGAGACATAAGGGAAGATGTCACAAGGATCCTAGATCATCTACAAACACTTGCTAATGAAAGATAGATGACAATAATTACATAGCAATAGTTTACATAAAACTTCCTATATTTATAACAGTAACAACACAAAAATCCTTCTCTATCAATACAACAACATAGTTCATCTCTTAAACATCAAGCATACAGAAGATAACCATAATACAATAGCATTGCAAACAATTAACCAAACAAAAGGATCATCCCCAGGATAGATCCTACCTAGAGTCCTGTGAAGAGCAACCATTGGAGAGATGAGGATCCAAACACTCTAAGCCTAATCTAATCACCTCTTTAGACTCCTTCAGCAAGAAAACCAATTCCAACCTATTCCAAGAACAACAAAAGACAATCTCAGAGAAAATAGATTATGTCCTCACCACTATAGTTTTCTTGCAAATAAAAATTCTCAACCAAAATAAATGTCTCTTCTTGAATCCAAATTCATATCCCACCCCTCTTCCACAAGAAATTTATCTGTATATAGACTGGAGGGAATAGTTGTACGGGTAATCCAACTGATGCAACCATCCCAACTATCCTCCAGTTATTCATTAATGATATGGTTTTGTAGAACCATCCTCATGAAGGGATAAACAAATTTTACTAATAAAACTTTAATCTATGTCTCCTAAATTTGAGGGTGACAAAATAGATAATATATTTTTAGGAATACTTTACTAACTTACTTACTACAGTAATTTACCAAAGGCATTTTCCAATTATAACAATAACATAAATTTACTATATCCTTGTAATGATTTCCTTCAACACATTTACCATACCAATTTAATTGTTTATTAATATAATGTAATAATTACTTTCTCGCCAACAATTATATAAATATATGTATGCATATGCATATGTGTGCACCCATATGCCTATGTGTACATATATTATTATTATTATAAATATTATTGCAAACATAATATTATTATTATAAAACATATTATTTATTCATACACTAATCCATATGCTTTACAAAATATAACAGTGATATATAAGATGGAATATACCACTATTTATTATTATTATTGCCATAGACATCTTGTTATTATGAATATTATAAAACATTATTAATACCATAAAATTCATTATTAATATAGATATTAAAATCACATGATTTAATCACATACTAACTCATTCCTAACAAGATACGCTAGTACATAAGTAACTACTAATAAAGATAAATCGGTAAATCATACCCTCACATGAATAATAATTCACATCAAAATATATTAACAAAATCGAACATACCATGAAGACAATAAGAGCTATCATACTCAAAACCTCATTCTCAATGAATAAGAAAGACAAGAAACAAGTTACAAGATTCACAAAACCAACAAACTGAGAGGACACGGAATACATCTTCAACACAAGGGACTAACTCAGGAACTCCCCACCTAAAGGTAAAAGGATCGGAGGTAGTGTTCCTTCCTATGGAACCTTGATGATATCTCTATAACAAAAATGATGATCCAGGATTTTGAGGGATTGCTAAGACCTATGAATCCAAGTGGAGACGATACCCGGTACCTGCAATCCTGCATCACCAAGAAGAGATACACAGGGATATACATACAGATCAGATATATGCAAATAGATGACCAAGATCAATACATCATGTGGACCTCAACTAAGTGAGTAACTACAACTTCATCCTTAGTCATGAAAACACATCAGACACATATCCATGAAACATAAAACATCATGATAATGGTTAGATTCAAATCCTTGGGTTAGCTCCATAAAACATATAAAGATAGATGGTTTTCTAATTTCATAAACATATAAATGATAACCATAAATGAGCATATCAATCATCTGATAAACATATCATCATCCATAAAACATAAATGTAAATATATAGTTCTAACCATCATAATAGAATGTCCAAATCAGAAAGTCCAAGTATCACCATAGGAGAGGGTATTACATCCTCCCCCCCTAGAGTTAGGCTTACTCCCAGAAGCCTTTAAATAGATAAGGATAAGCATATCTAATTCTAGCAGCATCCTCCTATATAGAGGAGGAATCATCATTGGGGTCCCATTGGACCCTTGCCTGATTTATGGTATGACTCCTGAGGGTCAGTGTTTGCTGCTGCAAAATGCGTACCGGCTCTAAAGTCAGCTGCCCGTCCGCTTCCTGGGGTTTCAATGACAGCTCCCTGATGTTCAGCCTGCCTAAGGTCTAGAGTTGTAAATGCTCGGTGAGATCTACCTACATCACCTATGGTGGGTTCTGAAGTAGCTTGTCTGTAGCTAATTACTGCGGTAAACTTCTGAGGACAGTTAACTATAATGTGACCATGTTGACCACAAGAGTAACATCTTGTATTCCTAGCAAAATTCCTCCCTGCGGAGGGTGCACTGGTTTGATAATAACTTCCCTTACTAGAATTCTAAGGCATACTCTGAGCTGGTTGAGAGTTTGGATAATGCTTAGCATGATTCCAGTTGTGAGAATTATTAGATTGAGAACCCTCATTTCTATTATTGTTTCCATTATAATTATTTTTGGTGTTGTAGTAAAATTTCTTTTCTGGTGGTTCTGACTTCCTTTAGGAGGATAGTTTTTAGGACCAAGTATTCCTTGAGATTGGTTTCCCTTGGATCCTGTTCTGGCCTGAGAGGCATTATCTCCTTGGCCACCTATCTGACCTCCTAACCCCAAGGTTGCATTTTGTTCCATAATACGAGCCTTGATGACTACATCATTAATTGTCTCAAGTTCAAACATTCATACATTGCTGGTCAAGTGATTGTTGAGTCCTCTAAGGAAGTGTTGAGTCAACATGGGTTCATCATCCTTATATCCTGAGTATGGCTTGAGTTTAAAGAACTTCCGCTCATAGTCAACAACTGACATAGTTAGCTTCCTTAAGTTGTGAAATTCTTCAGCTCTTTCCCACCTCCAGTGATCAGAAATAAATCTGGCTTGAAAGAGTTCTAGGAATAATTCCCATGAAAGAGTGGTAATATCTATGTGAAGTTTCTCTTTCTCTATTTCCCACCAAGTGGATGAAAAGTCTCTAAGGTGAATGACTGCAAATCAGGATTTGGTATTGCTATTGTAAGGATGCAAGAAGAAAAGCCTTTCTAAGTCTAACAGCCAAGTTTTAGCAGTAGATCCACCTTGAGTTCCCTTAAATGGGTTAGTCTTAGTCCTAAGGAGGTCTCGCATGTGAGACAAACGCAAAGCATCTTCTTCCACTACCTGATCTCTCCTCTTAGGACTCCTTTCCCTTTCCTCATGGTGAGTGTTAGTTTCCCCATGGTGACCTCTATCCTACCCTACATCTAACCTCTGTAGTATCTATTATATGAGCTCTTGTACTTGAGCCCCCTGAGAACCTCTAGATTGGTTATTAGATTGGTCCCCTCTTCCCTCATATTGTTCTTCCTCTTGAGAAATTTCCTATTGAGATCTAGGAGGGGTGTTTCGAGTGCCTCCCTTTCTACCACGGGTTAAATGAGGCATCCTTCCATAGGTAATAAGAAGAATAAGTTTTAAGGGTCCTAGTTTGATTTCAGTCTTAAGTTTTCCCTAAGATGAATAACAAGTTTAAGAAGCATGGGCCAATTCCCTAGGCCCCAATGTAGCAACTTAATGCTCTGATACCAAAGATGTCATGCCCCGCAAGGGAACCAGGGAAGAGAACAAATATTATCTTTGCAAAAGAAAACCCAAGTAATGATTTATGAAAAAATTTGAACTTTTAAAAGAATTACATAAACTAAACATAGTTTAACTTAGATTGGTGCAGGAGCACCTAGGCTAACCTCTACTAGTTAGTCAATTTTTGGCTTGTACTTGACTCTAGCCAAGTCAAGAAGTTAGTATAGTTTGGTTGAGGACCTTATAAGGTCTTGTTTTATGTTGGCTAGGTGAATTATTCACTAAGACTAAGGTCACACAAATAGCCTTTGTTAGTTGTTATTTAAATTCTTAATGCTAGGAGTTAGGGAGATTGAGTCATTAATATGTCTTAGGCCTAAGAATGGTTAATGGTTGTTAAATAAATATGATTATCATGAATTATCTTGGATCCTCTAAATATGTGAGGATAAGAAGCCTATAATATAGTATTAAGGCATCTATCAAAGTTGCCAAGTGTTGTAAGAATGTTGTCATAACAACATTTACACTAATTGCAAATATTGCATGCAACATGGCTAGCCTTGGATTCCTTTGAATGTGGGAGGTTATGCTCAACCAAATAGGCCCTAGAATAGTGTATGACACACCTAATGGAGTTATTTCTTGAATCTCCAAGCATTGGTTGCATATTGTAAAAGTTTGAGTTAATGGAAATAGCTCTGCAACTCTATTTTTGAAGTGATATTTTAGTTTTTGAAGGAACAGTCATACTTGTAGCTGGAAATTCATTGATACAGTGGTTGATTCATGTTCTATAGTCATTTTTAAGACTTTTTCATTTTATGTGTTAAGGGTTTAGAGTAGATTTATCATAGTTTTCAAGTTGTTTTAGTTCAGGACTTTCTTTTGGTCACACTATGACAAATTTTGTAAAAATGGCTCCCACGTGAGATTCAACCATGGAAACACAAAATAAGTGGTTAAATATTCAATTGGGGCCTCTATATATATTTTATCTAAAGGTAGGAATCATCATGAGCAAGGGAGATAGCTTAATGATCAGGCCCTAGGCGAGTTAAACATACCCAGTTAGAGGCTTCGCAGGGAGAAATCAAATCATTTCATGTGGGGAATGGGAAGTAAAGAATGTCCCTAGGAATTTTTATGGTATTTTTTCATGTTATTTATCCATCCTAAGCATTGGTAAGTCTTCCCAATCCTTTAGGATATGTTTTGAGCAATTTTCATCAGTCCTAGACAAGTTGTCCTAGAAACTAGGCCTTTTAGCCCTGTTTCTCCTTGATATTAGGAAGGAGGTGTACGGTCACTTTCATAACTAGGACCCTTAATGAAAGTTTTAAAAATTCCAAAAGGGTATCCAAATAAAGTTTTATTTTTCTAATTTTTTTGGGAAAATTTTACTAAAAAGGGGGAAAACGGACTGGTGAAGGCTACTAGAAATAGGCCTAAAATTAAGGTCTCTTTTGATGAAATCTTGAATCTGATAAACCTATGAGCCAAGAACCTTTCCAAATCATTCAAATGGGATGGAATATGAATTAATTCAATGTGAAGAAGTTCCCCACAATGAATTTTTAAATTTGTGAAGTTTTAGTGGATTCGACACTTAGATCCATCTAAGTGAAAGTGAGAAAGAGAACCAAAATTAAGGTGTGGATCATCCAAGGTGGAGTTTTCAAAGTGTGACTCTTGTATTAGAGAGTGAATAGGACTTAGTTAATGATTTAATCCTATTGGAAAATCCTATAGAAGCATAGGATACTAGGAGCTAAAAGAAATCTCTTGGTGGGAGTGGAAAACTAAGCCTAAGAGTTTTATCTTACATCATATTGGTATCAGAGCTTGGTTGATCAAGCTTGTGGTTAATGCATCAATCTTCTAAATTAGTAGGAGAGAATACACTAGCTAGATCCATGGTTACTAATGGTGAACTAGCAAATAAGGTTGAGGAGCAAGAAGAGGATAACAAATTGTTAAGGCAAAGACTAGCTCAAATGGAGCAGTTCTTGGGTGAAGTCTAAGACAAAGCTGATAGGGTCAAAGAGATGATTGAACTTAAAGAAGAAGCTGAAGAAAAGGAGAAAGAATTGTATTTGGAAGAAGAAGCACCATCTCCTGACCCTGTTCTTCCTGAATAACCATTCTTGAAAACATTGAAGGCATTGAGTGGCAAGGCTTTAGAAGGTGTTCTACTTTTTAGTGGATAAATGGATCCAGATTCAGTTGTGGATTGGATAGATAGCATTGAGAACCATTTTGAATGTGATGTTATCTCTGAAGCACAAAAGGTAATGGTGACCAAGTCGAGACTAAGAGGTTTAGCTCTTACTTGGTGGAAGTTTGTGCAAACTAAGAGGGAAATGGATGGTAAAGGTCCTATTGTGACATGGAAGGATATGGTATCCAAAGTCAAGCAAACATATCTTCTTGATGACTATGAAGTTCAAATCCATAGAAGGAGACACAATCTTAGGCAAAAAGATTTGGATGTCCAAGCATATATCGAGGAGTTTCAAAAATTGTATTTGAGGTCCAAGGTAGTTGAAGATGAGAGCATCAAGCTAGCAAGGTATTTGAATGGATTCAAATGGTCTATTCAAGAGGAGATGAGCCTAGTGAACTTCAAATCTATTAGGCAATGCTATCAAATGGCCTTGAAGATAGAGGAGAAGAGCAAGAGAAAGAAAGAAATCTCCAAAGGTAAAGGCAAAGGAAAAGATACCAAAGGTCAAAGAGGTGGCTATGGTGGAAGAAGTTATGATTCAACAGCTCAAGGTGAGGTAAAATTCAATGAACAACAAGAACGAAGCTCAAGTAGAGGTGGTAGAGGGAGAAATTGTAACTCTAGCTTTAGAGGAAGAAGTGGTGGTTCATCACAAGGAGGAAGAGGCAATTATTTTTCCAATATGAAGTGCTACCATTGCAATCAAATGGGGCACCTTGCCTATAGATGCCCTGAGAAAGGTGGCTCATCACAAGGAGGTGATAAGAGAGCTAACCTTGTTCATGAAGACACAAATGCAGTAGATAAATATTCTGAGATTCCATTAAATTCAAAGGAAGGAGAGAACCTCATGATGAGGAAGACTCTAATCAAGGAACTGATGAAGGAGGAGCCAAGCCAAAGAAGATCTTTGTTTAGGATCAAATGCAATATTATGGGGAAAGTATGTAGGGTCATTATTGATTCAGGCTCTACTGATAATATAGTATTAGAAGAAGCAGTCAGCAAGCTCAAATTGAAAAGGATAACCCATACCAATCCTTACAAGTTTACTTGGCTCAATAAGGGTCAACATATGTTAGTGAATGAGCAAGCATGGGTGGAGTTCTCCATTGGAAGGTACACAGACAAATTTTTATGTGATGTGATGCCTATGGATGCATATCATTTGCTCCTGGGTAGACCTTGGCAATTTGACTGCCAAGCCATGCATGATGGAGGAAAGAATTCCTATTCTTTCAAGAAGGATAATACAACCTTCAAAATTCAGTCATTGTTGGAGGATGCTGAAATAAAGAAAGCAGGTCCAAATGTTCTTATGGTAGGTGAAAAAGAATTCCTACAAACCATGGAAGAGAGTGAAGGCATAGGGTATGCATTGGTGTTCAAACCAAGAGAAGGAGGTGAAGACAAGGTGACTAAGAAGACTGAATTACCAAAGGAGATTCAAGGTATGTTGTAGACTTACCAAGGCATTGTAAGTGATGGTAAACCTTCAGCCTTACCCCCTCAAAGAGCCATAAGTCATAGGATAGACCTTATCCCAGGAGCTACCCTACCTAACAAAGCAGCCTATAAGATGACCCCTCAATAAAATGAGGAAATAGCAAGGCAAATACAAGAGCTCTTAGACCAAGGCCTACTTAGAAAGAGTATTAGTCCATGTGATGTACCCACTGTACTTGCACCTAAGAAGGGAGGAACTTGGAGGCTATGTACTGACTCAAGGGCTATCAATAAGATAACCATAATATATAGGTTCCCTATCCCTAGAATTGAAGACTTAATGTACTATTTAGGTGAAGCAAGGTACTATAGCAAGATATACTTGAAGAGTGACTATCACCAAATTAGAATCCATGAAGGAGATGAGTGGAAGACAGCCTTCAAAACCAATGAATGGCTTGTCATGTCATTTGGATTGTCAAATGCCCCCTCTACATTCATGAGGCTCATGAATGAAGTACTCAAGGATTACATAGGCAAGTTTGTAGTTGTATATCTAGATGATATACTAATTTTTAGCAAGACAAAGAGTGAGCATTTGGAGCACCTTAACATTTTCTTCAAGAAGCTTCATGAAGAGAGGTTGATGATCAATTTGGAGAAGTGTGAGTTCATCAAATCAGAATTGGTGTATCTTGGGTTTGTTTTATCTCATGGCAATCTAAAAATGGATAAGAGAAAGGTAGAGGCTATCATGAATTGGCCTACTCCAAGGTCAACAACTGAGGTAAGGAGTTTTCATGGTCTTGCACAATACTATAGGAAGTTTATTAGACAATTTAGTGCAATTTGTGCTCCTATGTTAGACACTATCAAAGGAGGAATGAAAACTAAGTTTGTGTGGAGTGAAAATGCTAATAATATCTTTGAGTTGTTGAAGGAGAGGATAGCTACCCAACCTATTTTGGTGTTGCCAAGCTTTGAGAAATTATTCACCATTGAATGTGATGCTAGCAATGTAGCAATTGGGGTTGTTCTAAGCCAAGAGGGCAGACTGGTGACTTTCCATTCTGAGAAGTTAAGTGAGGCTAAGATGAAGTACTCCTCATATGACTTAGAGATGTATGCATTGGTCCAAGCTCTAAGAAAATAAAGGCACTACTTGCTTCCCAAGGAGTTCGTTGTGTATTCAGACAATCAAGCACTTAGCTTCCTGAATTTACAAGAGAAGTTGAGTCACAAGCACATGAAGTGGGTTGAGTACCTACAAGCCTACACCTTCAATATCAAGCACAAGAAGGGTGTACTAAATAAGGTGGTTGATGCATTGTCAAGAAGAGCCCTCACACTCCAAGAAATTTAGTTAAAAAGCATGGGGATAGATCATTTCAAGGATCTGTATATAGATGATGAAGACTTTGCTAACATCGACAAGGTATGTGTTGAATACAAGAATCATTTTCATAGTAAATATGTTGATTATACTTTGCAAAGTGATCTCTTGTTCAAAGGGAATCAATTGTGTGTTCCTAGAGGCTCCATTAGAGAGAATTTGATTCAAGAAAAGCATAATGGTTCTTTGAGTGGTCACTTTGGGATCACTAAGACTCAAGACCTTGTTTCAAGGTTTTACTTTTGGCCTAGAATGAATCTTGATGTTAGGAGGTATGTGGAGAGTTGTGTAGTATGTCAAAAGGCCAAGGGCACTTCTACAAATGTTGGTCTTTATCAGCCACTACCAATTCCTACTATGCCATTGGAATGCTTAAGCATGGATTTTTTAGTTGGGTTACCCAAGACAAGACAAGGGATGGACAGTGTGTATGTGGTTGTGGATAGATTCAGCAAGATGGCTCACTTTGTGCCATGCAAGACTACACATGATGCAAGTCAAATAGCATCTCTATTCTTCAAAGAGATAGTAAGAATACATGGACTACCAATCAACATTATTTTAGACAGAGACACAAAGTTTATGAGTCATTTTTGGAAGACTCTTTGGAAAAGATTAGGCACTAACTTATCTTTTGGGTCAACCTACCATCCCCAAACCGATGGTCAAATAGAGGTTGTTAATAGGAGTCTTGGAAACCTTCTAAGATGCCTAACTAAGGAGTATGGTCGGCAATGGGATCAGCTGATTGGGCAAGCTGAATATGCCTATAATGATACTATTAATAGATCAACCGAGAAGAGTCCATTTGAAATTTTATATGGCCTACATCCTAGAGGAGTCTATGAGTTGATAGATTTAAAAGATGGAGTCAAGGCAAGTGCATATGCTGATGACTTTGCATTTTCTATGCAAGAAGTTCATGAAACAGTGAGGAAGACATTGGTAGACAACACCACCAAGCACAAAGCCAAGGTAGATGAAAGTAGAAGGTTAGTGGAGCTCAAAGTTGGTGATCTTGTTATGATACACTTGAAAAAATCTAGGTTGACAAAAGGAGTCCCTCATAAGCTGCAAATGAGGAGGATAGGACCATGTCCTATATTGGAAAAGTATGGTGACAATGCCTTCAAGATAGACCTACCGAAGGACAGTGGATTATCCAATATCTTTAATGTTTCAGACCTTGTCCATTACAAGGGACCACAAAAAAATAGTGACTAGAATATCAATGAAGTGATCAAGGATGTGGAAGATCTTCAACTGCCTACTGCTGCAGGTATAGGGGCAGACAGTGTACTAGACACAAGGACCTACAAGAAAACCAAACATAAAGAGTATAAGGAGCACCTCATTCAGAGGTATGGGTAGAATGCTGATTATGTTATTTGGGTCAAATAAATAGAGTTAAAAATTTTGGGAATTGATCCTAGCATCGTCAATCCAAGGGTGGATTGAACTTCTTATTTTGGGGAGGATGGTGCAGGAGCACCTAGGCTAGCCTCTACTAGTTAGTCAATTTTTGGCTTGTACTTGACTCTAGCCAAGTCAAGAAGTTAGTATAGTTTGGTTGAGGACCTTATAAGGTCTTTTTTTATGTTGGCTAGGTGAATTAGTCACTAAGACTAAGGTCACACAAATAGCCTTTGTTAGTTGTTATTTAAATTCTTAATGCTAGGAGTTAGGGAGATTGAGTCATTAATATGTCTTAGGCCTAAGAATGGTTAATGGTTGTTAAATAAATATGATTATCATGAATTATCTTGGATCCTCTAAATATGTGAGGATAAGAAGCCTATAATATAGTATTAAGGCATCTATCAAAGTTGCCAAGTGTTGTAAGAATGTTGTCATAACAACATTTACAGTAATTGCAAATATTGCATGCAACATGGCTAGCCTTGGATTCATTTGAATGTGGGAGGTTATGCTCAACCAAATAGGCCCTAGAATAGTGGAGGACACACCTAATGTATTTATGGCTCGAATCTCCAAGCATTGGTTGCATATTGTAAAAGTTTGAGTTAATGGAAATAACTCTGCAACTCTATTTTTGAAGTGATATTTCAGTTTTTGAAGGAACAGTCATACTTGTAGCTGTAAATGCATTGATACAGTGGTTGAGTCATGTTCTATAGTCATTTTTAAGACTTTTTCATTTTATGTGTTAAGGGTTTAGAGTAGATTTATCATAGTTTTCAAGTTGTTTTAGTTCAGGACTTTCTTTTGGTCACACTGTGACAAATTTTGTAAAAATGGCTCCCACGTGAGATTCAACCATGGAAACACAAAATAAGTGGTTGAATCTTAAATTGGGTCCTCTTTACATATTGTATCTAAAGGTAGGAATCATCATGAGAAAGGGAGCTAGCTTAATGATCAGGCCCTAGGTGAGTTTGACATACCCGGTTAGAGGCTTGACAAGGAGAAATCAAATCATTTCATGTGGGGAATGGGAAGTAAAGAACATCACCAAGAATTTTATGGTATTTTTTCATGTTATTTATCCATCCTAAGCATTGGGAAGACTTCCCAATCCATTAGGATAGGTTTTGAGCAATTTTCATCGGTCTTAGACAAGCTGTCCTAGAAACTAGGCCTTTTAGCCCTATTTCTCCTTGATATTAGGAAGGAGGTGTACAGTCACTTTCAGACCTAGAACCCTTAATGAAAGTTTTAAAAATTTCAAAAGGGTATCCAAATAAATTTTTAATTTTCTAATTTTTTTGGGAAAATTTTACTAAAAAGGGGAAAAACGGACTGGTGAAGGCTACTAGAAATAGGCCTAAAATTAAGGTCTCTTTTGATGAAATCTTGAATCTGATAAACCTATGAGCCAAGAACCTTCCCAAATCAGTCAAATGGGATGGAATATGAATTAATTCAATGTTAAGAATGTCCCCACAATGAAGTTTGAAATTTGTGAAGTTTTAGTGGATTTGGCACTTAGATCCATCTAAGTGAAAATGAGAAAGAGAACCAAAATTAAGGTGTGGATCATCCAAGGTGGAGTTTTCAAGGTGTGAATCTTGTAGTAAAGAGTGAATAGGACTTAGTTAATGATCTAAGCCTATTGTAAAATCCTATAGAAGCATAGGATACTAGGAGATAAAAGAAATCTCTCGGTGGGAGTGGAAAACTAAGCCTACAAGTTTTATCTTACATCATAGATTCCTCCAAGGTTCCCTTCTTATTAATTCACAATTCATTTAAGTCCATTTAGTGTACTAGAAACTTTATTTACTACATCACAACATTTGTAGATTCTTTATTAACAAATACAAAGTACTTTCATTTCAATTTTCCATTTAAATCCATCTATATTCCTAAGTATCCTTTATGAACAATATAACATTTAAAACATTAATACTATATAATAGAATCATCTAAACATTTGATACATTGAAAATATTACATTTGTTTTACTATCTTTTCCCTTAATCATCAATAATGAGAAACATACTACTTTACTTGAAATGTTACAAAATCCTTTTCTTTTCCAACATACATCATATGCATAAAGTTTGTGTTTCCCATTTTCCTTTTTCCTAAGTCCACCCATTCCAAATACATCATTTTGAAATACATTAATGAATACATTACATTCATCTCCTCTTGGGAGGTAACAATAATTTTACATCATGAAAGATAAATACAAGTCTTCATTCTTCAAAATTGGAATACTTTGCAAGCATGAATCCTTAAGCACCGCATCCGCAAAAGGTACCTCGATAAAAAGATTTAAAACCCAACCATGTGGATACCAAAAGGACCACTCCCCCATGCTAGGAGATAAACACCAACATCCACAAAGAAGGGATATCTAGGCCATACCTAGGGTTGGGTGACCTTTCCCAAAAAGAAATTGAAAAGAAGATCAAAGTATAAATATTTTCCCAAAGGCTCTACGGCTTGGTAGAAACTCTAAGAAACAAGCTAAGTGAGTGTCATCACATAGCCCTCACCCCTTGCGATTTCCTAGTACTAGCCACTCTGAGCCACGACCCCCAAGTAGGCACATGTGGAACCGAATGCCTTTCATACAAACAAACGTCATTCGATCGTACCTACACATAGGTACCTTCTCCCACTTCCATCCATAGCCTTTACTAGCACTAATGGCATGGGTGAGGCATACATTAATATTTTTAGTCTTTGAACCCATTCCCATAAGTTTTAATTAAATTATCACTTGTTAAAACAACTCTTCAGTCAATTATCCCGGTACTAGAAACTTAGGGCCCCGACCCCACACTAAGAGCCACTCACTTAGTGTTCTTAGGTTTTCTACCCTTAACCCAAACATCACATACACATCAGTCATGAAGTAAAACACATCATAAACACAATTGAGAACTTGCATCAAATAATAGAAAAGAATAGGAGAGTTTAGGGATGTTTAGGAAAATTAAGAGCATTTAGGGAGACCTAGAATAGTCCTAATCCTTCAGACAATCCTAAACCCTAATCCTGCTTCCTAAACACATCCTAAACCTTATTAAAGCATCTAAATGCACCATATAACCTCCACCAAACAATTAATGAACATATATAGCTTATACAAAATTCTATATGCAAAACACAATGCTCCATTTATGGAACCCTCCCGTGCCTGAAATTTAGCTAAGTTTGAATTTTTAGAAATTTCCAAAATCTAGAATCTGCATCCTAACTACTATGAAGCTGAAACCTATCTCAAACATCCTGAACTATATATATTTTATAATTTATACAAATATAACTTAAAGTATAATGTTATATTTGTATAAATCATGTCTAAACCCTAACGCGGAATAAAATAGTGCATTTGTTTAAGGTAACTGGGCATCTATTTTGCAGACTTGCGCATTTGTTTACAGGAACTGTGCATCTATTTTGCAAACTTGCGCATCTGTTTACAAGTACTGTGCATCTATTTTCCAAACCTGCGCATTTGATTTACATACTTGCGCATTTGTTTACAGAAACTGCACATCTATTTAGTAGACCTGGGCATTTGATTTGCATACTTGCTCATTTGTTTATGAGCATTGAGCATTTGATCGACGGAGTTGCGCATTTGTACAGAATGACAGAAAATAAAAAAATGACTGACAGATTTAACTTACGGGTAAAACTGGTTATTATAGGGACTGTGTATTGCAAATATGGGCAAGACCTATTTGAGATCTCCCTATTTCCATACAAGAATGGCCCTCCAACTAGGATTACCAGTCATCTAAACCTACTCTAGAATTAGAACAATGAAAGATGGTATGAAACTAGCCTGTCTCTAAGGTAGAGATAAATACCATTTCCAAAGTCTTGGATGATCTTATAGACCCTTGAGACATAAGGGAAGATGTCACAAGGATCCTAGATCATCTACAAACACTTGCTAACGAAAGATAGATGACAATAATTACATAACAATAGTTTACAAAAAACTTCCTATATTTATAACAGTAACAACACAAAAATCCTTCTCTATCAATACAAAAACGTAGTTCATCTCTTAAAGATCAAGCATACAAAAGATAACCATAATACAATAGCATTGCAAACAATTAACCAAACAAAAGGATCATCCCCAGGATAGATCCTACCTGGAGTCCTACGAAGAGCAACTGTTGGAGAGATGAGGATCCAAGCACTCTAAGCCCAATCTAATCACCTCTTCAAACTCCTTCAGCAAGAAAACCAATTCCAACCTATTCTGAGAACAACAAAAGAAAATCTCAGAGAAAATAAATTATGTCCTCACCACTATAGTTTTCTTGCAAATAAAAATTCTCAACCAAAATAAATGTCTCTTCTTGAATCCAAATTCATATCCCACCCCTCTTCCACGAGAAATTTCTCTGTATATAGACTGGAGGGAGTAGTTGCATGGGTAATCCAACCGATGCAACCATCCCAACTATCCACTAGTTATTCATTAATGTTATGGTTTTGTAGAACCATTCCCGTGAAGGGATAAACAAATTTTACTAATAAAACTTTAATCTATGTCTCCTAAAATTTGAGGGTGACAAAATAGATAATATATTTTTAGGAATACTTTACTGACTTACTTACTAGAGTAATTTACCAAAGGCATTTTCCAATTATAACAATAACATAAATTTACTATATCCTTATAATGATTTCCTTCAACACATTTACCATACCAATTTAATTGTTTATTAATATAATGCAATAATTACTTACTCACCAACAATTATATAAATATATGTATGCATATGCATATGTGTGCACCCATATGTCTGTGTACATATATTATTATTATTATAAATATTATTGCAAACATAATATTATTATTATAAAACTTATTATTTATTCGTACACTAATCCATATGCTTTACAAAATATAACAGTGATATATAAGATGGAATATACCACTATTTATTATTATTATTGCCATAGACATCTTGTTATTATGAATATTATAAAACATTATTAATACCATAAAATTCATTATTAATATAGATATTAAAATCACATGATTTAATCACATACTAACTCATTCCTAATAATATATGCTAGTACATAAGTAGCTACTAATAAAGATAAATCAGTAAATCATACCCCCACATGAATAATAATTCACATCAAAATATATTAACAAAATCAAACATACCATGAAGATACTAACAACTATCATACTCAAAACCTCATTCTCAATGAATATGAAAGACAAGAAACAAGTTACAAGATTCACAAAACCAACAAATTGAGAGGACACAAAATACATCTTCAACAGAAGGGATTGACTCAGGAACTCCCCACCTAAAGGTAAAAAGATTAGAGGTAGAGTTCCTTCATGTGGAACCTTGATGATATCTCTGTAACAACAACAACGATCGAGGATTTTGAGGGATTGCTCAAACTAGTGAAGCCAGGTGGAGACGATACCTGGTACCTGCAATCCTGCATCAACAAGAAGAGATACATATGGATATACATACAGATCAGATATATGCAAACAGATGACCAGGATCGATACATCGTGTGAACCTCAACTAAGTGAGTAACTACGACTTCATCCTCAGTCATGAAAACACATCAGACACATATCCATGAAACATAAAACATCATGATAATGGTTAGATTCAAATCCTTGGGTTAGCTCCATAAAACATATAAAGATAGATGGTTTTCTAATTTCATAAACATATAAATGATAACCATAAATGAGCATATCAATCATCTGATAAACATATCATCATCCACAAAATATAAATGTAAATATATAGTTCTAACCATCATAATAGAATGTCCAAATCAAAAAGTCCAAGTATCACCATAGGAGAGGGTATTACATCCCAACCCTACAATGCCTAACAAATAAATGGCAAGGGGTATCTGGTACAACCATGAAACTAACTACTTTCCACATATATGTCTAAGTAGAACCAATCATGCATGGATGTGGCAGGGAGATGGAACACGAGCAACATATTTATAAAAAACATATGCGAACAAGCTTTGGCCAAAGCATTTTAATACCAGATTTCTACTGACAGGTAGAGTGAATCTTCTACCCTTCCCTATTTTTCCCACATTCAGCACCCATCACTTGAAGATAAGCTTTCCAATTCTCATACAAAGTACAGTGCAAAAAGAAGATGCAATTCATGCATTTCATTTATTTTCCTTTCATGCATTAATACATTTAACAAGAGCATGCAAGTCATACAACAATCAACTAATCCAAAAGATTCATGCCCTTCATCATAAAAAATCTCATTCATCATAAGCAATCACATAATTTGAATCATCTAGTCAAATAAACATACATATACAAAGGAGGTGTTGACCTTTCTGTCAAAAACACCAATATTGTTTCATAACCAAATAATTCTATTCCATTTTCATTAAAATATGGCGAGCTACTTGTCGATCATCAAATGCATCAAATAGTACATCTATTTTAATCACCTCATAATAATTTCATTCAGGGTCTCAAAAATAATCACCCATGTGCTCGTAATATCATATTAATGTCAAAAAGATGTATTTTCTGTGGATTCCATCATTTCTTGAGTATCCATGCAATTCTCCTCATAGCATCAAAACTCACATCAAAGAATATCAACCAATGTTAATTCTTTCATCAAATGCATTTCTAATAGACACAACCATTTGCATGTCAATTCTATTTGATCATTTCATAATAGTGGAAACATATTTCAAGTAACATATGAATGCAAGATTAGGAATGGTATGTTCTTTTCAATCTACTCCCTTTCACAATCTATCAATGTTACATGTTGAACATGACATATGGCATTATTTCACATCACAAGACTAGCAACATAAAACACATATTCTAGCCACCATAAGATCATAACAAATCAAAATATTTCAAGTTGAAAATTTCAATTCAAATCCTCAATGGTCATAAGAAAAATCATAGAAGTGTGAACAAAATCTTAGTTGATTGAAAAACTCAAAATTGGTGGCTAGATGGTCACAAAAGAAACTTAAAATTTCAAGTTAGTCCTTCACTTTTTTTTAAGTCCACCAAAGTTCAAAATAAAACATATATTGAAACCAAATCACATTTACAAAGTGACTAACACTAGCCACAAGGAGGGAGTAGAAGCTACACGTCACCTTGCATCCAAGGTATGCTAAGGAACATGACCATACTTCTAGAACATTAATTTCAAAGTTTAAATCATCATGTAATAACACATTCAATTAACTTAAACAACATCACTCTATCCACTAAAGCTAACCCACATGAATTATTAATTCTCTCTCTTTCTTTTGAAATCTCATGCTATGCAAGGTAAGACATAAATATATTTTCACAAATTTTCTATGAATTTATGTTTCATATAAAACATGTTGAATTCTTCTTCCCCGAGAATTTCATAAGGTTCTAGTATTAAAATCCTTTCATAACACTTGCAAATATACCTTACAATAATACATATTTTCATCATTTATCACAAGCCAAGTCCTACATTCTAGCAAGCTCTCATACCTTTATTGCATAACCATCAATATTTAACTACACAATGTCTCATAACATTTTATCTTCTTTCTTTGCCATACTAATGTAGAGAAAAGGCATTAAATTTTTAAGTGTATCCCATACACAAAGTACCTCATAATTTTCACATATTATAACATTTTGCAATATGGAACAGAAATAAATCACACCACTCAAGATAGACAGTTGCCAAGCTCACATGACTATTTCAAACTTTCATAGTTTCAAGAGCAATCAGGGACATTTAGAAAATTTCACATGTAAGAAATATTGTCCCTCAAGTGTCTATTTCCATCAAACAAGGAACATCCTATCCTTTTCTATCAAGATAAACTGAAATTGGAAGACACTCTAGTCAACCCAGGGAACCATAGTTACAATCATAGACCAAGCATTCATCGACTCACAATTTCTAAGACTAAGGGTCGCAACTAAGGATAGTGAACTCAAGGCCCTAGTATGGAACCCAGAGCTCTGATACCATATGTAAAGACAAAACTTTTGACACAAATGCCACATCAACAAAAATCTCAATAATCTAAGGAGTTGTTCAACAAGTCAAAGGTCAAATGCATAAGTCGACAAAATACTAATAGATCCCCTACAATATATGAATAAAAGATGTACAATTTCGACCATAACTATCGAAAAGATAAAGCATACCTATGTCCAATGGTAAGCTAAATGTCGACCATCTGTCGAAAATAGTAATGGAGTCACAACAAGAAATTTTTCATCAAGTACAAGCAAGTACAAACTATCAAGACAACATAACAACCCAGGAGATTTTTTGCCAACTCTTGAATTACATCAGTAAAAGATAAAGATTAGATCAAATATGTACTTCCATTTCAATGACAAAAGTAAACAACAAAATTATCAAATACCACCATTTCGAATACAAAGAAGCGTATAGCACTGTAAAGGAAAGTTTTTTCTAAAAGAAACTTTAGAAACCTATTCACAAAAGTTAGCAAGGGCAAGAATATTGTGGGAGTGTGTTTCCACCCTACCACAAAGCAGTATTACTTCCCTAGAATCCTTTCTGACATGAAGGATATCGAGCCCAGCTAGAAGTAATCTAACAAAGTAAAACTAAGGTGTAATGGAATATGTGATACTTGATACATCCACATTCAGTTTCCAATATAACATGTCATGGACTTCCAAAGAAAACCTTGTAAATCTACTTCCATTTCATACATATGGAAAATATCATGCAAAGATTCACATTTTATGCATAGTACATCAAGTTTCCATGGTGCATTCAAGGTACATAAAATAACATAACAAAAATCCATCTCTTAACTATCAAAAACATATCAAGCTCATAATATCCGCCAATATCTCTTTAGTTCAAATAATAATTATAACTTGAATTCTTCATAGTACATGGAGAAAACCCAAGATATACACATACAACAAATTCATTCCATTCAGAAAGCATAAACTATAACAGTGATTAACATATACTTCACAATAGGTCTAACAAATTTACATGTTTAAGCTTTCCTTCATATATCTATTCATTAAGATTTGACTTTCATCTGTTTTATTTTCTGTAGTAATGTAATGAAAAATAACCATATTCTAAATCATTACCATCAAAACATGGATAAACCAAATACATCAATCAGGTATGTTAAGTTAGAAGCATCAAACTTTTCTTAATCAACATGTTGAGATCTCAATTCTTTTTCTCTCACATACATAGATATACCAAGAGATTACTTTAAAAGAAGGAACATACAATAATGGTATACGAAGCAACAAGATTTTATGATACTTTAATCATATCAAGTTTCTCCAACAAGTACACAAGTATTCAATTTTCAATATAATTTTATCGTAGACTTTCTAAGATATACTTAATTAACTTGATTTCATTTAACAAAGTGGATAGCTCCCACTTATAAATCCATGTTTAAATTTTGAATGTATGAAGTTCTAAGTAGCTCTAATTTCAACAATAAAATCTCCCCTAAAATAATAAATTATCCACCTAATAGTTCCCACTTATTTTGATTCCTCCTTTCAAAACGGATCAATCACAAAACAACATTAAATCCAAGTTTATCCTTTCCTAACATAATTCACTTCTTACTGAAATAGCTATAAATACTCAACCTCAAAAAATCATACAATAAAGTAAAATCATATTTCATATTTTATACAATCATTTCACTGCTATAGGAAGTTCATCAAGTTCATGTCGCAATTTAAAATAAACAAAACAACTAGCTTGTCTTTCTAAGTTTTAAACCATAAGTTCAATACGAAAGTTGTCAACAGAGTTTTATTTTTGTTTACTGTCTTTTTCCAGTGGTTGGGTTCTAAGATAATAGCTAATTCCAATTTAAAACAAATGTTTATTCCAAATCATGACTTCCAGCTATATAGAAATAAAATATACTAGTTTATATACACGATATGCTGAAGGAAGTTATATAGTTCCTATCACAAATTTAAGTGAACATTCAACAATTATTGTTAATGCTATAGGATGTATATCTGCTTCCTGTCATGGTTTCAAATAAGAAGAACAACAATCATGATTACTAATGTTTCAGTCAAAAGTTCGGTGTAAAGATGGTTTAAACAAT
The DNA here is from genome assembly GCA_027943335.1 of Chamaecyparis obtusa. Lineage (NCBI taxonomy): Eukaryota > Viridiplantae > Streptophyta > Pinopsida > Cupressales > Cupressaceae > Chamaecyparis > Chamaecyparis obtusa. The sequence continues at coordinate 1,181,706 of BSBK01002244.1, forward strand.
TTATGGTTGATGAATATTCTCAATTACCAATACTAAGTTTTAAAAGAATGGCTATCTTTGATTCCAGCAAAGGTTTAATCAATTCCTTTCCAGCTATGTGTGTGTGTGTGTGTGTGTGTGTGTGTGTGTCTAAACTTTCATATGCTACTGGACAGTCATTATTTGGCAGTCACAACTCTTAACATACAACGAACAATATACTAAATTTCCCAAAGATTTAAACATGATAAAATGGTAAAGTCTGGTGTGTAGACAACCGAAAATTCAATGCATACCTTAAGCAACTAACAAAAGGATATCTATTTGGCATTTTCCTATGGTTATTGTCAAGCTAAAAGAATGGTTTTTACATAAGAAGAGAAGATTTTTGTTCATTTCAAGATAGTTAAGTCAAAATCCGAGAATAGCTTTGGGTTCCAAGGACAAACATCCTACTACAAGACCAAACATATAAAGAAAATTTTCAATGACAATTTAATCGTAAGCAGAATTTCAACATTCTATTGTTCCCTAATCACGTATATCAAACTCAGAATAAAAACCTGGTTATATTTATATTGGAAATGTCTGATGATGTTCCAAAGTTAAATTTTGTCTCTTGCTTTCTTTGTTGGATGTGTATCTTGTGTCATGTCCCTTTCCTCTATGTTTTACCTCTGATTTTTCCCTTTTGCCTAATATGCAAACTGCCTCCTCTCTCTCTCTCTCTCTCTCTCTCTCTCTGGGTTTCCTTCTTCTATTCTCCTCCTTCCCTGCTGCATAACTTATTCTCGGTTTCATCACAATTTCTTGTCAACATTACATACTATCTCGTTGTTTTCCTTTCAGAAGCCTTTTTTTTATAAACTATGATCTCTCTCCCCTATCTTATTCTTTTTCTCCCTTCTAAAAAAAACTAATTCTTCCCTACTAAATTCACTCGTGAAGAGCAGTCTAAGGAAAAATCAGAGCTAGGAACTAAAGTCTTGTGGTAGTCGTATCCACATACCATGCCTATTCAAATGTGAACAAGGTAAAAATAAAAGTTAAAAATTGAAATAAACTAGTCGCAGCTGAGCTCCTCTTCCACCGTCCCTAACTTTCGTGGTGTACTCCCTGTTAATCTCCACAATCTATGTATTCAAACGATTTTTCTTTCAGTTCAAATTACCATAGACAAGGGTTAAAATAGGTGAGAAACGATTAACTCACCATTAATTCCTCGTTGATTCTTCCAACGCGGAGAATAGATTGTTGGATATGGGTTGTGACAGATAGCCCGTTGCTTTTGTGGTATGCATGGCCACGAGGTGCTTAACAATCAATTTGTGCGATCGTGGAACCAAAGAGAAGTGGTGTTGGGCGGTGTTCGATTTAAAATCTATATAGCTATGATCAATTAGCTACCAAAGGAGAAAGATTGCTAGAATTGGTTGGACTAAATAAGGGGAGTTTATTGATAATTCCCTCCATGAGGGTGAATTACTTGTAAAATCTCAGAATGGGTATAAGTGGGATACCACATGGAAAAGAACCCATATTGGGAGGACAAGCTGTTGTGTCTCAACAAAGATTGAAAAAATATGAAAACCCATCTCAGGTTTAATTAGGTTATTTGTTGTTGTTTCTTTTGGTGTTCCTTGTGTTGTTTATGTCCCGCTTCTTGTAACAGGATAGTCTGTTATTTTGATGTCAACTGTTTTGTTTTGTTGTTCTTGAACTCGTTAGTTTTGTGAGCGACTTGGACTCTTCTTTCCCTCTTTATCTGTAATAAAAATGTAATGTTCCCTTCTAGAATAGAATTTAATAATTAATATTAAAATAAATTAATGAGTAAATAAAATAATAATATCAAATAATCTATCATATAATATTAATATATCATTATTTATTATATATTAATAAATAACAATATATTGATATAATTGTAATAATAATATGAAAGTATGAAAATAAATAATATTAAAATATAATTATAATTAATATCAATAATACAATGATAATCCGATATAAGTATAAATAAATAATAATTTTATATTATAAACATTTATACTAATTAGATATTAAAATATTATATATACCATTAAAAGATATTATATATTAAATATATATATTTGATTGAGATAATATAAATATTATATCATTTGACATATTAGATACACTCCGTATCATATTTTAAATAAAAATAATAATAATCTCATATTACCTACTAAACCATATAATCAAGCGACCGTATGGATCGTAGCGTCCTTCCACCCGAGGCGGATCGTATCGTAGATGGATATTAGTAAGACATAAAAAAAAAGATTCCTCATTTGATATAGTTTGTGGTCGTTGATTCATTCAGAGAGAAGGAATCACACTAAATATATCTGTGTGAACTGTGGAATCTAGACTGACCGAATCAATCGACGTATTTATCGTCTTTGTGGATCGTTGGAAGTAATGACGTGGTATCTGGTTCCACTGTATTGAGGATCGCAGATTATTAAAGAGTGGATCAAATTCTGCTGTGGCAAATAAATCTGTACAGATCAGACCCACGCCATTTGAGATATCAATAATATTCCGTTGTACATACTCAGAACATGGATGGGAAATAAGACAAAACACAATGAAGATTTCTTGGGCCAATCTCCAAGAAATTCATGACAAACCCGTCCATTATCAGAAATACGATAGCTGGGCATAAAAGCAGAAAATAATAAAAATCCAAATCAGTAAATAATTATCACCCCGCCATTTCTTTATACCATCCAGTCAGCAAGATAAGCCCATGGAAATATATTGGTCCAACAGAGAGAATAAGGGAAAAGACCAATTAACATAAAAAAAAATTAAGAACCCTCAACACAAAAAAAAGCAACAGATTTTGAAAACCGAATTGGAGATTGTATACAATCTGAAAGCCATATACAATCTACAATCGATATATAATCATCAGAGTATTAATATTCAATTAGAGATAAATATGAATCGATAATCCCAGCCTTCTGATACAGCCAACGTCAAGCATAGATCAGTAATAAGCAGATATACAGTCAACAAAGTATTACAGTCAGCAAAGGCCATTAATACATTCAATGAATATACGGAGATAACTATATCAAGTTTGCAGTCAAAACCTTAGTCAAAAGAGAAGACACTAAACTCGATTCCATTACAATAAAATTGGACAACACATTGTAAATCAAATTTAAGATTTATAGAAGCGGAGATAATTTCCCATTACAGTAATAGAACGGATTCAGTACTATATTACTAGCCACCACTCAGAGAAAAGGGAAGAGTGGAATACATTCCTTTGTGAGGAACCTTATGATTTGATGTTTCTTTCTATAGGAGAATAATCCCAAAGAAAACAGAGGCAACCAACCATACGTAGTTGGCAATTAAGCAAAGATTTATACATTAAGGAATCAAGCTATAACCAACCTAGGAGTTGTGGACATTACAAAAATCAATTGTATATTTTATAAATATTATTATATATTTTAATTTAAATAAAAAAAATTTAACTATAAAGAATGCTAAAGGAAACACAAATCCTACAAAACGAAGAAACCTTTTAAGCAGTCCAGTTGGTAAGTTATTTGGCTCTGTAACTTATTTGTTGTGTCTTTACAATATTATGGTGAATTTGCCAGTGCTCCTCGCACAGACAAAGTTAGTCACTGGGTCTCCGAATTTGTAAAATTTTCCTCAATGCACCTTTCTCCTGCATTTATCTTTGCTAACTTCTGTGTCATTGCATCCCTCTGTTGATTCCATTGCACTGAAATCCGAAGGAAGTCTTCAAAGATATCACTGAAATGGCCAAAATATCTTGGGAGTGGAGACCTCGGTTATTGGTGGAAACCAATGTTTTTCCTATTAATTGGGTTTGAGAAGAGAGGGAAATAATGAGAATCGTTGTGGTAAACAGGGATTGTGTTATGGGATACACGCACCTGAATGGGTGGGTCGGACATAGTAACAGCAGAGAACAGAAGGATTAGGATCAAGAATACCACAAAATTAAACCAGACACAGTTTCTGGTATTGGACATTACAAAAGCAAAACAAAACAGAGACATGGTACTAAAGAGAAATGTGCTTGTGGATTCAAATCTATGTTAAATAAGAGACCGCTACTTATGCAAGGGATGTGCAATTCATACTCAGCAAGAATGAGTATATAACGTCTTTAGGAAGTTGACTATAGAATCAGTTAAGGAAGTAAAAGTCGAACATCTCCAAAGTTATCCAATAAGCAGCTTAAAACTATAAATAAGCAAAGCATAATATATTTCTAAATTCTAATTTATTAAAATTTACAGAAGAAAAACTATGGTTGAAATGTAATACTAGAAGCCTAAACATGTAGCTTACAGCTTTACTACCCTTCAAAATTGGGTGGGGAAATTAGCCATCGTTAACATCAACTGAAGTCTTCACTTGAAGGCTAAAGCATTTCTAAATATACATAATGGTTGCCGCTTGGGTCAATCAATTATAAATATTTGATTGTACGCATCTTAAATATGGTTAGACATTCATTCCTTGCCACCTTAAAGAATTACATAGTATTATAAATTTCTCAGAGTAATGTCATCCTGAAGCTGGTCATTTAAAGATCACATTTGGCAATATTTTCCTTCAAAGAACATAAATAAGATATACAATATACGATTACTGAAGTGACGGATATCAATCCAATTACTAGAAAGAGACCCCAGAAGGAGTCCAATCCAAGCTGATTTGATTCTGTGGAATCTGTGGAATCACAAGGGGAAGAACCAAACCACTTGTCATGAATTCGTTGTAGTTCTCCATTTTCTTCCAACCCCAAGATTGCGGAAGAAACATCCACTGTTAATTTTGATCCCTTTTGAAAAGCCTGCAACAGAACAAATAGAAGAGTTTATTTATGTTTTATATTCTGAACCTAACAAAATATATTGATAAACAAATAATAACTTTCATGACAGGACTTTTGTAATATTGTCCCAAGATAAATGTCCAAACTAGTACCCTAATGCCAAGGAATAGGATATCTGACGTTTCAAATGCACAGAATATAATTGCACTGTAGTCGTAGGAATAGATTTACAGAATTCACATCATGCAGTTGGTGTGTTGCAAATTATGCTTAAAAGTTAACTATGTTTTCCCTTTTGGAACCAAAATGCCTCTATTAACTAGTAAGGAATTCATTTCATTTATTTCCCCCATTTAAATTATAGTTTTAAAATCCCTCACTTGACAAGAAAATAGCCTTAATAATTAGAAGATAAAGGAGAACTTCAGAAATCCTGGCCTCACAAGCTTGCTTAATTGAGGTATAGGACTCCACATACTTTTAAACCTAATCAATGTATTGTTTTACTGTTAATTGTTTATGGGACAATGCTTGTCATCAAATCATGCTTCACCAATCAATCTACAACTCAAATAACTTAATGTTTAATTCTTTACTACAATTTGTAATGGCTTCTAATATAAAACGTTCAAAATTTTGAAGAGTCTTACAAATCCCCAGCCACTTGATGTAAACTTCTCGTAATAAATCGTGAATTGACATTCTGAAGACAAAAACAACTGTGCATACGGAAGGTCATCTACAATTGCCCCAACACCACCTGCTTTTGGTCCTTTGAATAGCATTTTTGTATAGCTAGAAACATTTTGCAAAGGTACAAGTCTGTCTTTAGTCACACCCAGCTTGTTGAGATATTCCCCTGCATGCGAACCAGCGAGGAAGCCAATAGGAACATTACTTGCCAGCACTTCAGAAATTCCTTGAAAATCTGGCTTTATTTGGTCAACAGTTAGAAGTAATGTAAGACTTGCAGTGTAGCTCGAAGTAACTATCAGTATCACAAAGAGCCAAACAATCACGACAATCCTCCCACGAATGCTTCTCACTCTCTCACCTGTAAAATTTAATTCAAAAGAATTGAATTTGAATTAGTCAAATACATCTTATGTCAAAAATGATTTATAAAAATAAAAAGTATATAGAGATGAAAATAAATAATTTTTCCTCACTTTGAGCAAAGAAGAGAGTCGAAAAAATGAACCTGCACATAAAGAACCAGACAACATGCTAAACATAGTTAACTTACATAAAAATGTCAATTTTAATACTGTATAAACAAAATAATATCACTCATATTTCCACTAATTTAATTTAAATTTTTTAAATAGGTAAAATAAGGTTCTATGAGGAATTTAGCACCCCCACTCTTCAAAAAGTCAAAATTGGTAAAAATTACAAATTAGACCAAGCTGGGAAACTACAACTAACTTGCCTTTCAAGAGATAAGTAGTGGTGGTACCTAAATTTGGAGAATTTAGGAGTCCCAATCCATTATCAAGAAGCAAGTTTCTCCATACTAAAAAAATCGAAGGAAGATTTATGACACAAATAAATAGAACTAACTAATCGAAGCCTTCAAAAAATGCTGGAATTTTGACCTGCTGCAAAGATAATGCTGACAGAGCTTGAAGATGGTCTAATTTTAAAAATCTACAACAATCCAGTTCGGGAAATCAAATTTCCTATCTCCAGTAAAAATCTTAGCTTTCCACAAGGTGTTTAGGTTTTTCGATCAGACCCAAATCCGAAAGTTAGGTAGTTATTTTTTAATTAGTTTATTATTTTTTCAAAATAATTTATAATAAGGGTTGTGTCTTTTCACCCTAAAGAGAGGTGAAAGTCATTCAAACACATATATATAGAGAATCTATTATGAAATAAGAGGAGAGAGATATTGGAATAAGAAATTAGAAGAATAATATTCGTAAGGGAAGATGTAAATATTAAAGCATGACTTTAATATAAATTTCAATATTATATTTTAATAATAAATAAAAGGTCCTTTTTTCAAGGCAATGAAATTGCAATTAAAATGTGGATTTGTCCTTTGTGATGAATAAATAGATTATTGAATTATTCCAAAAGAGTTTTATTTTTGCATTGAATATTTTCCTGCATTCTTTGTTCGACAATCAAGATAGTGTGAAATATATATGTGTTTCTTTATCTCTGTCTAATCGGACTTCCAGCCGGAGAAGTTAAATTCATTTTGGACTAACAGAGAATTGCATATAAGATTTGTCTTTTGCAAAGCTTAGGAGTAAATGATGATATTTTTATAAATAACGTCTCATAAAGTTGTACGTAATAATCCTTGTTATAGTTGAGTCTATCGCTCGGATAAACAAAGGCATTGGTCATTTAAAATCATTGGAATATAATTATTGGAGTTATTAATTGAAGTCATAAATCTATATACTTCCTTCTTGCAAGCATCTAATCAATTATTGATAAACCTTACATAGACATTCAAATCATTTCAAGTAATCACATAACTTTATATTGATCGAGTTTGAAGATTTTTGTCAACCAGAGAACTCACAAACTTAAATTCGCTATAGAAAAGCCTTGAATAAGGTGATTGGGTTCGAGCTGAAGGTTTACCCACCTAGGTGTAGCGAAGCCTAAAGTGTAGGGGAATTTGGATTATTTCCGTTCGTTGGCCAGAACTGATTTGGAATCCTATTGGAGAATTGGCAGGCTCTTGGATTTTCAATCTGCGATTTTGGGAACCAACAGATTGGCGACTCTACTGGGGGGAGTTAATCACAATATATATTGTGAAGTTACCCAGAATTTCAGATTTAGCAAATCAGATTCAAAATGCAAATGAATCCATTTGTTTGGAAGCGTACTCTTCTGGAAGAAAGAACCTAGAAGATCAACAAATCAATACATTTCTCGAAAGAGGTGGCGACTCTATTCAATAAGATTTCAGTTGGTAACTCTGCTAAGGGAGAAGACTCAAAGGGAGATGGTTGATAGTTTTATTTCAAATGTATCAATCATTTCAAAGAAAGCCTTTTATTCCAGATTGCATCAGGCCATTAGATTTCAACAATTTTGATTATGAACCTAGCAAGTTATCCCCACAACTTTCAAAACTTGTACCAAAGTTCCATGGAGAATGGGATGAATCAACACTTCAACATTTGGATGCATTTTACATATTTTTAAAAGATTATGAAATTTGTGCAGAGGATCAGGTAATGAAGCTATTTGTCAGGACACTAAAAGACAATGCGAGGCAAACTTATGAATCACTACCTACACAAAATATCTCATCTTGGAAAGAATTTGAACAATGGTTCTTATATGAATTTCATATGTAATTGAGGAGGATGACTTGTATTATGAACAGTATGGAGACCAAAGCTACAACATGGAGGAGGATCATAGTATGTCTCTATTTGATGCATTTTTCAATTTGGAGAGATTTGAAGGGGAGTCTTCTGCACACTTATTCTTGAGGATGGTAAATATGTATCAGAGGATACTTGTAACAATTATGCCTTCACGAAAAAAATTAATGAGAAAGGTCAAAAATTTGGGAATCTCGCCAAATGACCTTGATTTGAAGCTTTTTTTTCAAATATTAGAAGAAGATGATGAAGAAAGAGAAGAGGAGGCTTATGATTAGATTGAACAAGGCCTTGTGCTTGATAGAAATCTCAGTGATGCTGAAGAAGATCCAAATTACATATACCCTTTGGACACATTTTTGAACTTAGAGAAACAAGAAGAATCTGCAGTACAATTCTTCATGAGGATGTTTAATATCTGTCAAGAAATACCTTCAGAATGTAGACCTCCATCCTTTGATCTTTTCAATAGAATGGAGAACTAGGTCTCTTACATGATCATCAGTTTCTTACTTTTCTCAAACTTATGAATAATGAATTGGTTGCAGAAGAGAATGAGTGTAGAACTGAAATAACATGAGTCAAGTGAAGTTTTAGATTTGAATAGAGAAGACTTTTTTGGTCAGTCTAAGGAAAGACTTTTCCATGATGATACTTGTATGATATCAAACATCAATGAATGTGAAAATGAGGAAGAGGATCTTCTCAGCATGGAAGAGATTTCAGCCTTATTAGAGATAGAATACCAAAGACACGTTCAGAAGAATGGTCCAAATTTTTTCTCAATCCACCATGGTAAGGAGGTTGACAGATCAGCGCATATTCAAGAGGTACTAGATGAAGGAAATGATAATTCCCAGGAATCAAATTGCGGAGCTGAAATAGAACTGCATGAACAAGAGGAAGTTTCAAGAGATAATGTCAATGAAGATATTAGTCTTGTTGATGAAACACTTGATGATCCAAATGAAAATTCTCATGAATGTATGCCTAAATTCTCTATGATCTTGAACCCATTGTTTGAAGAAGATACAAAGGAAGATGCGTCCAACTTTTCTATGTTCTTGAATCCATTATTTGAAGAGAATTTTCTATGCGATCAAGTCCATCAACATCATGATGAAGATAGAAAACCTAATGATACTTTTGAAGATGATGAAACTCAAGATATGTGTGGAGATGGGTATTCAGAAGGTGAAACATGCATTAGTTCATCATATGAGCAGAAGTTGTATCACACTTGTGAGGATGAGATGGAATCAAATAGGTATAATGAGGAGAATGTGTTGAAGATTAGTTCTGAAAATTATCTGAGTGTCTTGTCTGATCAGATTCTTGATAAGAAGGAAGTTCCTGAATGTGAGTTATCTTTAAATCCTTTTTGTGAAGAGAAACAACATCTTGCATATAGGGCAGATTGTGTACATAAAGGCATCCAAGCAGAAGAGCTTAATCTAGTTACTTGTAGGGTTGATCAAATGCATGGGGATCTTCTATTTAGCAAGGACTACAATGCACCTAATGACTTTTCAAAGGCTGAACAAAAGTCAGAGAATGTTAATAAAGAAATGAATGTTGTCCATGGGAATGGTGGCATCTTATTCGGGAGATCCAAAGTGTTACATGATCAAAATCAGGTGTTCGATAGAGGAAAGGATTAATGTTCAGTTTTGGGGGGCTTTGGGCCACCCAATTTCATTTTGCATCGGGTTAAATACTTGGTTTGCTTCTCCAGAGATAGCTGGAATGTCATTATGCCCACAAGGAGCATACATCCTCCGAAAGAGCCACTGGTGGCACCCTAAATTTGGAGAATTTAGGAGTCCCAATCCATTATCAAGAAGCAAGTTTCTCCATACTAAAAAAATCATAGGAAGGAAGATTTATGACAAATAAATAGAACTAACTAATCGAAGCCTTCAAAAAATGCTGAAATTTTGACCTGCTACAAAGATGATGCTGACAGAGCTTGAAGATGGTCTAATTTTAAAAATCTAAAAGTGACCCAGTTCAGGAAATCAAATTTTCTATCTCTAGTAAAAATCTTAGCTTTCCACGAGGTGTTTTGGTTTTTCAACCAGACCCAAATCCGAAAGTTAGGTAGTTATTTTTTAGTTAGTTTATTGTTTTTTCAAAATAATTTGTAATAAGGGTTGTGTCTTTTCACCCTAAAGAGGTGTGAAAGCCACTCACACATATATATAGAGAATCTATTATGAAATAAGAGGAGAGACATATTGGAATAAGAAATTAGAAGAATAATATTCGTAAGGGAAGATGTAAATATTAAAGCATGAATTCAATATAAATTTTAATATTATAGTTTAATAATAAATAAAAGGTCATTTTTTCAAGGCAACGAGATTGCAATTAAAATGTGGATTCGTCCTTTGTGATCAATAAATAGATTATTGAATTATTCCAAAAGAGTTTTATTTTTGCATTGGATATTTTCCTGCATTCTTTGTTCGACAATCAGGATAGTGTGAAATATATATCTGTTTCCTTATCTCTATCTAATCGGACTTCCAACCGAAGAAGTTAAATTCATTTTGGACTAACGGAGAATTGCATATAAGATTTGTCTTTTGTAGAGATTAAGAGTAATTGATGATATTTTTATAAATATTGTCTCATAAAGTTGTACGTAATAATCCTTGTTATAGTTGAGTCTATCGCCCGGATAAACAAAGGCACTGGTCATTTAAAATCATTGGAATATAATTATTGGAGTTATTAATTGAAGTCATAAATCTATATACTTCCTTCTTGCAAGCATCTAATCAATTATTGATAAACCTTACACATATTCAAATCATTTCAAGTAATCACATAACTTTATATTGATCGAGTTTGAGGATTTTTGTCAACCAAAGAACTCACAAGCTTAAATTTGCTATAGAAAAGCCTTGAATAAGGTGATCAGGTTCGAGCTAAAGGTTTACCCACCTAGGTGTAACGAAGCCTAAAGTGTAGGGGAATCTGGATTATTCTCGTTTGTTGGCGAGAAATGATTTGGAATCCTATTGGAGAATTGGCAGGCTCTTGGATTTTCAATCTGCGGTTTTAGGAACAAACAAGTAGATTATTTATTAACAAACAATCCAATTCCATAAAAATAAACAAGACCCACCTAGAACACCTAACCATCTAATAAAAAAACACAACCCACCTTGAGGGTATCCTACAACAGATGTTTGAAAAATTAGCATGCCAAAAATGTTAGGGGAAACACTAGGGCAAAGCTCATAGTGAACTGGAGGTGAGCGTTGATCCCTAATATGGTTGCACTTGTCTATAACTCGAGGGACATCAATTACAATAAGTTAGACCCCTACCTCATGGTGTACCCATGGCCATTATACGTTGCCCTGCCTGCAAGAGTTGTGTAGAATCCCCCAATGATTTGTTCTATATCTTTACACAATCTATTAACAACATTTTTTCATATGGTATGCAATGTGCATAGTTATGAGATTAGTAAAGTTTGTGTTTGCAGATTTGTGCTTTCAAGTTTGCAATGGTCTTATTCCACATTGTCATAGCATAGCATATTAGAGATGAATCTACATTAATTAATTCAACTGATCATACATATAAGCTAAACAGAAATTTTCAGCTACAAACACTACTACATTTGGGGCCAAATTTTGACAAAAACTTCCGATGGATAAATTTTTTTTATGAATTTGGTGTTTTTTTTTTGTAATAGGCCTTGATGATGTTGGTATTTTGATGGATTTTCAATAGACCATCGGAATTCCGACAGTTTCGGGGTATAGATGAAAAAAAAAGTGAAACACCCAAATCATTTTTATTTCGATTGCAGAGAAAAGAAGCGGGTGAAAGCTGAGCGCGAGAGAAGGTATGTGATTTTTTCACCTTTGATTGGTATCTTTGATAGGCAACGTCTTTTGAGCCTCTGGCATCATATTCGACCGCAAATTTCAAATGCATTGCATTTTATTTGATCATGAATGGTCTCTGAAATGACCTCATTCTACTGGTGTCGTTCCCTAGCCCGTGCTTTATCTCTATTATTTGATGTTATTGGTGCTTGTGCTCAAGGATATCGATTCACTGTTTTGAAATGTTTGGATTCATGTTTGTTGATATCATAGTTCCAAGACTCGGACTCGCCTCAGACTCAAAAAGCTCAAAATGGACTCGGACTCGGACTCGGCGCTCGGACTCGGCAAATCAAAAAACCCATGAAATGCAAAGATTTTTAAGGATTTTAAGTTTTTTTCCTGCAATATTTAGTCAATTAACATCTAGTACACAATAATTGAGATAAATAGAAACTCCTTTGCACACATACACAACTTTGCATAGATCACATAAGTAAAAATATGGATTTCTGAAAAAAACTAGTTAAAGTTACTAACACTGTTAAACCAAATAACATATAGAAATCTGAAATATAGTGTCACTGTCAAATGATAAATCAAAACGTCTACAATATTCATGGAACATGAAATCCATGGAATGAGAAGTTCAAAACATATATCAAAGATTCAAAATAAAGGCTCATAGCCTCATAGTAGCCTATGTCCTCCTACGAGTACGCCTAAAATGACAAATGGAAGACTCTATAGCCATCCTCTCTCCCTATGTCTGAGGCTGAACTGAAATAGGATCCTCAGTGACATGCTCATCGGAAACCTCCTCCTCATCATCACCCTCCTCATAATCCTCATCATCAGACTCAGATCCACCACTCTCAGCCTCAGGGTCCTGCACTGGGTCTCCTCATGCTCTAGCCTCCTCCGGTGCCATCGCTACTGCCTCTGCCTCTCAATCCACCTGATCAACCCACTCCAAGTCTCTATCATTGAAGACAGGATCATTCATCTCAGTGTTCCACTCTTCTTGTGGATCAATGTTCTCTAATTGAATTGGAGATGTGTCAGTGCCCAAGATACGTTTGTGACGAAGGTGAAGGTTGTAGTGAACAAACACAAGATCATTCATCTTTTTCACGGCCAACCTGTTGCGCTTCTTGGAGTGTATATGCTCAAACATACTCCAATTGCGTTCGCATCCTGAAGCACTAGATGGCTGGCTCAAGATACGAATGGTAATCCTCTGTAGATTTGGCACCTTAGTACCAAACATCTCCCACCATGCATCTGAAACAAGAAAATTTCAAATCAATTCTATAACTTTAACTTTATCAATCTAGATTCTAAAGTGGTAAACCGTAATAGAATTAGAAATTAGAAATTAGAATTTGGAATCATAGATTCTTACCAGGCATCAATGCAGTTCGATTTTTTTTGCATATCTCTCGTGCAAATAAGTCCTCTTGTGCTTTGGTGTACATCTCTATCTCACAGACTGTACTTGTGGAAATTACATCATCAAGTGACATCCTCTCTATAACATCATAGAGGCCACTCCACACCTCCCCATCAGCCTTGAAACTTGGGCTGAATTGGTATGCTGGAATAAGGAAGTAGGCAGCTGCATGTATAGGCCTGTGAAGTAGATTGTGCCATCGCCTATCAATAACATCCCATAGGGGACCATATCTATCCTGATTTCTTGCATAAAAGGATCGAATGGCCTCTTTCACCCTATCCATGCCCTCATAAATGTATCCCATTGAGGGCTTCTCTCCATCAACAACCCATAGGAGAACAACAAGAGGTCGTACAAGCTACAATAAATGAAATACACTTGCTGCAATTTATTCAACAACTAAGAGGTCATACAATAAGAGGTCGTACAAGCTGCAATTTATTCAACAACTAATATATATATGAAATACACTTGATGATGAGATCATTATCATGGTTTATTTGTGTTCATTTTTATATAGGTCAACCTCCCCAGGGGAGTACGTGATATGGACCATGGAGGTGCGAAGATGGAGAATATGGCTTTGGAAGTGGAGAATCATAGAGGTGTGAATATTGAAGCTGAAGATTATGATCTCATGGAAGATGACGATCATGTGCTAGATAACACATTTGAAGATGATGGTACCAACATTCCAGGACTCGCCAAGTCCATGCCTGACTCGGCAAGTCTGAGCCAGAGTCAGGTCAGCCGAGTCTGGCTGCCTCTGGACTCGGACTCGGCCGAGTCAGGCATGGACTCGCCGAGTCCTGCCGAGTCTATGGACTCGCCGGACTCGGCGAGTCCCGATGCCTGGACTCGGCCGGCGGTCAGCGCTTAAAAAAAATATTTTTTTATTATTTCACTTTGTTTTTTTGGTTTGTTTTGCCTTTTATGATATGTCTTTGACCTAAAAAAGTCATTCTATCACTTGCATAAGGAAAGAAGAGAGAAAAAAGGCTTGAGAGAAAAGGATTGGGGTTTTAGGAAGAAAACCGGTTGGCTCTCATTGAAGGATTGCTGATTGTTTGTTCAACATTGCTGCACTTTGTAGCTTGCATGTAAGCATTGAGAGGAGTTGAAAGACGCATTTGGAGGAGGCTTCTACAAAGTTGATTTGCATTTCCATTTCTAGAGCAAATTCCAAGAGGTATGTTACTTTCTTTTTGTTTTGTATTTTTTTTTTGCATTCATAAATCTTTTTTTGTTTCCATTTTGTTTAGTATTTAGTATTTACAAATTACAATTTTACATTTCTAGTGTTGGTAAACCGTAAAATTGATTTTCAATTTCTATAATATATATTGTAGTCTTGTAGATGCTTATTTTGTTTTATTTATAATATATTGCAGCTGCCAGCAGTCATCATGTCTCAGACTGAGTGTAGTGGAAGTGGAAGTATGCCTAAAACAAACCTGGATGCAGACCCTCGTGCCGTAGCAAGGGATGAGGCTTGGTTACATGCCATCCCTGGCCACAAAAAAAGAGTTGTTACATGTTGGCATTGTAGGGTAACATATAATGGGGGAGGCATTAATAGGCTGAAATATCATCTTGCACATATACCAAAGCGGGATGCTAAAGCATGTTTACTGGTTCCCGAAGATGTCAAACGCAGGATGATAGCTATTTTAGAGGCAGCTGAAGAGAAGAAAAAATTATAGAAGAAACGAGCAGAAGAAATGGCAGCCTTAGCTACACAGGGCTCTTCAAGGACACATGCTAGGACTCCTATTGGCACTAGTACTACTAGTACTACTTCTGCATCTGCAAGTGTGAGCATTGGGGGTCGGGTTTGTAAGAAACCATCCACACTTGATTCCATCTTTGCTCCACGCACAACTCTTGGAGCACAATTATCGCTTGAGGGCATGAATTGGAATAAGGAGATGCATGACAAAGCAAAACTAGCACTTGGAGATTTTTTCTTCTACAACAACCTTCCATTCAATGCAGCAAGGTACTTATTAATATATAATTTTAATTTTTAATTTCTATGTCTTACTTCTCTTGCTTTAGGTCTTCTTTTTAATTTATTTATTTAATTGCTTTTAGGTCTCCATATTGGCAAATTGTCATAGATGCTGTTACTGTTTGTGGTGCGGAGTTCAAAGCCCCTAATGATGAGGAGCTAAGAGGTCCTATTTTGTCCCAACGAGTTGCTGATGTACAAGTTGAAATTGAGGAGCAACGTAAGGTATGGAAGGCAAAGGGTTGCACCATCATGACGGATGGTTGGACTGATAGAAGAAATAGGACACTTCTGAATTTCCTTGTCTCCTCATCAAGTATGTTAAGTTTTTAAGCTATAAGACTTAAGTTATGAAATTATGAATTAGATTGATCATTGATCATAGTAGTAAGTACTACTACTAAATTGCTTTATTTTTTCTCAGGTGGTACAATGTTTTTGAAATCCAGTGATGCCTCGGGGAAGACAAAAAATGTTGAGTATCTTTGTGAGGTGATGGAGAGAGTGTTGAAGGAGGTTGGTGAGAAGAATGTGGTGCAAATATGCACAGATAATGCAGCAAATTATGTTGCAGCAGGTAAAATTTTTAATTATTTTAATTTTTAATTTCTATGTCTTACTTCTCTTGCTTTAAGTCTTCTTTTTAATTTGTTTATTTTTTTTTGTAGGTAAACTTCTTATGGAAAGGCACCCCCACATATTTTGGACCCCTTGTGCCGCTCATTGCATTGACCTCATGTTGGAAGACCTTGGCAAACTTCCTTGGATCAAAACATGTATAGACATAGGAAGAAATATTTGCAAGTATATATATAATCATACTTGGGTCCTCAACCTTATGAGGCAACACACAAAGCAAAAAGAGTTGTCTCGTCCAGGGGTCACTAGATTTGCAACAAATTTTCTCATGTTGCAATCCATGCTCAAGTCAAAGGCCGTTGTGAAAGGCATGTTTGTATGTGAGGAGTGGACAAGATCATCATATGCAAAGACCACTGTAGGGGCTGCCATGGTTGACTTGGTTTTTGATGAGAGAACTTTTTGGCAACCGGCCAAAGAGATTGTTGATGTAATTTTCCTTTTTGTCCTCATTTCCAATTCCATTTCATATCATTATTTTTTGTTAAACACTTGTTTATAACTTTATGTTCATTGTTCAACTTCATTTATTGCAGCTTGTACGACCTCTTGTTGTTCTCCTACAGGTTGTTGATGGAGAGAAGCCCTCAATTGGATACATTTATGAAGGCATGGATAGGGTGAAAGAGGCCATTCGATCCTTTTATGCAGGAAATCAAGATAGATATGGTCCCCTGTGGGATGTTATTGATAGACGATGGCACAATCTACTTCACAGGCCTATACATGCAGCTGCCTACTTCCTTAATCCAGCATACCAATTCAGCCCAAGTTTCAAGGCTGATGAGGAGGTGTGGAGTGGCCTCTATGATGTTATAGAGAGGATGTCACTTGATGATGCAATTTCCACAAGTACAGTTCGTGAGATAGAGATGTACACCAAAGCACAAGGGGACTTATTTGCACGAGAGATATGCAAAAAAAATCAAACTGCATTGATGCCTGGTAAGAATCTATGATTCCAAATTCTAATTTCTAATTTCTAACTCTATTACGGTTTACCACTTTAGAATCTAGATTGATAAAGTTAAAGTTATAGAACTGATTTGAAATTTTCTTGTTTTAGATGCATGGTGGGAGATGTTTGGTACTAAGGTGCCAAATCTACAGAGGATTGCCATTTGTATCTTGAGTCAGCCATCTAGTGCTTCAGGATGCGAACACAATTGGAGTATGTTTGATCATATACACTCCAAGAAGCGCAACAGGTTGGCCGTGAAAAAGATGAATGATCTTGTGTTTGTTCACTACAACCTTCGCCTTCGTCACAAACGTATCTTGGGCACTGACACATCTCCAATTCAATTAGAGAACATTGATCCACAAGATGAGTGGAACACTGAGATGAATGATCCTGTCTTCAGTGATAGAGACTTGGAGTGGGTTGATAAGGTGGATCGAGAGGCAGAGGCAGTAGCGATGGCACAGGAGGAGGCTAGAGCACGAGGAGACCCAGTGCAGGACTCTGAGGCTGAGAGTGGTGGATCCGAGTCTGATGATGAGGATTATGAGGAGGGTGATGATGAGGAGGATGATGATGAGGATGAGGTTTCCAATGAGCATGTCACTGAGGATCCTGTTTCGGTTCAGCCTCAGACACAGGGAGAGAGGATGGCTATAGAGTCTTCCATTTGTCATTTTAGGCGTACTCGTAGGAGGACATAGGCTACTATGAGGCTATGAGCTTTTATTTTGAATCTTTGATATATGTTTTGAACTTCTCATTCCATGGATTTCATATTCCATGAATATTGTAGACATTTTGATTTATCATTTGACAGTGACACTATATTTCAGATTTCTATATGTTATTTGGTTTAACAGTGTCAGTAACTTTAACTAGTTTTCTTCAGAAATCCGTATTTTTACTTATGTGATCTATGCAAAGTTGTGTATGTGTGCAAAGGAGTTTCTATTTATCTCAATTATTGTGTATTAGATGTTAATTGACTAAATATTGCAGGAAAAAAACTTAAAATCCTTAAAAATCTTTGCATTTCATGGGTTTTTTTATTTGCCAAGTCCAGGCGCCGAGTCTGAGTCCGAGTCCATTTTGAGTTTTTCGAGTCCGAGGCGAGTCCGAGTCTTGGAACTATGGATGGTACTAATACATTGATCCATGACACATTTGGTACTGGCGCAACTGATGATGATGATCAGGATGATGTTGATGTCATCCATGATATACCTCTACTTGAGAAGGCAGCCACGATTCTTTACGAAGGCTCCCAAACAACTCTTCTCTCTGTTGTATTGTTGTTGTTGAACTTGAAGGTTATGAATGGTTTATCCAACAGAACAATGTCACGTATGCTAAGGTATGTCATATATGTCATTATAGTAATTAAAGGGTGAAACATGTACTATAGATATTGCTAATATTAACAACTTATATTTTTTTCTATAGATTGATAGGTGAGTTTTTGTTACCACCATCGAATATTCTCCTTCGCTCATACCAAAACTTATGTGTCACTATGAAAGATATTGGAAGAGTATCAAGCATTAGATGCTTGTCCCATTATCATATTATTTATCATAAAGAACATGAATTTGCAACAAAATGCCCTGAATGTCATACGAGTAGATATCGAACAAATCAAATAACAAAAAAGGTGTCTCACAAAGTTCTTCGTTACATCCTCATTATACCACGTTTGCAAAGATTTTTCAAGTGTAGTAGCTTGACACAATTTATGGATTACCATGCATGCAATAGGAGTCGAGATGACATTATTCGAATGCCTACGGATGGTTCTGCATTAAAGGACAGAGGAAAAGTGGCTGCACTTTATAGAAAAACTTCGAAATCTCAAGCTTTCAATGGCAGCAGACGGTGTCAATCCATTTCGAAAGCTAAGATCTGTTTACTCTGTTTGGCCTATTTTTGTCATCAACAATAACATTCCTTCATGAATGTCAATAAAGAGAGAGCACATTATGTTAGCAATGATTGTTCCAGGCATTTGATCATTTAATAGTTATCTGCATGTAATTATAAATCTTGCAGTAAAATGGTCACAATAATTATGTAATGTTGTTGTCCATTCAACTAGGTAAATATCAAATTAAAGATATGAATGTATATATTGAACCTCTTATCGACGAGTTGGAGTTATGGAATGATGTCACTATGTATGACATCTCTAGACCAATATGACATAAACAATTTCAATTCCATGCAATGCTTGTATGAACAATACATGATGCCCCAGGGTTAACACATTTTTTTGGTATGTTATGGTGAATTCAAATTGCACATGATAATTTTAAATATAAAAATTAACATATTTAAATTTGATCCAATTGTATCATTATCTTGTAGGTCTTCAAACAAAGGAAAAATTTGCATATCCAGTTTGTGGTCCAAAGATGAAATCTTGTCATTCAAAAAGTTTAGGAAAGCAGGTGTTTGATGAGCATAGACACTTTCTCTACAAAAATCATAACTATCGAATTACCGAAAAATATTTTTTCAATGGGAAAGAAGAAACTACATCTAAGCTACGGAGAATGACACCCCATCTATGGAAGTTGGAATATAACAGAATTAATCGTCAAGGTAATACCATTCTACCTAATGATTTATGTTTGGAATTTGTATATTTATATTGTGTTTTGTTTGCTGATTATGTGATTGATGATCGTGAATGTCGTCAAGGCAATACTATTGAGCACTTTCCAAAGGGACTAAAAAGTTATCGCAGACAATTTAGTAGGTTGCCCTACTACGAGCAACTGCAAATTGTGCATTTGTTTGATATTGTGCATATTGGAAAGAATGTAACAGAGACATTGTGGAAGATATTGGATGGAAGGAGTGACAAAGAAAAAATTGTCAAAATTTGTAGCGACATTCATAAATCCTATCATGCAATGTAAAATTTCATTGAATCAAATAGAAATGGAGAACGAATTAATATAAGTGCCCTTCCTTGGTTATTAAGAGAGCAGCAAAGTGATGCACTAAAAGAAGTCATACGAAAAATTTGATTTCCCACAAGATTTGTTGCGAACATAAGTAGTACCATATCAAAGAAAAGTGAATTTAAACCAGGGCTGAAAACGCATGATTGGCATACCTTCATCAAGGCAAGTCATGTTATTTTGTATTTACAATATATTTGTAAACTGCATATACTTCTCATTGTATTATGTGAGAAAAGAATGACATGATTATTTTTATAATTGTTGCAGTACATGCTACCCCTATCTCTCTCAGAGAACTTCGACAATAACATCAAACAAGTGATATATGATCTTGGAAAATACATGAGATAAGCAATGATATCTTTTCAATTTGTTGTATATATTGTAAAATCTCGTGTTTATATATTTTTGTCTTGTAGGTGGTTGTCATCTAAAAAAATTCATAAAGTAAATATAAAATATGGAAGAGAAGAATTCCTCATCCAATGTGTGAAATGCAAAAGTGTCTACCTTCAACCTATTTCAATGCACAAGAACACTACCTCATACACTAAGTTGAGGAGATTGAATTGTGTGGACTCGTACACACTCGGTCAATCTGGATGGTTGAGAGGCACCTGAAATTTTTTAAGGCTTTGGTTCCGCAAAGAGCACATCATGAGAGTTCTATAGTGGAGAGATATATGGTATACCAGACTATGGTGTACGTTACTGAATATCTTCTTAAGCTTGCAGCAAAGATCCATATAGATCACATTTGGGATCTTGACACCATTAAAAAATTCGAAGGGGAGTACTTGGTGGGGAAAGGTAGAATGAGAAAAGTGAGAGGTAATAAATTATAAGATGTTATTGTAGCTGTTAATTAATTCTTAATATTCAAAATTAATCGGTTGTAAGTCGTCTATTTATTTTTTATACAACTGCTCGAGAGTGGGATGCAATACATTTGTATATTGCAAACAATCAAGATTGGATGACGATATGGATTGAATGATGTCATCACTTAGGTCGCACATTAACATGGGAAGCTGTCTTCATTGGTTAATGAAGCTCATCGTAACGGAGATCCAAATGTTACGCAAAGGGAAATAGATTTAGCACATGGTTTAAGAGATTTCTAGGTACATATAAATTTGTTAATCACTCGTACATTTATGAACTCCCGATGCAATAATTTATACATGTTTGACATATTTTTGCAGGTCAAACACCACAAGGCTATGTTTTGCAATCGTCATAAATTTTGCATCAAAAAGTTGGATGGCACAAAGAAAACTTGTGATTCTGGGATAAGTGCAGTTTTTCAAGTGACTAATATTTCATCTAGAAACGACTTACATACTCGAGAGTCTGAAAATCGATATTATGGCATTTTGGATGATATACTTGAGTGACTTTAATTCCTTCAGATTAGTTCTCTTCGTCATCAGATGGTACAGGCTATGACTTAATCAAAATGATCCTGATAGAACTATTATTGAACATGACAATGGATTTCCAATGATTAATACAAGGTGGTTTGAGCCAATTGGGGATGATACCTATGTTCTTCCAAGCCAATGTGAGCAGGTATTTTACTCAGAAGTTCCACATAAATCGGATTGGTCGTTTGTTGTTAGACATGATCCAAGAGGAAGACCGATGAGGTATAATGTGATAGAAGAAGAAGCTTGCAAACAACTAGAAGATGATGTAGATGATGATCACGAACAACAGTTAGTCGATGATGTTCCTAACGCAACTTTTCTTGAAGAAGAAGATGATGACGATGATGATGCTATTGATGATGATGATGATGATGATGATGTTGATGATGATGATGATGATGATGCCGATGATGACGACGACAAAGATGACGACAATGACGGTGGTGGTGATGATGTCGACGACAACGATGATCATGGTGATGAGTTGGATGAAGAAGATGAATGACATGAATGAAATGTACAGTTACGTGATCACTGCTTAATCTATTTAATATTGATTTCTTGATAGAAATGTGTAGTTATGCGATCAATGCTTAATCTAATTAATTCGTGATGTACCTTTTAATGTTTTTAATTCATATGGGATGCTTATGGTTTTAATGTACTTACTATCTGTTTTGTAGTATATGTATCATAAATTTTTTAGCTAACATAAGATAATTGAATTACATATGTAGGTACCCGAACCCCTTTCACGAGCATCCCACACAGCCTCATGGATCAATAGGTATAATTCAATACACCCTATAGAGATTAATGTATTTCACAATTTGCAAAATATCTTGCATTACTTGTTATCTCTCTCATTTGATGGAGTGTAGGTAGCAGCAAATAGGTATTTGTCAAATGTGTCTTCCTCGAGCGAAGGAAATATAAGAATGGAAGAAGAAAGTGAGTCATGTAATATGTCTGAATTAGGAAGATCAACTAGAGGTCAAAAGACTACAAGGAATTTCAATAAACGCATGAAATTTTTTCTTGCTCAAGGGGGGTCATGTTCTTATGATGATGAGGACAAAGGTGACATCGAGGTGCCCTCTAAGTACCAATATCTACAGAAACAATGGATCCCCAAAGAACTTCCTGCAATAAACACTTATTTTAGTGGTAAAGGCAAGATATATCGCATTGCACCATCGTCAATACATGGTTTGGGTCTATTTTCCATGAATGACATAAAGGTCTCTTACAACAAAGTTGTCAAATTGATGGAGTATGTTGGACCTTGTTACAATTACAAAAGTTGGATGCGAATTGTTCAATATAAAAAAAGTATGCGTAGGCCAAAAGCATCAGGGAATATTGTATGTTTTATAAATAGCACGCGACCTCTATCAACTATTAAGCAACCCAATTGAATAATTGAGGCGCGCGAGAGAAATCATGTATTTGTATGTGCGATAAAATCAATAAGTGCAGGGGAAGAGTTGCTTATTGATTACAATTTGAATTGCATACATACAAACAATGTCACTATCATGGGGGTGCAAGTACATACTATGTACCATTAAATAATTGAGTTTTTGTGCTAGCCACATTTAGAGAGTCTCCTCACCATCCACCTCATCTCCATCATCATCTTCTAATGAAATTTATTAATCTAGTCCTTTATAATTATTGGTTAACTTTAAATAATAACACAGGACCACAATATGGAACAACTACGTAGAGGGGACAATGATGATCTTGCATGCACTTCTTCCCAGCAGGTAAACCTCTTTGTTATTGTACTACAAATTAGATAGAAGCAAAATGTTAAATAGTGTTTTTTATTATATTTTTTTCATCACTGTTTCAGATTAATTCTAATAGTGTTAGTAATATTGTTGTCATAGACAGGTGGTCAGCAGAGAAAGGGAAAGGAACCCGCAATCCCTGAAGAGGAGTCCTTTGACGAGGACCTAACTATTGATTTCACTAGTGATGACCCGGCCTCTGCAATTAAAAAATGCCTCCACAAAATTAGAAAAAGAGTGGCTGAATTGGCATCTATATTCCCTCTGACTTCTGAGTCACAAAAGAGGGCAACTAAATTGATGCACCTATCTCAAAATTACAAAGTAAAATGTAATTTTTCATTATAACAAAAGTTCAATAATAGTTTTTATCTTATACTAGTCTTTTATGTTATTAAAAAATAAGCGGATGTGTTGCTTTTACAATTTTTTTTGCGTAATTTTGATCCTCGCGGCCATGATGAGGGTATTGCAGTTGGTTCAGGTAGATCGCATGTTGGACTATTCTTTTTTACTCTCTAACAATATTGTCCATGCTAATCATTGTTTTTATTCTGCTCTAACAATCTTGTTCTTCAACACGTGTCAATGATCATTTACTATCGTCGCCTCATATGATGGCAGGCTCAGATGTACTGCGTCCTGCAATGTCGGCAACGCGTAGCATTGCCATAGACGCCATGGCACCACCCACTCGTACACAGATTTTATTTTCTCTGTCATTATATATATGTTTATTTCCCTTGAAGTATTCATTCTTAGGGGCATTTTGTAATGGATTCAATTTATGCAACAGGAGATGCATCACTTGATGGTGAATTTCCTAGATGTACTCGTATTCCTAATACGGGAATAGTGAAGGATTGCATATTGCTTGTGAGCGACAAAGGAGTTCCCTTGAAAATAGCAGAACTTCCAAGTACTTTAAAGATTGGACCTTTCTTTTACTATACTATCGTATGTTAATTACACCTTGCATTCAATATGAGAAGCTTACATCTATTGTATTCTTATTTTATACTATTATATCCTTCGACTAATGACCCCATGATTATTTTGCAAGGAATGATGTTTTTTATGATAAACTTAGTGACGAGTGTTTGCGGATATTTGGGCCCACCATCTGTACAGGGTGGAACATCATATCCGAACTAAAACCCCAATCCACTATTTTGATTTCATATCATTGCTAGGATAGTTATCATTACATCCATTTCTTAAACTATATTAAAGGTAAATTCACTTCATTTTTTAATCTAACACTGTTTTTTTTCTTAAAAGGTGGAAAACCCAAGATATAAAGTTAAATGATGCTCGTGGAGAGTATGACAAACTTATTTGGACCTCGTGCATTTGAGAAGGGTAAACTCCTTCAAAAAGCAGGGTTATGTTTGAGTTTTTAATTTAACCCTTTTATATGTTATTGCAGATGACCCCCCTTTGCATCAACAAAGAACTAGGCGTGCATTGAGAACTAATGAGAGGGGAGATGATCATGATGATATTGATGCTCCTCTTAGCGATTACTTCTTAAAAACGAGAAATCAAAAGAGAAAAAAGAAATGATTGTCATCTATGCACCTTAATTGATAATGAATGATTTTTATGTGCCAATGAATTTAATTATGTGCTATTGAATGTTCATAAATTTTATGTGTTAATGAATGTTATCGTGTGATAATTAATGAATGTTACATTTTATTAATGGATGAAATAATGAATGAAGGTTAGATGTTAACAGGGAATTTAGAGTGATGTTAGGGGGTGTGGGGCCAAATGAGCTTCCACCTTCGCGTGGTTGGCCCCGTTTAATATAGAATATAAAACTATTATCGAAACAAAGTGAAGCTCAATAAGGTTGTTCCTTATATAGGGTCTCAAGTGTAGCCTTTATCCCACTCTCAACATTGCAAGGCTTCAAGTGATATTCTGAGATTGGTTTCTCCATCTCCCACTGACATCTTGTCTCTCCTAAGAACTCTTACTGAGCTTTGATACATGGATGAGCAGCACATGTCCCTTACAGGCTGCACATATATAATATGGTAGATCTAGGGAACAAATATACTACAACATAGAATGAGTCAACTTGAATCTATAGTTTCTTCATTCACAATGAAAATTCAAATTACAAGCCATATTTTAGATTTAATATTCATATTCATCTTCATCATGATCATAGCCATCACAGTCAGCATTTGGTTCAACTTCATTTGAACCACACTCCATGTCGGCTACCATTAGGCATGGAGTGTGGTCATACCCATTTAACCATAATAATGAGTTAGCCTATAAAATTATGAATAAAATACCTCGTATATCATATTTATAATTTGCAAAAGTTTCAAATGTATATGCAAATGGATTTTTGAGGGTGCAAAACAATTTTCTTAGGCACGTGGAGCCCATTTTTTGGCACCCACAACTACAAGTGCACCCGGGATTGGCCCAGGCACTCAAGTTCCTACCAAAGGAACCCAAGTCGAACCCAAAGGAGAACAAAAGTAGAACCGGAACCTGGCCTCAAACAAAGAACCAGATAACTTAGTTTTTTTCTAATTCAAGTTTATTTCTGAATTCTTCTCCAATTCCAACCTGATTATTCCATATTTTATTTTCCAATTTTCCTTCTTCCTCACTCCAAATAAAATGTCTTTCCTTCTATGCCTCTATATCCAAATGAAGTGATGCATCCCTTTGAACAGAGATCTCTTTTATAAGAGACATGGCTTTCTATTTAAAGTTTAAACTGTAAGCGCTGCTTTATACTTATTAATAAAGGTAATGATTATTAGTTATGTTGTTATTTCCTTTTACTAATTGTGTTATTTCAAGGATCACCACCCATGACTTGGTTAAGATGATGAATGCTGTCAATGCCTTTATTACCAAGGAATCACCGCCCACCATTAATGAATATTAATGATCATTGTTTCCTAAAGGTAATCGTTGTTTGTGTATGCTGATCACCCAAGTCTTTGGCTGTGATTTGCATGTTGTGAGGTTTGTTAAAAGTGGGGGTATGACATGCTGGTTGGATTATAACATATTGACACTTACACCATGAAGAACACAAATGATTAAACAGAAAGAGAGGACCAACTGAACCATCTTGTGATCAGTCTATATCACATTGAGAAACAACGTCAAGACTCGAGAATCAAAACAAGCAAAGAATGAATGTGAAGCTCACATAGGTAAACAAAAATTTAACTCTGGAAATTATTCAATCTAGCAAATTCACCTGTACTAGAACTCAATGAATTCAAGATACATCAAATAGAAGAAAAGTTTCTTCAAGACAATGAATGATCAACAACATTCCATGATTATATTGAAAAGATTTTACATCAGAAAACAAAACTCTAGTCAATGTTATCATTAAGCCATAAAATATGTCTTTAAAGTTTAGAAGCATCACAAAAACTTTCAAGAAACATAGTACTATCCAAAACAAATACCCTCCTAATGGTTTGTATCTGCTAACAATACTTCTGCCAAAAATTTCACAATTTTTCAATATTCCCTATCCTATTCTTGACTGTGAACAGTTCTCCTTAAGAAACTTCCCCTAGACACCTAGAACACAAGAAACTAATCTGCTCTAATAAGCCTCTCCCACCGGTTTACAACCTCCATGTAACTGGTAACAGTTAGTTATTAACTGTTTGGCTTAGTTTGGAATTGGCCTTCTCTCGTTGGTGCTTTACAATACTTCTAATAATTATGATGATGTTGATGTTGATGTCTATAATTTATTTCACTTACTGATGCTTGCCTAGATTGAATTTTGAATTGTCAGGCTGAAGAACGCTTTCAAAGTTTAGGGTGTGTTCTACATGATACTCTTTGTTACAGCTCAAATGCAACTCAACATATTTTTGATGCTGGGCAACCCACTGTAGAAACTCATCTGCAGGTAAAATTTAATGCTGTGAATCTTGGCATTGTTAATGTTATTACTTTTCCTCACGTTTCAAATTTGTGAAAATGTTTCTTCGCACTATCTTCTTTTTCAATTCCTATATTTGTAGGTTTTTAGATCATTAACATGTTGACTAAAAATTTTGTAAGCTGCTAAGACTACACCTTACAAAATTGTAACTTTAGGCAACGTCTCATGAGATTTCTCTCTCCTCTCAGCAATAGGGGAGGCTCCCTTCTTACCGCAGCTGGCTTCAGTAGGACTTCAACTAAAATTAAATAAAGGGGTGATTCTTCCAATCTATTCCTCTTTTTTTAAGAAAGATTCACAAGTAACAACTTTCTAACTCTACAAAGATCTCCTACTGCTATGATAATACTGGTGACCCTGAAATTGACGTAAGAACAATACCAAGGGCAGCAATTTACTTTATATATTTTGTGAAACAAAAACAAGAACCCAAAGTCTCCTGCACTTGTCTCGTGAGGATTCAAGCAGAATAACCAATAAGGCACAAAGTCTCTTACTGGATACTCTCAAATTTAATAAAAACACTTACAACTGAAGCCTAAAGTCTTCAGCTCTAAGTAATTGCAGCCACTACTAAACTATAACAATTTGTCCTCCTAGAGCACAAAGTCTTCAAAATTTCAAATTGGCTCTGAATACAATAGGCAGCTCAAAGTCTACACAATTAAATTCAAATCCCTCTTGAGCAAAACTCCAAAACTCACAATCAATATCCAGAAAATGTCGTCACATAACACCTTGAATCAACACAAAGTTTGAAAGCAAGTTGCCCCTTTTATTGAAAGCAATTAAAATTTACATCTAAGCTCAAAGTCTTAGAGTGTAGATACAAACTGGCAGAATTTTCTTGCCTTGCCAAAAGATGATTATTTACAATGAGCTCCTTCCTTTATATAGGAAAAGAGGAGAGAGAAAGGTGGAGAGAAAAGGGGAAAACCCTTAACCACCTTGACTTATTCCTTAACTAACTAACTAATTTTGACTTATTCAAAGTTGCATGCCTAATGCACTTGCAGCTTGATTACATGTTACAACTCTGCACGTGATACTATCACATGCAATTACATATGTCAAATTCAAATTACAAAGACATGATGAAAATATTCTAAGTGCCTGACAAGACACGACACCTATTACATCATCCTTCGTTTGTCTTCACGATGCTACAAAATGCGTGATGACTGATATGCTCTAGTTTGGTGAAAGCATTTTGATCTGGAACAGGAACCTGCATCCTTGGTTGTCTCTTGAAAAGCACATTTGTTTCTTTCCATCTCTGCCTTGAAAGAATTCTTTCTTATTGTAGTCTTTCAAACCTTTCTGGGGAGAAAGATCCAATCTTCTTATCCAGCTTGTGCTCTACTTTTGATTCATTTGATTTCCTCGAAGTTGAATTTCTCTTAAGGGTGGCCTCTGAGCTCTCCTATGGGCTTCCCTTTCTCTTTGTATCATTTCTCTTTGCTCACACTCCAATCTTTATCTGAGCCTCCTTTCAATTCTGTGTCTTTCTCTTTCAAATTTAATACCAACTTCCTCCTCTTCCTCCAAGATGGCTCGAGCAACTGAATAGTGTGCGTCGTTTTCCCTTTGACTCCAAATGAAAACCCCTAAGTCTGAAATGATATCTTCCTGTCTTACATTTATATCCAAACCTAGTTGCATAACTGGATAGTTAGCATAGGAAGGCAACACCATCTTAGATCATTCTTTCTATTTTTGTCTCTCCCGTCCTAACCTTTCTTGAATCTTCCTTTCAATCCTTTGGGCCTTTACTTCTTCCTCTTCTGGTGTTGGCTAGAGATTCTCCTGACATAGCAATATGATATGCCTGAGTAATTGTGACATGAAGATTCCACAAGGTAAGAACATCTTCAAGTGATGGATCCATCGCACTTTTTGGATGCACAAGTATGAGTTTTGGGATGTTATGAACAAGGAAAATGGCTGAAAATTTTGAGACAGCGAAATGGTAGATGGGTTTGAGCTCAAAATGGTCACTTATATGGTGAGTGAAACCCAAAAAATGAGTTTTTCAAAGGGGATTGCATATGGAGACAGCGAGAATTATGGAGGATAAAAGGTAAGCAAATGAATGGATATCATTTCTTCTTATAATGGAATTGAATCAACCACCATCATGAGTTTCAAGTCATGTGGCAGCGATATAACAAGCACGGATGGAGTGCGGGTAAGCATGAAAGTGGGCTTTTGAAATAGATTTGCATGTGCATATCAATAGACTTGCTTTCTTTGACAGTTTCTTTCAAGAACGGGGTTTTTAATCCCGACTGCATATATAAACAAGATGAAGCACTTGCATATGCAACTTTGGAGAAATGAAGACGGAAGATAGAAGGAACACAAAATCAAACACATGTAAATCTAAAAATGAAAGTTTACATGTAAACAAGATATCTTGGGAAGAAAATAAGAAAAAGACTTTACCTCAATCCTCAAGAAGAAATCTTGGGCAAAATTTGAAATGAATCAATGGATTCTCGGATTTAGGAAAGGTGGGATTTAAAAACTATATATAAATCTCTTTCCTAGTTTTTTTCTTTCAATTTTGGATAGTCAACATGCATATACAGTCAAGTGGGAAGGAATGAGAAATTAATTGCAAAGAAATAGCAACCATTTTGACATTTTCCATGCATATGATATGACAATCAAAAACGACATCTAGGGCATCAAAAACAGCTTAGAAATGATGATAAACAAGCTGCAAATGAAAGGTAATGCCCAAGAACTCACCTTGGAAGAAAACCATTTAGATTTGATGAAGAAAAATGGCCAAAAATGGGCTGTTTTTTAGCAAAAACGCCCAAAAACATGCCCTAAATGGGCTGTTTTTGTGAACAAAATCCTTTCAAATCTTCATTTTTGAGTAGCCAAGAATGATCCTTGAAAGATTTAGTGCAAAAACGACCCTATGGAGAGCAAAAATGATTGAGTTTTGACCATAAATCTTGTGATTTTTGGCTTCAAAATCCCCTTTTTCTCAAAAACCTCCAAAATAAGTGAGTTTTTTGAAGTCAAAAACACATGTTTTCCTCTCAAAAATCGCCACTTCTTGCTTTTTGATGAAAACACACTTTTTGGAGTCAATAACATGTATTTTAGCTTCAATGGTTTTAAAAACATTGTTTGATATATGTATTTGCATATAAAAACAACACTTTATAACTTGAGTAATTAAATACGCACCTTTTGAGTGCAACTACATGTTATAAAAGACATGCATATGCTCCCAAATTCGACGTCCTTGGCAACTTGATAGAAAGAATGTGTTAAAAACGTCTTTTATATGTGCATTTGCATATAAAAACAACACTCTACAACTTAAGTGATTAAATACGCACTTTTTGAATGCAAATACATATTTCAAAAGATATGTATTTGGCTTGGAAAAAGCCACTTTTCCACTTAAGTTATAAAACGAGATTTTTAATATCAATTGTATATGCAATTGGTCTTGAAAAAGCCACATTTTCACTTAAGTTGTGCATACGTACTTTTAGATATCAATTGCACATGTAAATAGGCTTGAAAAAGCCATCTTTTACTTAAGTTGTAAAACATAACATTGAAATGCATTATTTTAAACTCAAGTATATGCAATTGCATATGAAAAGCCCACCTTTATGCATTTAATATTTAGATTTTATTGGAAGTGGGTTTTAAAAGATGACTTGCATGTGGATGATATGCAGTGAATGATAAAAACCCCACTTTTATGCACTTAAGTGACTAAATTTAATATATAACTATAGTTTTTAATAAAGTAACATGAAAATAGACTAGAAAAAACCAATTTTCATAAAATCATTAAAAACTATGGTCAAATCAGCGCAGAATGAGTTGAAATTTAAAAATGGATGTCAAAATCCATTTTAGATATTAAAAATAATTTTATTTCGTGAAATTGACAATAAAAAGCCCACTTTTGGAGGATTTTTAATAAAATATGCAATCAGCCTAAAAAACCCCACCTTTTGCATCATAACTTGAGTTATACAACTCCGTTTGATGTCTAAGATAGCTCGAAACGAGCATATTTCAAAGGGCTATTGACTCAAGGGAAAATCAAAATTAAAAACTTCTAACAAGAAAGGGAAAAACGAAGAAAAGGACTTGAAGATTGCTAAAAATCAAGCGCCTGCAGTCAAAGAAGAAAACTCATTCTGACAAGCAATAAGGGGATTTAACTTGACGACAACCTTCATAAACAACGCATAAATAACGATACATAAGATGCAATTCAAGGATGACGAACTACTTTCATGACACATTATCAATGCGTTGAAACATAAAGGATACACCTATGAATCCATGAGAAAAATTGCGTAAGGTTGCCTCAATTGTGATGTCAAAATTGAGGACAACATAACATAAGCATTACATGTCTTTGTTCAAAGTTTATTCTAACACTATATTATATCTTATTCTAATTGAGATTTTTAATTGGGAAAAATTGTGTTTAATAAAATGGAAGTGGTCTCAATAGCATAGAAATATAAAAAGAAAATAAATTTAGAGTTTAGCCCAAAAATTGTGGAATATAGTTTTTGTCATTTCTATACACATTGTTGATTTCATTGCGTTGCACAATGCATATTGCATGGTGCATGAATAATGACTAGATGCAAATAGTTTTTAAATTTTCAATTACAATTTACTTTGTACAAAGTCAACCTACAAACTAAGTACAAACTTCCGAAAAATTTGACATATCCAATGACTCTTGTTGCTATGAAGATAGCTACAAGAGGTTGTAGAGCTTGATGATGAAGCTCTTGGGTCAAAGTCTCTCTTAAGTCTTTCAGCCAGATCACTATCCTTTGAGTGCAAGTGCTAGTATTAATTAGGTTGAAGCTTTCATTTTATAGAAAGCTTATTTTCTTTACAAATGAGTTAGAATGCTTCTATGTTCTTGTCACTAGGATTAAAAGGTCTTATTACAATGTTCTTTGTTGTGGGGCAGGAGGTCAATCTTCATTGTCTTCATTGTGGGGGACAATGAAGATTTGTCTTACAAATAGCAGGTCTTCTTTAGTATCTTAAAATAACATGCTAAACTGATAAAGGTGTTATCTGCATTTAATTTGCTAATTACTAATAGATTAAGCATATTATTACTATGTTTAATGTTCCATTTAAATGCATTTAACACAAAAAACAAATTTACAAAACTGAACCAATGACATGTTTACAACAAAGGTCTAATAGAACTCCCAACAATTCTTAAACATACTTTATCTGATATGATGAATTCTTAAACAATTAAGGTTGGAGTAGACATAGTTATCACAGTTTTTTGTGTGGTACAAGGAAGATTTGGCTAGGTCAAATCTTCCTTCGTGCTAGCAGTCTACAGAATTAGACCTTTATTAACAATTCATCATATCAAATAAAGTATGTTTAAGAATTGTTGGGACTGGTCCTTTGGCGTGCATTAAACATAATAGAATTTTCAGCATATTATTATCATTCTATTTCTTTGTTGTAAACATGCCATTGGTTCAGTTTTGTAATTTTTGTTTTGTGTTAAATGCATTTTTCCAAACCAATTGTTAAACAAGAAAGCAGTAGCAGTGAGGAGGGGTCTTCTTCTGAGTAGAATGATGAAGATCGTGCACCTCAAAAACCAATTCATAAGGTACCAATCATGTTTTCTATTCGCTTCTATTTTTGGATTGTTAAATCTCCTTAATTTCATGTCCTTTCTTTTGATTACTTTAGATGAGATATATATCTTACATTTAACATTCAACTTCTTTACATTTTAGAACATATAGTGTGTTTCCTGAAGATTTTACCAAATCAACTTTTAACACAAACCAAAAACACCAAACTAAGTTACAATAAAGCCGGTTAGTGCCTGCCTGCTTAAAGGACTTTGAACACCTTATAAGATGTTACCCGGTTAAAGGATTTGATACAAGGAACCTGTTAGAGTCCACCCAAATACTGGGATTTAACTGCATTTCAATAAAATAAATGTATATAAATATAGTTGTTTTTATTCTTAAAAGATTAGATCTATTATTATTTTTTTTAAATGTTAGCATTAAAATGTATCTAAGAGTTAGATAAATCTTCTCAACCTTGTAAAAGGGAAGAAAGGAATTAAATGTCTATTTTCTTGATTTATGTTGCAACC
This sequence comes from Chamaecyparis obtusa, assembly GCA_027943335.1. NCBI lineage: Eukaryota > Viridiplantae > Streptophyta > Pinopsida > Cupressales > Cupressaceae > Chamaecyparis > Chamaecyparis obtusa. The sequence continues at coordinate 1,215,136 of BSBK01002244.1, forward strand.
CCCATCTAACCCTAGCAGTCGGCGCTGGGCACAGTGGAGGCTCCACTGCCACCACGGTTGAGGCTGTGACGCACAGTGGTAGCACCACAGACGCCACGGCTGAGGCCGTGATGCCCAGTGGTGTTGCCACTGCCGCCACGGCTGAGGCCGTGATGGTCAATGGCCTAGCCACTGTCGCCAGCTACCGAGGCCGTGACAGTCAGTGGCTAGCCACTGTCATCAGCGGCCAAGGGTTTCTCGGGCCGAGCGATGGACATTCCAATACTTATATTTGTTCTTTTATATTTCTTCCTTTCATTAAAACTTGGTTTAATTTCTGTGCATGAAATAACCCCCCTTCTTCTTAGACTATCTTTTATTTTATGTACGCACCTCTATTTTAAGTATCCCTCCTACATGCGTTTCAACAGGGATCCATGTATGCATGTTTTAAAAAGAACAACATAACCACTAAATCTAAATAAATAAATTTAAAAAAAATAAACTATATATTTAATAACGATAAAAGGACACTCAACCACTTAAACCCTAGACTTCTTTAAAGATCTTAGATAGGCCTGTATATAATTCTGAATGCATTGCAATTTAGTACATATCCGTAGGTCAACACCTAACAGAGACCTGCTTACTGGTGAAAGACCAGTGCTTGAGATGGCGTATATTGTATCATGAACCTGAAATCTGATTCTTGTGTAGTGAGGAGGATGATTTATCTAAATCCAACTTTAGCAAAGCCTGGACTCTTTGGTGGTATAAGCACAAGTACATATGAAAGTATACACACCCTGGAGTGTGTGTGTATACATTCTTGTGTACTTGGGAGTATACATTGTTCTTCCCCATACCCTCAACCTTTGGCCAACTTGCAAACCCAAGATGTCATGTCCCCTTTCTAGAGTGGACATCAAAGACTGAGGAGTTGGCCTATCATTGGAGTCTCGTAGGCTGGCAGAGATGATTAGAGACTCATTCAGGTTATTCAGTGTTAGGATTTGGTGTCTCAGGCAGTAGCAGAGCACTTGGGAGCAATTCCTTGATTTTTGGAGGCAATTCCTATTTTTTAGGAGGGGGATTCCTACTTTTTAGGAGGTGGTGTCAGCTTCTAGAGTTGAGATTCTATAAGGTCATCCCTTGGTTTTAGTTTCAGGAGATTTGGGTGTGTTTCCTAGTTTCTAGAAGCATCCCTAAATTTTAGGGATGAGACTGTCAGTTGTCCGGCATCAGTCACAGGCAAGTGACATATTCAGTTTCAGGTGTTCTGTGGCTATTTGAGATATATTTTAATATATTTAAATATTTTCCTAAGTTAGTGTTTTAATATCTTAAATAAGGCTATGTAATGAGTAATAAGGGGTTATTTGGCTTCATCTAGCTTGATATGCCTATGTGTTATAGCTCGTTGAAAAGGTCTCGAAATTTTCTACATGATTTTCACCTTCCAAAGTCTTTTTGGTGCTTGGAACTATTTAATTATAATAAAGTGACATTATCTCTATAGTTTGGACGCCATAATTGAGAAATATCATTTAATTATAAAGTGCACTCTTAATTATCTTTTAGGGTTCAAATTGCAAAGGAAAGGAGATATAAGAAGATGGAAACCTAATTGATGGATCCTTTTACACATTTGAAACTTGTTTCTGACGAATTTGCTCTGGTAGAGCAATTCTTCTTCTGGGACGTAAACCCCAAGTTTGGGACTAGCTGGGACATAGCCCTCAGCAGTTGTTGTCAGTAGATTCAGTGGGCTTTGTGCATTGTTTGTCAGAGACAGGGGTGCCATTCCGTGTTGAGGATTCAGAGTGCATACAAAGGGTTTCAACAGAGAGGCTGGATTCGTCTAGCTGGGACGCGATTATTGCAGCTTGGACACTATACGCTGGCTGTGGTAAATGCTTGTATCCAGCCATAGCTGGTATTCTTGGTTCGTGGCCTCCATCTATCCACCAGTTGGCGCCATTGTTGTTTGTAAAGCTCCATCGAAATTGCATAAGGGTTTCTACCTGAATATATAAATCAGAAATCTGCCTGGTACGATTTGCATCAATTGTGATTTATTGAATGTTCTTACATGTTTTCAGCTTTCTTTCATATGCATTGTTAATCTTTCATTACTTGCTTCAATATTCTCAAAAAACACAAAAAGAAACAAAACATTCTGCAACTTATGTCTATTCTATAAGACCAAAAATCTCAAAAAAACATAGTTTATTATTTTAAAACTTACAGCAGATTAGTAAGAGAATTCGGCAAGGATCTTCCAGTGGTATCAGAGCCTACATCCTGCCAGCCTGTAGGGTTTGTGGGATTCTATCATAGATGACTGCAGAAAAAGTTATAATAATTCACTCCAGCAACTAGGTAGTTGATAAAAAGTTTTGATAAATCATTCCATCATTTGGGTATTTGATAAAAGGTTTTGATAATTCATATCAGCAACTAGGTAGTTGTTAGCCTACACATTTATGCTTTCAGTTGACAACTGGTAAGAAATAATGGCCATACAAAAAGACCGACATATTAAAAGAAATCAACAAATGAATGGCTTGGTTAGAGAAATGAAGAGTTTTGTCTAGGTGTTCAATGAATATCAATCAGGCATGTCAACACTGATTGAGAAATGGGCAATGAAAGAAAACAAGATGACAAAAATAGGGCAAACCCAAGTGGGACAAGAAATCTCTTGTGATGATGCACATGAAAAAGTTATAAACAAGACTGAAACACATGTAGCCAGCATTGATTTGGGTGGAACATCAAGTAATACAGAAGGTCAGGTTGATTTTGGTGAGTTTGCACAGGAGAGTAATCCAAATACAAGTATTTCAGAGGCATTGTGCGATGACAATTCATGTCATGATGAGTCTGATTTCTTAGACCAAACCAAAGAAATCAGAGTAGTCTGTACTCATAGTGGCATTGAAATCCAGGATCGTGATTCGGTTGTATGTGCAAACACATGGGGAACTGATGAGAGTGAGCATAGTGTGGTGACAGTAGTTTCATCATTGATTGAGGAGGTGGTCTCAAAGGTACAGAGTTGCAATACTATAGATGAGGATGCATGCATTAGTGAATGCATGCTGGATAACCCTTACAGAGATTTAACGAACTGAGACACAGTATCCTACCATAGTGTAGATCCAGAGGTAGTACACATGCCTAAGAATTATCATTTTCAGACCCCTCATTGCTTCATTAGACAACTCAGGGTTGATGACAGGAGGGTAGACACAGTGGTTGAGCACTTTGATGCCACTCAATGGATGTTATCTACACTCAGTTGGAGCGCTCTCATGACTGATGAGCAGGATAGTAGTGGATTTTCCATGGCAGAGTTCCATGCTCTTCATGAGGCTATGGGGATATTGAAGCGGGATTATTTGGAGTTAGTGGTTGATCGGAGTTATCTTCTAGAGAAGGATTGCATCTGCTATGATGCCCTGATGCGGAAGGAAGAGGAAGTTGACGGGCTCACCCATGAGCTTGAGGAGATGAGTGAGTCATTAGAGTATACCCAAGCAGCCCTTCAAGAGGTGAACTTACAGTTAGAGGAGCTTACCGACAGTCTGGGAGTGGCAGAGTCATCATCAAAGGCGGTTACAGTACAGAGTTTCCCAGTGACACTAGTGGACTCACCAAAGAGTTGTGTGATGGTTTCCGATAACATCCCTACAACATCTTCATAGGAGACCAACAGAGTGTCCTTGGAGTGGGAATACAGTGCTCATGTTGATTTGTTCCCTCTAGGGAGCAAATCTACTATTACACCACCTACAGCTAACCATGGACACCAGTTTATCTCACAGCAGAATCAGGGTGGTCAGTTGTGGTCTATGAAAGGTCCTTGTTTGGACTTTGGAGATCAGATGTATGAATTATACCCAGATTTGTGCGATGAGACCAGTGGGAGTGACGGTGAGCTTATTGGGCAAGATTTTGACATAGCCATTCAGAGAGCCTGTTGTACTTCATCTTGACTACACAGTGATGAGTGCATATCACTCCTCATTTAGGCCGTTGAGTGATGATGAGATGATTCATCAATATGAGTTGGTTGGATAGGGCTATGCCATAGAGCCATTGAGGGAGCCTACGGGAGTCCATCTTGATTGCACCATGAGGAGTGCACTCCACTTCTCATTTAGTCCACTGGTAGATGATTGGGTGGTACACAGGTGGGAGTTGGCTCCAGATTTCTACTATCCATGGTGCGGTAGTGCACTTCCATCTTCAGAGGATGGAGTTATTGACTATAGGGACCTGACCCAGCAGTTTGGGTGGGATTGTTTGTGGGACCAGCAAACAATCCACCATCATGTCGTTCAGTTTCCGACAAAGGTTATCACCTCTATGTCACAGAGACTTCATCCAGAGCCATGGTTACAAGATGGGGTGGAAATTATCAGGCATGATGTTGTGGACAGTAATCACAGTGGTGGGAGTTTCACGGTGACCGCAAGGAGATTTGTTGTTGATGACGCTTTCCACTATCAGTATCTTCTCATGACAGATGGATGTGGGTTCAGATTGTGTTGGGATCCAGGTGTTGTCTCGTTTGATGCTTTGTTTCACCAAGATTCCAGTATGATATCACCTTGGTTGTGGGAGCACTCCCATCCAGTGTGGGATCCTGGTATCATCCTATGCAGTGCATTCAATTGGAGGATCTTTGATGAGTTGCTTCATTCCACACCTAGGATTTTATATCATAGTAGTGCAGCAGTTGGGTGAAGCCATGCATCTCAGTTTGATACATGATTCAGGGATCAACTTTCACCATACATATGCTTACGCATGGATGAGTGACATAATTAGTGCATTCACCTTGATCCCGAGACGACTATGTGGCCTGCATGACATGGTAGTGATAGCACTGTTGATGGGTGACTTCATGTTGCTTGATTCCAGTTGGGTCTGGTTACACTAGTCAGTATCATCCAGTCTTCCCTAAGATGGAAATAGATACCCCAACACTTCAGGAGTATGAGATTGTAGAGAGATTTGTCTGTGGGGTGAAGACAAGTTATGGGGTATCCTTCTTGGATTGGCACTATTGCGACCACTTGACCGATACCGTGTTTGATGTTCGTCTATGTTATGTTAGCAGGCTTGGATGGTTGTTGGTATGGATTGTGTGGCAGGAGGGGTTCCATTCTCATAGTGTTCGGATGATTCGCATGTGTGGATCAGCCACTCTAGAGGTCTCTATGACAGGGGTTGAGGGTATGCTTGAGTCATCTTTGAGGGTATCACATCTCTCTTTGGGTCGGGTAGCTATACCCCTACTGATTGGAGACTACATATGCCTTGACTCTAGCTAGGTTAATGGTTGCATTGGCCAGGTCCACTTAGCATTTCCAGAGTCTGCATTGCCTGTTAGAGTGTTACAGCTGTATGAGCGGTCAGAGAAATTTATTTTCTGGGTAGAGGCAGGGTGAATTTCATGGACTGGTACAGGTTTGATTTTGGGTTGGTTACTGATCAGAGTTATGACAGAGGAGCAGAATGACCAGTTTGTTGACTTCTGGTCATGAGGGCAGTCAAGGTTGGATACTCCACAGTGATGACGTGATCTCCTTCACCTCTATCCTGTATAATGTGAACTATGCCTTGATGTGAGATCCAGGCAATGGTTTTGTGATGGCACTTGCACTTCAGGGGGGTGATGAGTTGTTTCCGACATTAGGGATACATCGTATTTTTTCAGTGGAGCAGCAGATGCAGTCAAAGTACTGCATACAATATAAATGGTATGTCTGGGATGGTGGTGATATAGTGTTGCATTGCTTGTTGACAAGCAATCTCCGGGAAGGGAGGATTGTCATGTCCCATTTCTAGAGTGGACATCAAAGACGGAGGAGTTGGCCTATCATTGGAGTCTCGTAGGCTGGCAGAGGTGATTAGGGACTCATTCAGGTTATTCAGTGTTCGGCTTTGGTGTCTCAGAGAGTAGCAGAGCACTTGGGAGCAATTCCTTGATTTTTGGAGGCAATTCCTATTTTTTAGGAGGGGGATTCCTACTTTTTAGGAGCTCGTGTCAGCTTCTAGAGTTGAGGTTCTATAAGGTCATTCCTTGGTTTTAGTTTCAAGAGATTTGGGTGTGTTTCCTAGTTTCTAGGAACATCCCTAGATTTTAGGGATGAGACTGCCAGTTGTCCTAGGTTGTCCGACATCAGTCACAGGCAGGTGACATATTCAGTTTCAGGATTTGGGGGTGTTTCGGGTGTTCTATGGCTATTTGGGATATATTTTAATATATTTAAATATTTTCCTAAGTTAGCGTTTTAATATTTTAAATAAGGCTATGTATATAGCCATTTTGGAGTAATAAGGGGTTTTTTGGCTTCATCTGGCTTGATATGCCTGTGTTATAGCTCGTTGGAAAGGTCTCGAAATTTACTACATGATTTTCACCTTCCAGAGTCTTTTTGGTGCTTGGAACTATTTAATTATAATAAAGTGACATTTTCTCTATAGTTTGGACGCCATAATTGAGAAATATCATTTAATTATAAAATGCACTCTTAATTATCTTTTAGGGTTTGAATTGCAAAGGAAATGAGATATAAGCAGATGGAAACCTAATTGATGGATCCTTTTACATATTTGAAACTTTTTTTTGGCGAATTTGCTCTGGTAGAGCGATTCTTCTTCTGGGACGCAAACCCCAGGTTTGGGACTGCCTGGGACGTAGCCCTCAGCAGTTGTTGTCAGTAGATTCAGTAGGCTTTGTGCATTGTTTGTCAGAGATAGGGGTGCCATTCCGTGTTGAGGATTCAGAGTGCATACAAAGGGTTTCAACAGAGAGGCTGGATTCGTCTAGCTGGGACGCAATTATTGCAGCATAGGGTCGCCATTTGCAGCTTGGACACTATACGTTGGCTGTGGTAAATGCTTGTATCCAGCCATAGCCGGTATTCTTGGTTCGTGGCCTCCATCTATCCACCAATTGGCGCCATTGTTGTTTGTAAAGCTCCATCAAAATTGCATAAGGGTTTCTACCTGAATATATAAATCAGAAATCTGCCTGGTACGATTTGTATGAATTGTGATTTATTGAATGTTCTTACATGTTTTCAGCTTCCTTTCATATGCATTGTTCATCTTTCATTACTTGCTTCAATATTCTCAAAAAACACAAAAAGAAGTAAAACATTCTGCAACTTTTGTCTATTCTATAAGACCAAAAATCTCAGAAAAACATAGTTTATTATTTTAAACTTACAGCAAATTAGTAAGAGAATCCGGCAGAGATCTTCCACAAGAACACCACAGAAGAGAATGAAGAAAAGCTAGAGATAAGGGTTTCGGGCCAAGTTTTATTTGGCCCAAACTCTAATTTCGTTTTAGGGTTTCGTTGACCATTGGATCATAACTTTATATTTTATTTTATCTAATTCTTTGAAATATCTTCTTCACTGATTAAGTCGATGGTCATTTAATTATGTGGATTTTATTATTCTCCACTTTTAATTCCTTTTTATATGTATTTCTTAATATTAATTACTTTTGCCTATTAGATTTTCAAGTTCCCTATTTTTAGGGATTTGATTTGATTTTTGGTATGAGTTATTTAGATATTTTATCTCAAAATTAATCATTTAGTGTGTAGATTTTGGATCTTTTTATTTATTTAATTATTTAGCCAATTTAGCTTGTGCTAATGAATTTTTATTAATGTACCCTCATTTTGTTAACTTCATTATTAAATTAATTGATCCTTATTATTAAACATACTATTATTTTCTCATGGTCATTAATTCTTTTAGGGGGTCAATTAATCTATAATCCCTAGGTGGGACCTAGGTATGATAACAACCCCTAACAAATATTATTAAATTAATAATTATGACTTTATTTTAATGTTCTAAATAACTACGTGATACACTTTATTCTTTTATAAATTAAACCAGGGAAACTTAATATTAATTTAATTAATTTAGTATTATTGTCTTAATTTTTGAGTGATTTGATTTAGGAATTTCTTCCTCGTATCCTCTTTGTGATTAAACCTAGTTAGTGGTTTCATCGGTCTAATGCACCTAACGTATAGGGGATGTTGATGCAGGAGCATCCTGGGTGTAAGAGCAATCTTGCATCACCCAAAAATATTTTTCTTTGCTTTTCAATAAGGGCTATCTTGTGCAGAGCTGCTATTTATAGAAACTTACTATTTTTAGTAAGTTGGTCATATGATCTCGGAATGTTCTGATTTCACAGTTAGGTTCATCTTAGTCATATCAGCCTACCAGTTGAGTTTCATTGCCACATCATCTGTATTGGTGAAGTTACTGAGGTTTTTGGGTACAAAATCTTTCAAGTCAATTTTGAAGGCCTTAGAGGCTCCGGATCGCGATCGACCCCCGATTGACTAGAACTTGTGCGAGTCAAGCACTGTAGATCTCGTCTTGGCGTTTCCGAAAAGTGGTTATAATAGATAAACGGAGCTACGGTTAGAAAGTTATGGCCTCCGAAAGTTGGGCTACCTAAAACCATATTTTGTATTTCTTTTGAGCCAACCCTATTGTAAAAATTGAGAAAATAAAATAATTCTATGTATAGTCGGCCTTAAAGGCTAAATTTCTAGAACCTTCTCGGACAATGGAAATTGCCTATATAAAGAAGGCCCGTAGTGTTGTCTAGAGCAGTTTTGGGTAGATCTAAGTAATGATTCGAGGCTTTGTTCTACAGAATGTTGTAAAGGAAATGCCCATGTGGCTTTGCATATTGTAATTCTGAAATTTGTAATTCCACATTTGCAGAGATAATAAGTCAATTTTCTGTTCTTGCAAATTGTTCTTGTTTCTTTGTTTCTGTTGTGTTTGTGGTATTAAGGGGAGCACCCTTCATCAAGTGGTATCAGAGCAGGAGTTCCTAAGTGTGTAGACAAATCGTCAACTGTGAGGCAGTTTGCACTAGGACCGTGGTTTGGGTTTCAGCAAGCAGCATGAAAATGCCTCCACGAAGGGAACGTGGCGGAAGAGCTGGTGTTGTGACACCTGAGGTTAGAGCACTCTAGAGACAAGTCTGAGCATTACAAGAAGAGATTCACAGAAGAATAAATCTTAATGTCAGAGACGAAAGCGAGGATGAAGCCGAGGGAGAAGGAAATTATGATCAAGAAGAAGGCGAAATTCTGAACGAGGAGGAAGAAAGACTTTTCCGGGCCATTTCCAAGATTGGGAAAAGACCTAAGATTGAGGTTCCTACATTTTCAAGAAATCTTAACCCAGAGGAGTTGATCGTCTGGATCAATGAATTAGAAGAATATTTTGAGTATGAAGATGTCGAAGATCTTGATCGGGTCAAGTTTGCGAAAGCCAGACTGAAGGGTCATGCGTAAATCTGGTGGCAGGAGATCCAATTAGAGCGAAATCGAAGAGGAAAGGATAAAATCACAAGATGGGATCGGATGGTCGATAAATTGAAGCGACAGTTCATTCCTATTGAATATGAGCTTGACCTACTGAAGAAAATGCAAAGTTTGAAGCAAGCAGGAAGATCTGTTCAGGAGTATACAGAAGAATTCTATCAAATCCTCATCAGAACAGGCCATGCGGAAGCTGATAAGGAGAAAGTTGCCCGTTACCTTAATGGGTTGAGACTAAGCATTCAGGAGGAGCTGAATTTGGTTTGAATGAACAGTATTGAAGAGGCATACCAATTTGCCCTAAAAGTAGAGGAAGAGCTAAACAAGAAGTTTGAGAGCAAACCAAACGGAAGAGGTCGTGGTGGATGGTCATATGGAGGCCAAAATGAAGATCCAAAAAAGAAGGATGAGGCCAGTAGCAGTCAAAATCAAAGAGGAAACAATTCCAATCGTTTCCATGATCAGAATAATAGAGATCAGAGAGGAAGAGTAAGAGGACAAGGATCCGGAAGGGGAGGCTTCCGTGGAACATGTTTTCACTGTGGAGAAGGTCATAGGGCATTTGAATGTCCTCAACGCCAAGGAAGGACAAATAGGAGGAATGAAGACCAGGCCAAAGTTGCACATGTTGATGAAGGTGTCAGATCATCACATTCTAAAGACGCTAAAAGAGGAGAAACGATGATTAACAAAAGAGTCCTATTGAGTGGTGAGAATGAACCTGAACAAAGGAGGAGCCTGTTTCGCACTAGATGCAAGTGTGAGGGTAAATGTTGTGATGTGATTATTGATAGTGGAAGCACTGACAATTTGGTGTCAAAAGAGATGGTGAAAAAGTTGAAGCTCAAGAGACAAAAACACCCACATCCATATCGGATTACCTGAATGCAGGATGACTACAAGGTCATGGGCGATGAACAATGCCTAGTGAAGTTCAAGATTGGAAAATACCATGATGAGGTACTATGTGATATCATATCTATGGATGCATGTCATATGTTGTTGGGTAGACCATGGCAGTTTGACAGGTGTGTTGTACATGATGGTCATGCGAATACCTATTCCCTGACAAATGATGGAGTGAGACATAAGCTAAAGCCATTGAATGACATAGAAGAAAAGGTATGTGGTAATGTAAGAATAACTTTTGTTGATGGAAGAAAGTTCCTAGATGGTATGAGGCATGAGCATGTGTGTTTTGCTTTAATTCCAAAAGTTAGTAAAAAGGAGGTAGAAGATGTACCTGTAGAAGTTACAGATTTGTTGAATGAGTTTCAAGATATTATATAGATAATGTACCTGATGGATTACCACCAATAAAGAAGATCAGTCATCAGATGGACCTAATTCCAGGAGCCAATTTGCCAAATAAGGTAGCACACAGAATGACACCAACAGAAAGTGAGGAGTTGAATAGACAAGTACATGAGTTATTGTAGAAGGGGTTGATTCGAGAGAGCCTGAGTCCATGTGATATACCAACAGTATTAGCACCAAAGAAGAATGGAGAATGGAGGATGTGTACAGACTCCATGGCAATAAACAAAATCACAATCAAGTACAAGTTTCCATTGCCACGAATGGATGATATTATGGACTGTTTGAGTGGAGCTGTGTATTTCTCAAAGATAGATTTGAAGAGTGGATATCATCAGATTCGGATCAAAGAAGGAGATGAATGGAATACTGCTTTCAAAACAAAGGAAGGACTGTATGAGTGGTTAGTCATGCCTTTAGGGCTAACCAATGCACCGAGCACTTTCATGCGGCTCATGAACGAGGTTCTGAAAAAGTTTCTGGGTAAGTTTGTCATTGTTTACCCAAATGATATTTTGATCTTTAGTAAAACATTGGAGGAACATATGGTGCGTATTCGTATGGTGTTTGAAAAGTTGAGGGAAGAGAAATTGTTGATTAATTTGAAGAAGTGTAGTTTTGTAAAGGAGTTAGTGTATTTGGGATTTGTAGTCTCAACAGAAGGTCTAAAAATGGACCCAGAGAAAGTGCAAGCTATCCTTGAATGGCCTACTCCAAAGAGTGCTACGGAGGTAAGTTCTTTTCATGGTTTAGCTAGCCTTTACAGAAAGTTTATCAGAAATTTTAGCAGTATTTATGGACCCTTGACTGAAACAATGAGAGGGGATAGAAAAGAGTTCAAGTGGACTAATGGGGCAGATAAGAGTTTTAAATTGTTGAAACAAAAAGTTACAGAACAGCCTGTTTTAGCACTTCCAAATTTTAATAAGATGTTTCAAGTAAACTATGATGCTAGTGGTACTGCAATAGGAGCTGTTATGAGTCAAGAAGGTAAACCTGTTGCTTATTTCGGTGAAAAGTTAAATGATGCCTAGAGAAAATATTTTGTTTATGATCAGGAATTTTATGCTATAGTTCAGGCATTGAAGAAGTGGAGACACTATCTGCTTCCTAAAGAGTTTGTTTTGTAACTGATCATCAAGCTTTGCAATATTTGAATAGTCAAGGAAAGTTGAATCAGAGGCATTTGAAATGGGTTGAGTTTTTGCAGAGTTATACATTTGTTTTGAAACACAGGAGTGGAAAGTCTAACAGGGTTGCAGATGCACTTAGCAGAAGGCAACTATTGCTGACAGAAATGTAGATTGAGGTGGTTGGGTTCAAGGAACTCAAGAAATTGTATCCAGAAGATCCTGATTTTGGTGAAGCTTAGAAAGCTTGCACAGAACCTGTTATTCTAGACAGAAAAAAGTGGTTGGATTTCATCATTTAGGATGATATGCTATTCAGAGGGAGCTAGTTGTGCATTCCACAAAGTTCTATAAGGGCGAATCTCATCAAGGAGAAACATAGCGGAGGATTAGCTAGACATTTTGGTCGTGATAAAACCCTTGCTTTGGTTAGTGAGAACTATTATTGGCCACAGTTGCAGCAAAATGTCAAGAAGTTTGTACAGAGTTGTAGAGTATGTCAGATGGCAAAAGGAGTGAAGCAGAATACAAAGTTGTATCAACCATTACCTGTACCAGAGAAGCCTTGGGAGGATATCAGTATGGATTTTGTTCTTGGTTTGCCAAGGACTCAGCAAGGACATGATTCAATTTTTGTGGTGGTTGACAGATTTTCGAAAATGGCATATTTCATTCCCTGCAAGAAGACTAATGATGTTGTTCATGTAGCAGAATTGTTTTTCAAAGAAGTAGTGAGACTACATGGTTTGCCAAAGAGCATAGTTTCAGATCGGGACACAATTTGTTGAATATTTCTAGCGCACATTGTGGAAGAAGTTGAAGACAAATTTGAAGTTCAGTTCATCACATCATCCACAGACTGATGGACAGACAGAGGTGGTGAATACAAATTTGAGAAATTTGTTGAGATGTTTGGTTGGAGATAAGCTAACAGGATGGGATTTGATTTTATCACAGGCGGAATTTGCATACAATAATTCTGTCAATAGGAACACTGGTAAATCACCATTCCAGATTGTATATGGAAGAAGTCCAAGAAATGCATCTAAGTTGAGAAGGATAGATAAAGGAGAAATAAGTAGTGTTGAAGCTGAGGATTTTGCAGAACACTTGAAGAACATCCATGAGGAGGTGAGGAAGCACATTACCAAGATGAATGCGCAGTATATGGCTAAGGCAAATGAGAAAAGGAGGCATAAGGAATTTCAGGTTGGAGACTGAAGGAGAGATTTCCAGTTGATACATATAACAAGTTGAAAATGAAGTTTGGGCCATGTAAGATACTGAAGAAGCATGATTCAGGAAATGCCTATGAGGTAGAATTGCCTACTGAGCTAAATATTTCGTCAGTGTTTAACATTTCAGATTTGACAGAGTATCATGAAGGAGGTGTTGAAGATGAGATCACGGCAACACAATGGAGTATTCCAGCAACTAGTTCAAATACCAAAGAGATTGAGGATATATTGGACAGTCGTTTTGGCAGAAGCACAAAGAACAGGACATATGAAGAATATCTGATCAAGTGGAAAGGATGACCTGTTGAAGGTTCATCATGGCTGACAAGGGAGGAGGTTAACCATCTTAGTTTTCTTCTTCACACCTGAGACGTGACGAGCTCACTTCTCAAATTACCCTAAGTGTCTGATGCAGGAGCATCCTGGGTGTAAGAGCAATCTTGCATCACCCAAAAATATTTTTCTTTACTTTTCAATAAGGGCTATCTTGTGCAGAGCTGCTATTTATGGAAACTTACTATTTTTAGTAAGTTGGTCATATGATCTTGGAATGTTCTGATTTCACAATTGGAGGTTCATCTTAGTCATATCAGCCTACCAGTTGAGTTTCATTGCCACATCATCTGTATTGGTGAAGTTATTGAGGTTTTTTGGTACGAAATCTTTCAGGTCAATTTTGAAAGTCTTAGAGGCTCCGGATCGCGATCGATCCCTGGCTGACTAAAGCTTGCATTAATCAAGCACTGTAGATCTCGTCTTGGCGTTTCCGAAAAGTGGTTATAATAGATAAACGGAGCTACGGTTAGAAAGTTATGACCTCCAGAAGTTGGGCTACCTAAAACCATATTTTGTATTTCTTTTGAGCCGACCCTATTGTAAAAATTGAGAAAATAAAATAATTCTATGTATAGTCGGCCTTAAGGGCTAAATTTCTAGAACCTTCTTGGGCGGTGGAAATTGCCTATATAAAGAAGGTCCGTAGTGTTGTCTAGGGCAATTCTGGGTAGATTTGGGTAATGGATCGAGGCTTTGTCCTACAGAATATTGTAAGGGAAATGCCCATGTGGCTTTGCATATTGTAATTCTAAAATTTGTAATTCCACATTTGTGGAGATAATAAGAAGCCCATTTTTTGTTCTTGCAAATTGTTGTTTCTCTGTTTCTATTATGTGTTTGTGGTATTAAGAGGAGCACCCTTCATCAGATGTCGGCAAGCCAGCGCATGCCACAAAACCCCTTGTGAGTTAAGTGTGTTGGATGGTGTTTTGTTTCTCGTGTTTTAGTGCACCTTAGTTTGCTATCTAGTAGTAGGTGTCTTTAGAAAAAAAATTGTTGTGTTTTGCCCTAATTTTGGGCATGACAGTAGTTGCTAGAAAATAATAGAAGATTGACCTTTTACAATTGGCTTTGCATAGCCTGATAAGATCTCTGTTTGTGCTCAACTGAGAATCGTCACCGGTCACCACAGGTGTGTTCTCCTCTGCTGTTGTGCTTCTCTGCACACACTTCTTTCTCTTCTTCTCTTTCTGATTTACCCTAGCTTCTTTTGAGCTTTTCAGGTTCACTATTTTCTATGGTAGAATGAAAGCAACTTTTCTTCTCTTCAAGCAGAAGAATATATAGTCTTACCCCTAATTGCGCTCGTTATGCATGACCTAATTACAGATCCTTATCGGATTCATTACTTAGTGGAGTACCAGTTCACTGAGGAAACATCTGATGCATGTCCTTGCTTTATCTGCCTTATAGAGAAAGCAGTAGTTGTGTGTCAAGCAACTTTCCTTTATAGGAGATAACGCTTTGTTTTAAAGCCACTATTTCGGCTTTAAATCCTCCAAACGCGCCTCAAACCGATCGCCAGTTTAACTCAAAGACCTCTGGATTTGTCGCAGAAAATCTTGGTCAAAGAGTCGGTTAGAATAGGTAGTTTGACTATGACTTCCTCGGTTTACACCAAAGTCAGTAATAGATCGATTGAGATCCTCATACTGTGAACAGGTAAGAGTAGTTAACCTGTTACTGTCCCTTTCCTTGGCTCACCCATGCACCGTCCTCGGTTGTATGTTCATACCGGTTTTGTTGTTGCTTTCTCTATGTTTGACTACACCGGTTGTAGCCAAGTCTTTGGTTGAAGATTGAATGCTATACTGTATACACTACCCGGTTGCTGAGGCTTTATATAGTGACTGGTGGTATTGCTAACAGCCACAACTTCTACCAAACCATCATCCTTTCATACAGATCTCCTTGGATCTTTAGATTTTATAGAGATGACAAGTCTCTATATTCTTTTGCCAATCAATGACAACACTAGTACTGGTAGCAAGCTTACCGGTTATCATCACTTAATGCCAACAGCTTACCCATTCAAGAAGCAACATTTAAGTCTTCTGTCAATATATCTTCCACCAAAAAGGGAAGAGAAACCGGTAACTGCTCTACCGTCAAAATTGGTAATCTTGTTGAGAATCTACTCTCAGAAGAGATGGAGCAAGATGAGTTCGAAGCACTCATCGCTAGGAGATTCCCCAAAGGGAAAGGGAAGTACAAAGGAAAGCTTCCTCTGAAATACTTCTCTTGCAACAAGATAGGACATATTGTTGCAAGATGTCCTGATAATGATAATAAAGATAAAAGAGACCGGTTCAAGAGAAAAGCAAAGAAGGAATGCTATCTTGCAGAGGAAGGAGTCACAGACAATGAATCTGAAGACTCCGAGGATCCAGAAATTGCATTTGTTGCAATAAAAGAGGAGAGCCCAGTAGTAAGTGAAATGGCACTTATATCAAGATCTCATCAGCATGATGATTGGATCATTGACAGCGGTTGCACTCACCACATGACTGGTGATAAGAACAAATTTATCAGCTTGGAACTCAATGACAGCGGATCAGTAACCTTCAGAAATAATGCTCCATGTGCGATTAAAGGTAAAGGTTCTATTGTACTCTGCAACAGCGATGTCTGTGAAGATGTGTACTGGGTTGAAGGACTCAAGTACAATTTAATGAGTGTTGCACAACTGAACAACAAAGGATTCTTGTTGGAATTCGAACAAAGTTCCTGTATAGTCAAAAATCAATCTGGAACTCATGTTGCAACCAGTAGACAGAGAAAAGGTAATTTGTTCTACCTAGACTCAATGGAAGGAGCTTGTCTCATAGCTTCAGTCAAAGGAGAATCAAGCAAAATCTGTCTTATATCCAAAGAAGACAATAGCTGGTTATGGCACAAGAGACTCTACCACATAAACTTTGACAGTATTGTCAAGGTGAGCAAAAAAAAATCGGTTAAAGGACTCCCTGAGATTACAAAACCCATCAGAGGTGTTTGTAAAGATTGTCGGTTAAGAAAACTAACAGGAACAAGTTTCAACAGTAAATCCTTCTCTGCTGAAAATGTTCTAGATCTTGTGCACACAGATTTGTGTGGACCGATGAAGACAAAGAGCTATTACAGAGACCGGTACTTCATGCTCTTTGTAGATGACTTCTCAAGAATGATGTGGACACTCTTTCTTAGAGAGAAATCAAAAACTTTTCACATGTTTAAAATCTACAAGGCTAGAGTGGAAAAGGAGACCAGTAAGAGCTTGAAGTGTCTGAGATCAGACAGAGGAGGTAAATATATTTCTCAAGAGTTCTCTCACTACTATGAGGAACATGGAATAAAGAGACAGCTATCTGCACCAAGGACTCCTCAGCAAAATGGAGTAGCAGAAAGAAGAAACAGGACGTTGATCGACTGTGCAAGAACCCTACTGATTCAAAAAGATCTACCTTATCACTTCTGGAGAGAAGTCATTAGCATTGTTGTCTACTCACTTAACCGAGTTTAAGTCAAAAAGGGAACCGGTAAGACCCCCAATGAACTATGGTTCAATCATACTCTTAGTGTAGGTTACTTCAAAATCTTTGGTAGTAAATGTTACATCAAAAGAGATAGAAACTATGGGAAGTTTGATCCCAAGAGCGTGCAAGGAACATTTTTGGGTTACTCTACCAAAAGCAAAGCCTACCGATGTCTGAACAGGAGAACGGGTAAAATAATTGAAAGCATCAATGTAAAAGTTGACGAATCTTCAGAACAGATTAAGAAGACCGGTCATAATGATTATGACAGTCTGGAAGGTCAAAATGAAGGAAATGTTTTTGAGTTTAATGAAGCAACAACTGAAGATGAAAGAGAACAACATATGAACAGACATCTGGAGCGGGAGACTGTACCTAAAGCTGACACGCCAACACAGGATGGTGAACAAGAAGATGTTCAGAACCATGATGAAGAAATTGCTCAACCGGAAGAACCTAACCAGGAACAACGACCGGTTCTCCCAAGGTATGTCACATATCACTCCACTGACAATATAATTGGCGACAAACATGCAAATGTCTTGACCAGGAAAAAGGCCAAAGAGAATATCTGTTTGTTCTCCTGTATATAGCCCAAATCCACCAGGGAAGCTCTAGAAGATGAAAATTGGGTCAAGGTCATGGAGGAAGAAATTGAGCAAATTGAGAAGAATGACACATGGGTGCTTGTGCCAAGACCATGGGACAAGAATGTCATTAGGACCAAGTGGGTCTACAGGAACAAGGGAAAGTAATAAGAAATAAGGCAAGACTGGTCTACAAAGGGTATGCCCAGGAAGCTGGACTAGACTATGGAGAAACTTTTGCACCAGTGGCCAAATTGGAACGAGTCAGAATTTTTCTTGCCGATGCTGCTCACAAGAAATTTAAAGTATATCACATGGATGTTAAGTCAACATTCCTAAATGGAATACTAGAGGTGGAAGTCTACATTGAACAACCGGAAGGCTTCACATCTGCATAAAATGATGGTTGTAAGCTGAAAAAGGCTCTTTATGGACTTAAGCAAGCTTCAAGGGCTTGGTATGAAAGGTTGCATTAATACCTCCTGACCACAGGATTCACAAGAACTGGGGACAATAGCGACATGTATCTCAAGACCGGAAAAGATGAAAATCTGATTGCTGAGATCTTTGTGGATTACATCATCTTTGGAGGAGATGACAGGATGTGCAAAGCCTTTGCTGAAGAAATGAATAAAGAATTTGAGATGTCTATGATAGGCGCCATAAAATTCTTCATTGGACTACAGGTCCATCAGCTAAAAGAAGGTATTTTTATCTCTCAGTCCAAGTATATAAAAAAAATTCTCAAGACTTTTGAACTTGAGGAATCTAAACCAGTTGGAACTCCAATGATAACTAACCTCAAGTTATCAAAGGAGGATAATGCAAAATAAGTGAATGAAACAATGTATCGGTCCAAGATAGGAAAATTACAGTATGTTGTTCACAGTAGACTGAACATTGCACATGTGGTTGGCATAGTGGCAAAATTCTCTACAAATCCCAAAGAGACATATCTGATAGCAGTGAAGAGAATTTTCAGATACCTAAAAGGTACTAAGGAATATGGCTTGTGGTTTCCACACAAGGGAGGATTCCAAGTAAAAGTTTACACTGATGCAGACTGGGCTGGCAACATTGATGACAGAAAGAGCACAAGTGGTGGTGCATTCTTTCTGGGTGGGAGAATTGTTTCTTGGACAAGTAAGAAACGGAACTACATTTCACAATCTACTACAGAGGCTGAATATGTTGCTGCTACAATCAATTATACACAGGTAATCTGGATCAAACAACTTCTAGAAGGAATCAAAGAACAAATACCCAAACCGATAGCTATCTACTGTGATAGCACCATTGCAAATTAACATATCCAAAAACCCTGTCATGCACTCCAAGACAAAGCACATTGCCATCAAGTATCATTACCTGAGAGAGTTGGTACAAGACAAGGAGGTAAAATTGGAGTATGTTCCCACAAAAGAACAAATTGCTGATATCTTCACAAAGCCATTACCAAAAAGTACTTTTGAGTATCTCAGAGGTAAACTAGAGGTAATACCCCTTCATAATCTTCAGTAAACCTGCAAAGGTGATCATCAGTTCATTATGCTTAAACAGAGGATTTCACCTCATCTTATCTAGACTGATGAAAAGAACTGCTACTCATAGGGGGAGCAAATCTAATAAAGGTAGTCTTTCCGACTAGCCTTTGGCATTATTGTCAAAAAGAGGGAGAGTTTGGCTGGCAATAAACAAACCGGTAGATGACCGACAGTGGCAGTAGCAGTGATACAAAGATACAAGCACAACAAACAGGTGATATGTTTGCCCATTAAGGTTTTCCCATCAATGCCAAAGGGGGAGATTGTTGGCATTAAGCAATGGTAACCGATAAGCCTGCTACTAGTACAAGTATTGTCATTGATTGGCAAAAGAGGATAGAGATTTGTCATCTCTCTAAAGTCTAAAGATCTAAGGAGATCTGTATGAAAAGAGGCTGGTTTGACAACCGGTGACACTAGGCAAGAAAAAAGAGACTGTAGATCAAGAGCAACCGATCACTACAGAAAGTCTCAGTAACCGGGTAATGTATACAGTCAAGGAAAGGAGGATTCACCATCAACCGAGGACCAAAATACAACCGGTGTCAACAAGCACAAAGGAAGAAAAGGTGCAAACCTCGAGGACTAGGATAAAACCGGTGTCAATAATACAACTAAGGATAATGTGCTATTGGTAAGCAAAAGAAGGAACAGTGACATGTTAAAGCTCTTATCTGTTCACAACATAAGGATCTCAACCAATCAAGAAAAGACTTTGGTGTGATACGATAAACTGGAGAAGTCATAGTCAACTATCTGTGTTAACCAACTCTTTGACCGGGATTTACTGCATTAAATCCGGAAGACTTTGAGTTAACATGATGATCAGTTTGAGGCACGTTGGAAGGTTTTAAAGCCGAAATTTGTGGCTTTAAAACAAGGAGTTATCTCATATGAAGGAAAGGTGATTGACATGGATCTATTGCTTTCTTCATAAACCAAATAAAGCAAGAGCATGCATCGGATGTTTCCTCAGTGAACTAATACTCCACCGAGTGATGTATCTGAAAGGGATCTAAAGTTAGATCATGCATGAGAGGTGTAATAAGGGCAAGAACTCTATATATTCTTTTGCCTATTGAGAATATGAGTTGCCTTCATTCTGCCGAGAAAAAGAGTGAACCTGTACGCTGAAGAAGCTAGGGTGAAAAGAAGTGAGAAGAAGAGAGTGCAAAGAAGCACAACAGTAAAGGAGAACACACCTGCGGCGACCGGTGATGTTTCTCAGTTGAGCACAAACAGAGATCTTATCAAGCTATGCACAGTCATTTGTAAAAGGTCAATCTTTCTATTGTTTTCTAGCAATTACAATAGTTAAATCCCAGTATTTGGGTGGATTCTAAGAGGTCCCTTGTATCAAATCCCTTAACCAGATGACATCTTTCAAGGTGTTCTAAGTCCTCTAACCAGACAGGCACTAACCGACCCTATTGTAAAAAATCTCTTAACTGAGTCGCATCTAATAGTGTGTTGTAATCCTTTAACCGGGAAGGCTCCTAACAGGGCATACTCCAAAAGAGTACACAATTTGTGAGGTCTCCTCATACCGTGGTTTTCACCCTAATTGGGTTTCCACATGATAAATCTGGTGTCATTGTGTGATTGTTTGCTTGATGTTATTTTATGCTTGAATATGTTTGGCTTACAGTTATAAGTATACTTCACTAGATTTAAAGAGAAAAGTTTTAGAAGTGTTGATTCACCCCTCCCCTCTCACCACTAGTTGGGACTGTCAATATCAAGTCACATGATATTCACCAAGTGCTCAGAGTAATGGCCTAAGGACATCAAGTCACATGATGTCCACCAAGTACTCAATAAAATTATAGAGATATCATCTCATGATATCAGAAGCATTGGCCTGCAGAATATCAAGTCACATGATATTCACCAAGTGCTCAGAGTAATGGCCTACCAACATCAAGTCACATGATATCCACCAAGTACTCAACAAATGTCCATAGGTAATGTGCACTTACCATAGGAACATTCATATCATTTATCATGATCTGTTTCAGCCATCATAACATGTCTATCATGATAGAAGATTAAGTTATTGTAAGATCGTCACCTTTCAATAACTTTAACAAATACAAGTGATAATCAATTGGAAGTCGTCACTTCCTCATGATTTACACAGGGGGTAGACCTATTAAAAACATTCATGATTCATTAGTATAATAATCAATTATATCAAGTTTACCTTAGAAGTGTTTCACTTTCAATAGTGAACTCCCTCTCAATCAGTATGATCAAGATTATCACAAGTTGACTAAACCATCTTCTCCCTCTGAAGCTCAAGTTTATCAAATTCTTGACCTCTTTTGAAATGTCAGACTCCCTTTGCATCTAGTCTCAATCATCAATTTGTTTGCAAGCATCAAGTTCTTTCTCCCTTGAATGCAATTATCCTGTGATTCTGTTCTGAAGCTATGTCATAGAGAGATTACAAATAGCTCACTAAACTATCTCCACCGGAAATACCAATGATAGAAGCATACAAAATTTTACTAACCAATAGTATAGCATGAATTACAAACTCAAAATTGTGTGCATTAATAAAATATGAAATACTTATCTTTATAAATTTCAAGTATTTCATTCTGTAACGTGAGCCCATATAGAAAATATCATGCAAATTCACAAAATGATGTCACCGTTCTTGAACATTACCATAATTCTTCACATGATCTTTCTTGAATATCCAAAGGTTCTATACACTATGGCAACCTTCAATATGATTGGATCTCCCTTCAAGCGGTTAGGCTTTTAAAGAAGGAACCTCGCTCTTTTACAGATTTTTGCATAGACCCGTACACAGTAGGTCATAACTTTTGAACCTAACCTTTTTTTCTCCAATCACTCCAATGAGGTTGTTCTAAATTTGTTTATCACCAACATATCCAAAATTTAGCAAAATCCAACAGTGCATTTGGGAGATATGTTCTTCGTACTGAGATTGTATTTTCTGAGATAGACACACATTCACCATCAACAAACTACTCTCTTACATTTGCAACTTGGCTCTGATACCATATTAAGGTTTTAGGATCATTTCAAATGTAATAGCACTATCTCATTGTATGTATTTTCCAAATGCAACAATCTCTTGCATTTATATTGAGAATGAGCCAAGAAGAGACATGTCTATTCATTATTATGTAATTAATATAATGATAATTATGATTATATATATATATATAGATAGATAAATATTATTATTATGTAAACATTAGAGAAATTAATTTATATTAATATTAGATATATATATATATATATCTAATATTAATATAAATTAATTTCTCTAATATTTACATAATAATATATATATATCTATATATATATATATATATATATATATATTCACTACTATTGACTCATAGTGTTTATCTGACTGAAGCTACAAAGCATCAACAGATTGCATTGTACCTCTTGTTGCATCGCAGACCTGAATACAAACCCCTATAATTTATAGATCTTGAATTTTCCATTATGTTGGGTGTTATATATTTGGTGGGTCTAGAATATTCACTTGTATTGACGCTTCAACTAATACTTGTTCCAGGGAATATTACTATAGTTGTGATATATCAATTGAGCAATATATTACAAAACTATATTCCAACGGCATTATTATTGGAGCGGAATTAATTAAAATTCTAGAATATTATTGGTTCTACTAACCTGCATACTATACACTCGAATGGATTAATCTTCTAGGAGTCTCATCTAACATCATAAAGATCATGGGTCAAATAAGAACATCTTCACTGTAAATGCCGTGAATAATAAAGAACCAGTTTGTGCATAACTACTGATCAGTAAAGAAAGTATGATTAGCAACAATCAGCATACCATGGAAAGATATTGATTGTTTACCAAATGCTACAATTTGTCAATTTGTTATCATTACTTTCTTAAGGGATGCAATCAATAATTATTATGAAAGGCAGCAAATATGAAGGGGCATGAGACATGTCTCATCATTCTTAACATAAGATATAAGAAGGAAGTCCATTCATCTGATTTAGGGGGGAAAAGATTGGAGATGATAAGATATATTTGGTTCTCATCACAAGGAAGAAATGAGAAGGAAAATAAATCATATTTAACTCCTGAAAGCATCGTGGGTGTGTTGTAGCTCACCTAGAAATAAATACTGTTTTACAGAACGTTATATCCAAATACTGTTAAGAATATAGGACCAATATATGGCCTAGTGTGTGTGTGTGTGTGTATCAGTTGCATTGTATTTTATTTAAACACAAATATTTATAATTACTTATAATTCGTTTGAAGTTAGTATATTTGTAGCCTATTCCTTAATCACTTTCTATAACCCCTTAAGAGGATAGGTTGGTGTTGTGTAGAGAAAGGCGGAGTAAATCCTTACAAGGTAGGTGGATCCCAAGATGGGATAGGGATGGTGTAATGTCCCCTTATTAGCTAGGATGGGAAAGAAGGTACAATTGTCTAATAACCCCAAATTACAAGGAATACTTTTTGTTAAAAATCTTTATTATAGATCAAGACTTATGAATATAAAAATGGTAATTGTTGAAATGGGATTGATATTGTTATTATCCTAATAAACAGATGTCACTGCTATATTTGATGTATAATTTTGGTTTATGCAAGAATGACCTTTGGTCTATATATGAATTCTACACTTCTGATATGCAGTATGAATTGCGAGACAGGATTTCTAAGAGTTGTATCTAATGTGGGACTCCCGTCTACTTCTATTATTTATAATTATGATATATCTTATTACTCTTGATCCTTCTTTGCAATTATCACCAATATTGCTGATAGTGATTATTTTGTATCTGATCTGAACTTTATAACTGTAACATGTATGTATTGTTCTCCATAGCAATCTTGAGTTATACGTCACCGGTTTGTGCCAAAGTGATAATTGCTTAGAGAACACAGTCCAAATAAGTATATAGGATTAGCTGTTGCTTTTTTGTACCTGATGAATTGAGTTTGATCTTCCTTTTATATCATACTTGGTGACAGGGTTGCACCTCTAGGATGTCGAAGAGACATATCCCTTCCAAACCACTCCTCTTCATAGCAGAAACAAATCTTAATCGCATCCTTTCTTGATTAATGATTGTTGTCCACTTAATTATTATTGATCATGCATCCGAAGCATACAGTTTGTCTATGAAAATGCTAATCGATTAGTTATTGTATGAATTGCTTCCTTCTAAACTTAATATTGATGTTTATCATTAGTCTAGGTTTGTCTAATACTTGTTGTCATTATCAATTAATCCATCGTATATGTTATCTGTATCTCAGTCGCTGTATATTGTTTTAAATACCTTTATCTTCTTAGGCACTGATAACTCTGATCGATGCTTGGGAATGAGTTTTCCATCGAAGACTTGAGTGGCGAGATCGCTTTTCTAACTAGTTGCCAACATGGATATCCACCTAGGATACTATTTCAATCACCCACTTTACCTTCATTCTTTTGAGACTATATTGTAGCAGCGACTCAAGTGCCCGATATCGTAAATCAACCAACCAACCAAAGGGTCTTTCTCTATCTAGCAGGGATATTGAACCGTTGATGCTATCGTATCCATCCTTCAAAGATGTGGCTGATGTCTTCCCCCCCTATCAATTTTTATTACGTGACCAATCCTTAAAGCATCAATCACTGTTAATGATCTTTGCCACTATTTCAGATATCCTTTGATACTTGGACACGATCACATCCTATGTCTAAAGTGTATATATATCAAGAGGTAGCATATTGCTACATTTGTCAAAGTTTATAAAAGTTTATTATATATTTTGTATCTTAGTAATTTATATATATTTGCTTATACATTTTATATATTATTTTATATGGGGTTTGTTATTATGTTAGATAAATGTCAATAATATTATATATTATATATCATGTGTGTGTGTGTGTGTGTGTGTGTGTGTGTATATATATATTATTAAATTAATGATAATATTTTATTTTGTAATTATTATCTATTATACTATATTAGTTAATAATATAATTAGTTTAACAATGAATTGTATCATAATTTTTTATTATTGTTATTACTATTTACATTGAGATCATGTTATATCACTATTATTTATTTAATTTATTTATTTATTTTTATATTTTAATATTTTAATCTTATATCACCAATGGGTCATGACAGATGGGGTCCTAAAGCCATGAGGGAGCCTACTTGTAGATTGGTGTCAAGTGCCCTACAACAAGTAAATCCCCATCCTCCTAAGGGTTGACATGTTTAGGAGAAAGTAAGGAATTGGGCTTAATTATGTTAACTGTCCAATGTATTATGAATATTAATCGTTCTCTAGTTTTAAAGATCTGATTTAAGACAAGATGATACATGATGATTTGTGTTAATTACTAGGAAATTGGCATTTCCAAGTGTAATCCAAACCCTAGTTGGAAATTTTAAGGTAAATCAATCAAATTCCCGATAGGGGACATTACATTGTTGCTGATAATACAATTGAATCTGGCATTTGTAGTGTGGGTTTTTTTCTGAAAGGGTTTTCCAGCGTATATCTAGTGTGGTGAGTTTATTTGTTTAAATTTGATTTTGCATGTGTTTATTTAATCTGCAATAGTTTAAGGGTTTGTAAAAAACTTCTCCAACATCACTACTGTTATAGTTAGCATTTGGAAGTGCTTATTCCGCACTTGCCTTCCTTTCATTTATCAGCACAGTTAATTTAATAATAACTTAATGACATCTGATATTTCATTGGTGACATGTTAATGTTCAGCTTGCCTGTTGTCAAAAAAAAAAATTTAAAATTGAGGGTGGGTATTACAGAAATCTATCAATCTTGCATTTGACATTTCACAGGATAAGGTTCTCCTTTATTGAATGAGATCAATTATTTTTCATATTGATATGGACTGAGAACTTAAGCATCTGTATCTGATTCTCAACTCCCTTTGTTGCTTCTAAGTCA
The DNA here is from genome assembly GCA_027943335.1 of Chamaecyparis obtusa. Classification (NCBI taxonomy): domain Eukaryota; kingdom Viridiplantae; phylum Streptophyta; class Pinopsida; order Cupressales; family Cupressaceae; genus Chamaecyparis; species Chamaecyparis obtusa. Next base: position 1,241,148 of record BSBK01002244.1, read on the forward strand.
AGCTTTTAAATAAAGAATTTGTTAAACCAATGCCCGCCCAAAAAGCCAAGTGTTTCCATAAGATGCAGTCTTCACCAGAAAACTATCCGAGAAAATCAAAAAAAAAAAATGTTGCATAAAAAATGAACATCTCATCCCAAGAAAAAAGTAATTGACTAAAATGCGGAAAGGAAAAAATGAAAAGACAAAGATAGTAATTATTCAAAAGTATTACTAAATACACACCAAATAGATGTGCCAACTTGTTTCTTTAGGCTGCCTTGAAATTCCTTGTTTTTTCTATGCTCAAGCACCCAAACAACTAATCCTGTGAAAATGACAAGTGCCAGCATTGTAAACCACAGATCTGGTGCAAATGGTTTCAAGAAAGACCATGCTTTCTTTGGGGAATAATCCTTCTGACGAACAACAACAACCAGCCCAGCTGTGACATAAGGTTGCGTAAAGTCAACTCTTTGTAAGCGAGCTGGCGTGATAGGTATATCTCCTATTACTGCATCATATTCCTGCATGACAAGAAGAAAGCCTTGAGTGTTTCAGATCACATTTTATGCTCCTGGAATATCAGAAAGCATGAAAGAAATGATTGATATAGAAATCTTATGTGACATTAATGATGCATGTCATAAGGACAATATAACTTCTCGAGGTACTACTTCTCAATATTATTCCTAGATAGTAGCTCCTGCATAATTTTCAGTAGTTAAATCTCCACAAACACCTAAAAGCTAACTTGCCTCTTTTACAAAGTAGTATCTGAAACATTTTTCAGACACAGCAAAGGTAGTTTGTTAAACAACCAAGACATATATAAGAATGCACACTGTCTAGTAAACAGATTTCACATTTTGCTAAGTGCACTTTTCAGTTATTCCATTGAATTCAAAGAAAAACCCATGAACTTAGATATTTAAATCTTTCTCATTGTTTCAGATTCCAAGAATATCAGTTTGATATTTTTTGTTTGTATCACGCTGCAAAAAAATACAGCTAGGAATGACTTGTATGCTAATGCTTTAATCAAGATTCAGAATGTACACCTGATCAGAAACCTTCTCAAGAAGATAGTCAAGATCGAGGGTTGAGCTTCCATTCCCAACAGGTGTAAAATTATAACTGACATTATAAGGAAGATATGCAATAGCAGCTTCAAATACATCTATAAAGAAACCATGAAAATTCGTTGTATTGCTCCTGTCTACTGTGGTAGAGACTATCCCCCTCTGAATGGCATCTTTAGGAAATGCAACCCGCAGGGGCCTTAAATATTTTTGAAAATACCAGTCATGAGGATTTCTCGATCTGTGTCTAGACCAAATATCATGATTTGCACTTTGATTCCCTGTAGTTGCCCCAAATACTCTGTGACTAACATCCTTAACATTTACATCTGAAAGAGTTGCATAGTATCCAGTTTCTTCTTTCCACTTTCCAACAATAAGCAGTTTCTTGTGAGTAAATTTCACAATTTCAAAGCAAGTGCCCACTCGTTCCCCTCTTGTATCCATTTTCACAAGTCCTGTTGCACCTGAAAATTTAACTTTCAAAATCTCATTTAAAAGAAAATGTCCATTTTCAAATATCTTAAACTTTGATTTACCAACTCTTCCACTTGCAGCTGCATGCAAAGAAGCATGCGTAAAAGACAAATTTCTCTGCTTTCCCAAGAAATCATGGAGAGCTTTTGCAACTGTCCATATTGCATCATATGCATAAAATCCATATGCTTCTAGCGATCGATCTGTTGCATGTTTGTCTCCCAGCTTGCTCCTCAATTCAGATTGAACAGATTTAAGCTTTGAAGACATTGGCATATAGCTTCTAACACCAACAATGCCATGATACTTGTTCCAGAGATCGACACCAGAGAATACTGCATTCAAATTCCTTGTAATTGCATCTGTGATAATCCACACATGACCTCCATCAAACAAGCTCAAGTTATGGGCAGCAGAAAGTACACTTTGGCCAAAATTAGGTTGCATATGAACTACAAATACTTTAGATTTTAATTGCTGTAGTTGAATCAGATTATGGTGCAGTTCTAACATATCTAGATTCGGATGAAGTGCTACTTTGTACTCAATTTTACATCTATAGGGCTCTAGTGCACCACTTAAGGAATCAATAGCATTCCACCCAAAATTGTCATCTGTAAATAAAACGACTGCTTTTTTCCATCCATGATTGCCAATAATGCTAGCAACTGCTGTCATCTGCACATCATCGTTAAATACCACATTTGTGAAATAAGGGTACTGTTTTCGTGATAGTGATGGATTTGTTGCTGAGAACGAAACCAAGGGAACATGAACTGCTTCTGCCATCTTACCAACCGATTGGACTACAGATGATGTTTGAGGCCCTATTATAGCAACTACTTCTTCTTCAAGTAACTTCATTGCTGCACATAATAAAAACAACCTCTTCTCAACCAACTAAAATAAACTGAATTTCAGCAATCTTTAAGGGACTATAAGGAAAATAAGAATGCTTAAATTATCATATAGACATAGGCAATTTATAAAGTAAACTTTAGTTACCTGAAAGATCAAACCAAGGAGCAGGTTTGGTTTCAAAAATAAGGATGGTACTGGAAATTCCCCCATACACCAAAGGTGAACTATGAGATTTAAATTCCCCATCCAGTAAAGATGAACTATGAATTTTAATTTTAATTTTTTTGTTACAGGTAAATGTAAGTTAGAATATTACCAATAAAAATCCACTCAAAATAGGTAGGAGAGATATTACATACCTATTTTCAAAAATATTTTTTTAATTAGCAATGAGACTACACATGGCAATAAGACTAGCATATAATAGAGGACGAACATGTTGCTCTAGCTCAAGAACTTTGTTATAAACTTCACTATAATTTTTTTATTATTTTTAAAATGATGATACAACATTTAAGTGTGTAAACTATATTTGACTGCACAATCATTTTTCCTGAACAGCTAACAGATGGATATTTCTTTAATCAAAAAAATATATTATATTTACAAAAGTATTACCTTAAGTTAGATATCATCATATATTCTGTAGTGGCACATAGCACATATTCTGTAGATGGCATAGGAAGCTAAATGCTTTCCATCCTCTAGACACGGATTGGCATGAGACAAAATAACCTAAAGCTAGCAGAACGGTGGGAATATCATAGAGAGACTTTCTTCAATAACATTTCCATCTTCCCTTAGTTCATTAAACATTTGTTTCTAGTTCTACAATGTCCACCCCATGGCATATCATGAGATGCATCTAGCGCTTAAAACATTTTACACTATTTCAATGTTTTGTAGTAGACTGAAGCATAGTTTTCTTTTCTTACGTGATGAAACAAATATTCCAGGGAGCATCTTCTACACTCTTCTAGTCCTGTTTGTCTCTGGCTTCTAACAATGTTGGCAAGAGAAAAAAATGGGCCTACTGTTTTCCACTTTGAGTCTGTAATGTATATATTATATAGTATCCCTCCATTGCCTTTTGTTTCTTCAAGGATAACAGTGGCCCACCTAGAACAGCTAACATCCCCCTAGAAATAGGAATCTCATCAGTAGGATTTCCTACTATGTAGGGCCATCCTTGTCTTGAACAATGGGGTCACCCAGATTTCTCTCTCATGAATCTGTAATGTTTCCTTTTTGTGGCCTTTCCAATATCCTCAGGAACTCCAACATTGTTGGAGAGCACCAACCTTTTCAGGATGGAATTCTGGCAATAGCAGTGAGTTAAGAATTCAAAGCAAGTCCCATGGTACTTTCTAGATATAGTTTCGACTTTCTGTGAGCTCTCCGCACTTCTTGTAGAAGCTTTCTTTTTATGGAAAGCACCCATTTTGTAAGTTTCAATTCCTTGAGCACTTAAATATATATTTGAGATGGTCAGAATTCATTTTTAGTCCATTTTAAATTTTTCATAACCTTGGCTGGAGGTGAGAAAATTCAGACCAACAAGCTAATACAAAGAAAAGTGAGGACGAAGAATCAGCAGAAAAGTCTGAGGAAGAGAAGATTAGTGGAGTTACCCTTGCTAGTTTCTCAAGTCTAAAAAGAAATGAATCTTTCAGGATTAGAGGGATGTTGAAAGGGCAGGAAATTGTTGCTCATATTGACATAGGTGTTATGCACAATTCATTGATGAAGACATTATAGCACAAAAAGGCTCAAGACTAAAAATTTTGGAGGCTATAGAGTCGTGGTTGTTAATGGACACACTATATCTTGTTTGAGGAAGATTCCATAGTTGAGAGTTTTATTGGGCCACTACAAAGTCAATGATGATTTCTATGTTGTGATTACTACAAGCACTAATGTTGTTCTTGGTATGCAGTGGCTTCAATCCTTAGGTTAGATCACTCTGAACTTGAAATCAATGGAGCTGAAATTTCAAACTGAAGGAAAGAAGATTGTGCAAAGAGGAATATCCAAAGGTGGGTCCCAAATTGTTATATGCAAGATGATGCAAATAATACCCAATCATGGGCAAGAAACAAAATCAAAACAAGGTGGTAATAAATTTCAACTTTTTGGTAATCCTCTTTTTGATTTGGATGTAGAGTTAACATTTCATTATCCTCTTGATGAGATGCATGTTGATAGTATTTGGGAAGAGCAGTTTCTTTCCAAATTGATTGTTTCCTATGGTGGATCATAATGAATTGGATCAACGTGGCGTGATGGTTGACTTTGTGGGTTTACCATGAGGAGAGTACTATTGTGATTTACATGTCGATGGGGTGAAGAGCCTTAGTGTTGCAACTTCAAAATTAACCAAATGCCCTCGAGATAAAGTTCGTATGAAGATCAATGTAGCACAGCCTCAACGTGATGGAGCTACTTTTGGGGTGAGTATCTATGCTAATATCAACTTGGGTTACTCGAAACTAATGATGAAAGAAGTATACTATGCGAGGTTATGGACCAAAAAAGCAAAAAACATGCTATTGTTACCTTTTCATACAGTCAACTTACAGTTCCATTTGTGTTCTTACATGTGGATTGGAGTTCTACTAAGTTAATGACTTTGAACGCTGTTTTCCGCTGAGGGAATGATCATAAATTTTATTTTGGTTGAGGATTTTCAGTTTTGTTGCAGTTGTTCTCCTTTCAAGGAGCTGAATTTCAAAAAATCAGAGTGTAACTTGCTGATTTCAGACTTGAACAACTGCAAGTTCATGCAAATTCAAACCATTCAAGTAGATGAATAGATTAGTTTTTTGTTATACATGAAAGGGATGAGTATTGCAATTATCCAAGGGATGCACCAGATGGGATTTTAGGCACCAAACAATTGTTTTTTTCTTATTTTCAGCTTGCATTTATGGTTTGAACAGCAAACCACCATGTTGTCATGACTACCCTACTAGAGATAGAGGTTAAAATGGAAATAAGTAGTAGTAATCTTCTGGAAACTATCCAAATTGTGCAATTGAATTATTAAAATGAGAAACCAATTTTGAAGGGTCTTGCTAATGACTTGCAAAGAATTGTTGCTTCTGGGGTAGGAAGAGTTATGGAGGTTTTCATTGATAGTGAGTTGCAGCAAAGAACATCAAACGGAAGAAATGACAAACCTCCTAGGTTGGTTTGGGACCAAAGAAAACCTATTGATGATTCAAGCTTGAATGGTTCATTGAGACTGGCAATTGCTCAAGGGCAAGCGATTCTAGAGAGGGAGGATTGTAATGTCCCCATTTTCAGCAACATTGTTTCATGAACCTTTGGCCAGTTTTTGAGTTTTCTGTAATATCCCCATTTTGAGCGAGCATTGGAGTTAGTGGATTTAGCCTATCATTGGGTCCGTGTAGGCTAATACTGGTGATTAGAGGACCCTGTTGTGGGTTTTGGCCCCATTTTGAGGGACTTACTATTTATAGTAAGTTAACATATGGTTCTACTGAGCTCAGATGATTTAGAGGAGTTTTATGATACTCTCAGATTTTATTTTCGGCTTCCGGTTTGGACTCCAAGATTCTTGGAGGGAGCGTCTATTTTTAGTAAGTCACCTCGTCAGGTGCATTCATCGTCTTTCTTCATCATGATCACCCCTATGCTGTCAAATTTCGATTCTGATGCTTCTTCAGTCACTTTCGCAAGATGGGTGAATTATGATTATTATTTAATTAAATTGGCTAAGGTTGCTATTTTTATTGAGATTGCGTATTGGACACCTTGATGTTATAGCTCGTTGGAACCGGATTGAGAAGTTTTAAATCTTGAGCACATAAAACAGGGACCCTATGTGTCAGAATATCATTATATTAATGAAAAGGTCATTTTTGGAGCAATGGTGGAGTTTAAATTAATAAAGTGACTTTATTATATGTCATCTTTAAATTATAACATAAAGTTGCTTTATGAGAAATGAAATTAAAGTAAATTAAAGAAGATGAAGACAAATGAAAAATTGAATATTATAAAAGGGGGATTCAGATTTCATTTCATTCATTCTATTGTGCATTTGATATTATTGATTTGTGTGAAGAAAAATTTGGAACAAGGGTTTCAGAATTTTAGACTTGGAGAATTGTGAATTCTTCAAAGTTTTTACAAGCATTTGAGGTGTTGAAATAACAATTGAGATTTTCTACAGTGTGGGCTTCATTCAGAAGTTCAATTTGAGCTTACAAGAGAATTTCGAAATTGTCTGAGGAAGAGGTAGGGTTTGAGTGTTTGGTCTTCAATTCTGGAGAGAGCATCGAATTCTTTGCTATATTTACCAAGCTATGATCGAAATTGAAATGGTGTTACAGCAGATTGGTCAAAGCTTGCATTTGAATTGAAGCTATACGGATTTTGCCAGCTGCCGTACGGAATTAGCAGAGCCGTACATGTTGTACGGTAAAGGTTGAGAAGAATTTGGAATTGGCTGTTGTTTGCTGCAATATAGACTTCCTGGTTGATGCTGTCTTTAGCCGCCAATAGCATGGGAGAGAACATTTAAAGCTGGTGTCATTGGATAGCTGCTGCGTCTTCATTCTTAGGTGTTGCGTTTGATTCCAAGGGAGTGGCGTCATTTGATTTTGAAACTATTCAATAAGGTGCTGCCTCCTTATTTAATATATGTAATGTTTTTAATAATTTTCAGCCATGTGAATGTATTAATAATGAACTTTGAAATCAGATTTAAATTGTTGTTGGATGTCAAATTATTTTGTTGTTGAAAAATTGCAAAGGTTATAAATATTTGAAATTCGATAGAAATTTGCAAATAAAATTGAGTTAGAAGCCAGTTGGGCTCATCACATTTTCCCATAAGCTTCTAGGTGTGCAAGTTCAATATTTTAGGGTTTCTATTTATGGTATTGAGCTCACTTGGCATTACGAATAATTGTGAGTCTATGAGAGCATGTCTATTTTAAGTTGACGAGATGGCACTAGTCATGATCCCACTTTTTAGTTACATCTTGGCATGATCAAAATTGGAGTTCGATGGCTTGGCAATGCATTCTACAACTCAAGTGGAGTATTTAAAATATATAAACTTTTTAATGTTTAACATTAAACTATTTACTTAAGTGTTTAATTTATTAAAGTTGCTTAATGTCCCCTCAAAAGTGGATGCCTAGGGAAAAGTGAAGGGGGCTTGCACATAAAAAGTCATTTTATGGTCCAAAAAGGTCTTTTAGTGGGAGATAGGATTATTTTATATTATTTCAAACTGCTTTTATCATCTAAAGCTATAAAAGGAGGTTGAGGGGTTTCATTTGCTCATATGCTAAAGATTTGATATTGAAATGCTATCGAATTGAACCTACGAGATCTCCCTAAAAAGAGTTGATTACAAAAACATCATAGTTTCAGATTTGAGAGAGTCCCTAGCTAGATTGAGTGGTCTTGTTTCAAAAGTCACCATTATGCAAATTGAAATTTATAGTTGTTGCCTCCAAACCATGGAGGGTTTTGATGTTTTCCAATTTTGACATTCATCTGAGTTGTTTAGTGAAGATTGCAGAGGAATTTGATGGTGTGTTTAGAGTGTTTCAAAGGATCTCATTGCAAATCGTATCATTCACCTGTAGTTGGTCGTATCTCATGTTTTAAGTGAGAAAACTCATTATTATTACTTGATTTACCTTTAGGTTGTACACTTTTTAAGAGGTATCAATCACTTTTTTTACCTGCACTTTATTCCAGCTAGGTCATACAACAAATTTAGATACCTGAAGGTAGACCTGTGAAGTATGAACACAATTTCCAAGCATTGCCCTTTGAGGGTTTTGTCATTGCTAGTTGAAGGGATTTGGACTGTTGGGGATCATGTACATCTGATTGGGGTTGCATTTTGTAGTTTTGAGAGCATCCATTGCAGTCATACAGTCTTGCACTTATTGTACCAGGAGGTTGCAGAATTGTAGATAACTGTTATGCCTTCCCATGTGTTTTCTTAACATTTTTTATGAGTTATAGGGTGTTTTGGGTTGCTGATATGGTGAAAATCTAGCTGAATGGTGAAGGGTGTCAGTTTGAGTGATTGTTAGTGAATTGGGTATGATGTTGAAATAATTTTTTGAGTGTATTCCTCACTGATCCAGACTTGTGACAGTGTTTTCCAGTCTAATCAGACTTGTTGAGTCCTGATTGTTGATCACTTATTATCAGTGGTCAGGACAGGTTGCCTAAGTTTGTGGACACCAGGGTGTTGATCTAGCTGAATGGTGAAGGGTGTCAGTTTGAGTGATTGTTAGTGAATTGGGTATGATATTGAAAGAATTTTGAGTGTATTCCTTGCTATCCAGACATGTGACAGTGTTTTCCAATCTAATCAGACTTGTTGAGTGCTGATTGTTGATCACTTATTATCAGTGTTCCACCGTCCCTCGGGTATGGGGGGTGGGGGCAAGTCGGGACAAGTTGCCTAAGTTTGGGGACGCTAGGGCTACGGTGGTGGGGGGAGGGGAGGGAGGCGTTGTGTATACAATATAATATACATAAAGTATTTGAAATGCTAGTTATGAAAAGATGTATAAGAATTAAAATAGCAAAATTGCAAATGCCAAGTACTTGAACATTAAACAACAAACATTGAATATCAACTTACTAATTAGAAATTAGAATACTAAATAAAATTTCAATTTGACAATGGAAATTGTCGAATAAGTGAATGGAAGATTTCTATTATATCAAAAACATCATAAAGATGATTACAATGAGTAACATTAGTAACATGATATCAAAACAAGTACAAAATGTCAAAATGTAGTGAAGTGAAGCCTTTGATCACCCTCAATGCAAACTATTCATCACTAGAACTACTGGACTCCTCACAATCAAGGTCCACCAAATGCACACCAACCAGCCCTGCATCTAAAGGCACAACATCCCAATCCTCATCAATCTATGATGGCTCTTGTAGCTCTACATCCCATTGTGTTGTTGGGCTCTCTTTGTACACACGTGTCTTACGGTCAATGATATGCAAGGTACTATGTACAAACACTAGCTTCTCTGTTCTCCTAGAGGTGAGTCTTTTCCTCTTAAGAGTGGATGAAGCTATAAGTAGACCAATTCCTCTCTGCAGCTGAAGAACAAGAAACCTGAGATAGTAGATGAATGGCTGGTGTGGTAGCCTTTGATTTCTATTCATAATAGTTCCACCACAAAATCGGGTCCTCTTGTGCCATAGTTCTTATATCCATCTTTGTTGGATCCAAATAACCCTAAGTGGCAAATTTCATCCACTCAATGTGAATTTTTCAGGTAGTTTCAACATCATACATCTTATCAAACCACTTGAAAACCCTGCCTTCACCTCATCATCCTGAGTCCGTGTAACTATACTAGGCCTAGGCATGTACCACTTCGGATTCAATGCATAAGTAACCATATGCAAGGGAGTGTTCAGCATGTCCTATCTTTGATGAATGATCAGTTGAATGTACTCATTGTAGAATGCTAAAGAGGGGTCTTTCTCTCACACAACAGCCCTCGTGTTCAAGCAAAGAATCGATGCACTAATACAACTCTCCAAGCATACGTGCATTGTAATGTCCCCATTTGTATGCCTTCCTTAGTGTCAGTCTCTACTAACAGGATTGGCCTATTGGCAAGGTCCCGTAGGCCAATGAGATGGATAGGGAACCCATCTAGGGGTTGCAGATTTACACAAGGGATCTTTTGACTGCTTCTTGGAAGTTTATTTGGCTTTTCACGTGGCAGAGGTTGTCTCCTGTTTTTTAGGAGGGACTCCTACATTTTAGGAAGGGGCTTAATTTTGTGGAGACTATCAGAGGTGTTTGTGTCCCTTTTGGGATGTTTGTTGACAATTTCCTAAATTTTAGGGTGATCCCTAAATTTTAGGAGGTAACTGACAGTTTTCCTGTTGACTGCCCGGAGCTTGTGGAGCATTGCAAGAGGCTTGGTGACCTATTTCGGATATCCAAGGTCAGTTTCCTACTTTTGGAGAGAGCTCCTAGTTTTTAGGGATGGGCTGGCAATTGGACTGCCACTTCCAGATATCGTCAGGTGACCATGTGTAACATCAATTTCCAATTGGAGATGTCAAATGATGAGTTTCAAGAAGAAAAATAAAATATTTAAGTTTTAAACTTTAATATTTTAAATAAATTAAAAAAAGGTACTTTATTTATAAAGTGACCTAAGGATAAATAAATAAAGTATTTTATTGATAAAGTACTTTATTAAAATTACTTAATAATAAATAAATGAAGTGCTTCATTATAAAAGTACTTTATAATAATAAAATAAAATAAAATGCTTATTATAAGTACTTTACAATAATAACATAAAATAAAGTGCTTCTTATAAGTCCTTTACAATAATAACATAAAATAAAGTGCTTAAGTTACTTTATTATATTTTAATAAGTAACTTAATAAGAGAGCCATTAATGGCACGCAACCAAGGAGGAATAAAGTTAATAAAATTCATTTAAAAATGAACTGAAGAGAAAGAGATGTTGGACAGCTAGGTTATGAGCAAGAAATAAAAGATTTGGAGGGGATTCATTTTGAATATCCAGACTTTCATATTTTTGACATCAACATTCTTATGTTTGAGCTCTGAAGGGGTTTTGAACAGAAGATCTATTCCTGAGAATGAAAACTCTCAGGAAGCAAGAGGCCTACAGGTGTGTGAGATCACCCAAGGGTTTCTACAGGCAGATACAATTGGAGCATCGGTTGTTAAGGAGAAAATTGCAGATCAGTCATTCCAGGGCAGAGAAAACTACTTTAGAATTGTAGATCAGTCATTGGTCAGTGGATTCATCATCTCCTAGGCACCATATCAAGGCCATACACACATAGGAGGTTCCACACATCCCAATCAGCTTGGACGTTAGGGTTCAAAGTTTTGCCAAGGAGAAAATTATAGTCTTCTTCATTACTGTCCAAATCTGACATGAGCAGGAATCACCAGAGCAAGAAATCAGAATTTATTCAGGCTTATAGAGCTGTCCCGGAATTTTAGATCTGTCCAGATATGGGACGGGTATGTTAAATGTAGAAATAGAAATTAAAAAAACAAAAAGTTATTTGCCTCATTTGTAGTTGTTATTTGTATTTGATTTTTTAGAAGTTCAAATTAGTTCTATTTGTCTCCATTTCATTGCATTATCAAGCAATAGAAAAATTACCAAAAATTTGAAAAACCCTACAAAACAAAAAAAATCAGAAAAGCATAAAACTCTAAAAAATTCAGAAATTCTTCATACGTTGGTTAAAGTCAAATTTGAAACATAGAAATCAGAATTGGGGAAAAACCATCCGGAGGTTGACCATTACATGCATCTCCATCCCCATATTTGATGACTATGTATTGTGCATCACTCCAAAATACATCACTCTTCACTATCTCCTTCACACTCTTCCCCCACTCTATCTTGGCCTCAGCCCACCAATTCCACACTGTAGTCATAATGTGTTGCATCTATTACTACTTGGACCACATTTTGTGGCTTAACCTTCTCAATAGCCTCAAACCGAAAATCGGCATCTTTGCAATGCCCTAAGAAAGTATTGGGCCCTATACACATGTAGCCATGATGTTGATGAGTCGGCGATGGCTAATGTCTGTCCACCCATCCATAGCTATGTTGCATCCAAACTCCACCTAACATGCCTTCATCTTCTCCATCAAAACATTGATCTTGGCATAGTTGTTATCCAAGATCATGATCCTCAATTTGTGCTCACCTAGCGGCACATATGATGGTCTTCCCCTCGCCACTATCAACATCATCTCCTTATAATAAGGAGATCGAGCTACATGAAATGGGATGCCATTGGCAACGAAGAGCTTGCTAATGGAATCATCTATCTGATACTTGAGATGCACATTGAAAAAAAAGCTACGGGGTTACTTTGCATCTTACGTTTACCCTTGCCCTCTTGTGATTTAACCACAACACTACAAGTGGATGAAGGTCATGAGGCTGACCCTGGCATTGTTCTTACTTGTTAAATATGATTAAATTTCTTTCAGATTTGATCTATCTATGGCTTTTCTGATTTCAGAAAATGAATCTTACAATCACTATAGTTTGTTGAAGATTATAATCAAAGTATTGAACTTGATAAATACGAAGTTGATGCCAAATCAATATTGAGAAATACTGATAATGAATTGTTGTGAGGTTTCACACATCGCCCCATCCATGGGGACCCCCGTTTTAAAACTTTTGAACCTCGCCTTGCCTCCCGGGTTGAACTAGTATCTTGGGCACAATCCTTAGATCCCGGTGGAATTGATAGTTTGCTTGGCATTCATGGCTTGCTGTGGTTTCGAGATTTTGAAGGTGTAGTGTTGAACATGGCTTGATTTTTGAGTGATGATGAGTTTCAATTGCAAAATGAGGATATGATTTGAAGATAATTTTGCCTCACTTTTGGGATTTAGTTTCAAATTTGTTTGCCTTGTGATTCTAAATTTGAAATATCGAATAGCTGGATTATGTCCCTTTGTTTTAGTATGCAAGCAAAATCTGAGTTTCTCTATTATTTTCATGCTTGGAATTTCGAAATTTTTGGGGCAATTGAGGCAATGAAATTTTTCATGGCAATTTGCAAATAAAGGGGGCAATTTTCGATTGCTAATTGGATGGATAAACAAATAAAGTTGCAAGTAACTAAGATCTTTCAAATTGCTATAATCTGAGATCTTTTTGCCTTTGAAACCCTCATGCATCAAATACTAAAATTTCATTGGGCAATTCAATTATATGAAAATCAATTTGCAAATAAAGTGATGGCTTTAATTTTCGATTTTCTTCTAATGGCTGTCTTGGATCAACAAAATCTAAAATCTGGAGATGCATATTTATTTTTCTAAATTTCTAAATCCCTTTGCAATTTTCGAAAAACTAATTTAGGGGGGATTTTAGCTAAATTTTGATTGTGCATTTTAAAAAATCGAAACTTAATGTTTTGTTCAAAGTAGCCCTGCCCTATTGGCATTTTCGAAGTTAATTTAAGAAGTTTTTTTTTAAAATTTCGAATTGTTTTGGCTTTTAGCCAAAGTCGGCCCCAAATTAGCATCTAATTTTATTTATTTTTGCCTAACATGTAGGCTGGTCGGCCCTCAAATTAGGCCCAGCGTGGGGTATTTAAGAGCGCCTTTGCCTTTCCATTTTCTCACAAACAAATTCATTTTTCTCTCTGCTATTAAGGAGCGAAAATCAGAGCTATTTGGCAGCAGTCTTCTTCATTTTCGGCAAGCATTCTCAGTCATAATTCGCAGTGATTTGAGTGTAGAGGGTGGCGTCTTGGCTAGGGCAGCGAACCTGAGCATTTTGAAGGTGTTTTGAAGGGCAAACTAAGGCCCTAGAACAGTATTTTAAAGGAAAGAAGGGCAGAGACTGATTATGGATGTTTGAAGGCCTCTTTTCACATGCCCTAGGCCTCCAAATTCGAAATTTTGAGGGCATTATATTGGCAATTTTTAGCAGATCCGAAAATTCAAGATATTGCAAGATCGTTTGATCATTTCCAGATTTCAAGTGTGAAAAGAAAGAAGAGGATTTGTTGATTGGAGAACATCATTCTCAGATTTTACAAGGTGAAGGAGGCATGATCTAAGATCAATAAACATTTCCAGAATTTTCTTCATGCCCAGAATTTTGACTTGAAAGTAAAAGGTTCAGATTTTGGAGGATTTTGTTACTTGGCAAGGCTGAAAGTTCAAATTTTAGAAGGCATTACACTCAGAGATTTTTGTTTGACAAGGCAGATTTGGGCATCAAGATTCGGATTTTCATATTAGTTGTGCAAATCTAGAAGGTTGAAAGGAAGATCCATCAAGCCACAGCCATCCACATTCCGATTTCTTTGCAAGAACGGAGTGCTTTCAAAAACGGTGAGTGGCTTATCTTAGCTTTTCTCTTTAGTTATTTTCATTTCTTTGGTATTAGCTGTTTGTGTTAAAGATTAGTTTCAAAAGTAGAGTTAGAAGTTAGGTTAGTAGGTTGATTACTCGATTGTCTTGATTAGCTTTTTTCCCCAAGTTCTTGCTTGCATTCCATCATTTCATCATCATTAGGAGGAAGTTTGGAGTGATAAGTGTAGCCCATCTCATAAGAAAAGGCGGGGAGTGATAAGTGGTAGTCCCACCCCTAGGGAGAAGATTGGAGTGATAAGTGTAGTCCATCTTAAGGCAAAGGCAGGGAGTGATAAGTGTAGTCTTCATCATCATCAGTAGGAAGAAGATTGGAGTGATAAATGTAGTCCATCATAAGGTAACGGCGGAGAGTGATAAGTGTAGTTTCCATTTCATTAAGAGGAAGTTTGGAGTGATAAGTGTAGTTCCACCATCATTGTAGAAAGGCGGGGAGTGATAAGTGTTTAGGATGGCAGATGCCAATGCAAGCAAGCAACCAAAGGGAATTAATGCTGAAATATGAGACAAGGAAGTTATGATACCCAAAACCACCTTCTTCTCGAAACTGAAACCAATCCGAGACACCAACATCGGTACCCTTGACATGATTCAATTAAGAGATAGGTTGAGAGATAGCTAGTCCCCTGTGGCAAAGAAAATCAAACAGTATGGAATTGTGCAAAGAAAGGTTCAGTCTACCCCAGCAGTGGACATGATACAGCAGAATTGGTTACACCAAAGCATCAAAGCTCACCAGGACAGATTCTAGATCAGAGTATGGCGACCTCATTGTACTTCTCAGCCGGATCCCGGGCTCTGCTCTAGGTACACAGTTTGATCCTTGGATGTTTTATTTTATTGAAGGCATTGGAAATGATAAAGAAAAGATTGATTGGATTAGGATCATTAGCATGAATTTCGAGTTGCAACTTAGATAGTGCAAAATCAGAGGCAATTCTACATGGGGTCCTACCTCTTCGATTCAGTTGCAAGATTATTGGTGATGCTTTGCTAGTCGAACCAAATTCAATTTTGGGGAGATGCACTGCACCACTATGGTTGTGGGAGTTCAAACAGTTGAGGATATTCAAGGGTTAACCAAGGAGGAAAACATTAGTAAGGAGGCAATTGATGAACTTAATGATTATTTCAAATCAAGTAGTAGGTGGATTGTGGAACGATCAAAGAGATATGGCTGAGGCAGGTGCCCCCAAAACCCAAGAGTATTCAAGCAGAGGGGGATGCATGCAAATCGAATTCAAGAGGACAGGTTGGAAAGACCATGAAAGTTAAGGAGGGCAAAGGTAATGAAAGAGAGGAAAGCGAGGTGAAAGGTTGAGGGGGGTCAAGTTTGATTTCAAGGCGGTGGCCAAGAGCAAGGCTCTTAAATTGCAAAAGGGTTCACATCTAGGCAAGCCACCGAGGTCAAGGCAGGATTACCCCAAGTGCATGGAGACCTCACCCTTTCAAGGTCAGGACATCAAGTACAAGCAAGTTTAAGTGGTGGTGAGAAAATTTCTAAGGACAAGCTCAAGCATCCAAGGCTTCATCTCATCTCAAGGAATAAAGAACTTTATAAGACAAGGTTGATGAGGTGGCAATTTCATGTGCATGCAATCAAATCATGCCAAGTGTCCTATGTTCTCATTGGTTGACAAATTATTGTAATTTTCTCATTGGCCCACAAAGTTGGTGCCCTTTTGTAATTGGTTGAAAATGTGTTAACCCTAATTAGGGTTTGAAGGGTTTAATCTTGGCCCTTGATTTTGCCTCTTAATCTTGGCCACTCGTAGTTTTGAGCCTCTATATAAAGCCATTTGTACTCATTTGTAAAGAGAGTTATGTTGGAGAAATTGTTGCCAAAATACTATCAAAATTGTTCTCTATTCATTGTTGTGACTTGCATGGTGGATATACATGATCATTTTGGTGTATTTGCATGGTTCCTCTCATCTCTCAAATTAAAGTAGGATTTCATTTCATGTTAGAATAGAACTAGATAGCTAGTTGTATGGTGATATTGGTAAATGTTTGATAGGGATGTATATACTAGGCCACTAGCATCCTAGCGGCTTGTTAGGAAGCCTTATGTGGCAATCTAGTCCAATTGCTCCCAAGTTCTACTTGCCTTTCATCTTTCCGCTTGTACTTCAAGTTGGGTTGGAAGATAGGTGTTAGTATGAAAATCCTAAGAAGATCCCTTAGAATCATTGCACTCATGGAAGTAGCGCCGCTGGCAAGCTTTCATTTGGTTTGATCCCCGTCCATTTGCCAATCTTTCGATTCTATAGGAGTAGTAGCAAAGCAAGAAGTGGTTTAGTAGTGAGAAGTTTGAGAAGTAAAGTTGAAAGTGGTAAATTGGAGAAAGTCATTGCGTATACATTGCAAAGCTAGATCTCATCATAGCGAGAATTTGACATCCTCAAGTGAACAAAACAACATAAGCCCACCGAAGTGATTACCAGCAAATCACATTTTATAACTGAGTTAGTATCCACAAGTGTAAGGAACCTTGGAGTATCCTCATATACTTTTCAAGAGAGGGTTGAGTGTTTGGTACGCTGTATCAAGTATTCAATTGCTATATGTTATGTAGTGGTACAAAACCCACCATCAACATGAATTTACAAGTCTAATTTTTTCCTTAATGGTATTCGATCCACAAGAGCAGAACATTTATTGATTTCGATGTCTCCAATTGTGGATAGGATCTGCATTAAATATATTATGGAACAGACATGTCCCATGAGTGGACATGTCTCCACAAAGTGGAGGCATGTCCGTTCATGAGATGTCTCATGAATCGTGACGTTTCATCTTAACTTACCAGCCGATCTCTAATCGGGGTTTGTTACTTAATAAAACATAAATGCATTTTTTTCTTTTTTTCTCCTGTTTCTCTTGTGGTATCTTCTTCTTCTCTGTTGGTCCCTTTCCACGTGGGCTGGTGCTGGCTTCTGCTACACCAGTGAAGAGGCTGTCAGTTGTTTTGTTTTGCTTGTTAGAATGCATGCTCCCTTCCTCCTGCGTGTTGGAGCTGCTCCTCCATTTCCGCCTACAAGCTACGATCTGTGTCACTGGGCTGTTCAACACACCACAGGGCTTGCGGTGTGTGGAGCTGGTATTCTGGGTCGTTTAGACACACCTCAGACCTCCTTCACTCTACCTACAGTGTGTGGAACTGGTCTCTAGTTTTCGCAAGTGGGACTGGTGTTCACTGGTAGCCTGTTACACTGTTCTGGGCTCTTTGACATATCATAATTGGCTTGCGGTGTGTGGAACTAGTATGGTATGCTGCTACTGACCACAATCTTTAAATTTTGCTTCTAACTCCTCTTGCTGACTCGTTCAAATGGAGGCCTCATCTCAGACGACTATCACCTACCAGCGGCTCTTTGATAGAATGAGCAAGCTGGAAACCGAGAACCAATGCCTCTGAGACACTGTCTAGTCCCTTACTGAGGCGTTGTCTAGTCTTAAACAGCACGTTCAATCCAACTCACAACTCATTAATGAATTCTCAGCAACTCTAACATCTCAAACAGCGGTCATTAAGAAACAAGTAGACTCTAACAACGAACAGATTTTGGAAATTAGCGCTATCAAGGATAAACAAGTACAATTGGATAACAAACAGGACTCTTTGATCACATAAACCGAACAACAATTGAAATCTTGGGCTTCTATTTGCAACAACACCAACACCAATCATGTTCCCTTCCCTAGCGTCGAGAAACTCGTTCAAGATAAGCTGGCAGACGAGTGAGTTAGACGGGCTCGTGAACTCAATTTACGTGTTCGCGGCCTTTCACTCTCTTCCTCTAATGACCCCGTTGCAGCAGGCATCTCCTTCCTTAGTGATTAGCTTGGCATCTCCGATATCACCATTGACAGAGCATGGATTGGTCACAATGACACTCTTTTCCTCCGCTTCCTTTCCATGGCAGACCGGCTCCGTGTTCTTAGGATGAGGAAGCTTTTCCCTCTTCCCACTAAGATTTACTTAGACGAGGATCTCACTAAATCTCAGGTCACTGAACTGAAACAGTCTAGGGGACTGGTGGCGGAGGCTAGGCGGAATGGGAAATGGGTTGTTATTAGGAACCTCAGAGCTGTCATTCGCGAGTCTCCTCCTCCGGGTTGGGAACCCAGGCCGGCTTATAAAGCCAAATGACGCTCCATGCGGCAGTTGGGCAAGAGAGAACGTCACAGCTATTCTTTGCTTGTCAACTGCTGGAACAGTAATGGTACTTTATGGTCCTTACCGGGTCTCTTTCAGGATGTTGTTGGTTCCGCGGACATTCTAGTTGTTACAGAGACTCGCAAGAGTCCTGTCCGTCCTCTAACTGGCCTTCCTGGGTATCGGTGGCTTTCCGTCTTTCGGGATGAGGTTAGATCTTCTGGTGGGGTCCGGGGCTCTGGTGGGGTCACTTGTCTTGTCAGCGACCATCTCTTCAGTTCTACTTCTATTGTTCATGCCAAAAGCTCTGCCAAATTCATGTGGATTCGTATTGGTCATACCACGTCACATCATAGGGATATCTATATTGTTGTATGCTACTTTCCACTGGCTTCCTCATCCTATACTGTCCACAGCACTAAGGGCGGTGATCCTTATGAGGACCTTCTTGAGCACATTATCAAGTTTTCGGCTATGGGCGACATCATTATTCTTGGAGACTTCAACGCACGGACCAGAGACCTTCAGACTCCTCTTCATGATCGCGGTGCTGACTCTGATTGTACTTCCGAGACTAACCCGCTTACTATGGGTTTGCAGTGTTCATCTGATGATTGCAAGAGCCCCCTCACGAGATATGGTCGCCACCTTCTCCAGCTCTATGAGTCCTCGGACCTTGTGATCCTAAATGGGCTTCCTTGCTTTCCTAATTCTGGATCCTTTACCTGTTGGCCTCACTGCGGTGGCTCGAGTGTCGTGGACTATGCTCTTTCTTGTGCCTCCTTCATCCCCTCCATCCACCACTTCACTATCTCTCGCCTCCCTCTAGCCGATCATGCTCTCCTCAGTCTTTCCATTAGAGTCTCCCCTCCCCCCTTACCCACCGCTTCTCCTCCGCTTCCCATGCCGACCCTCACCTCCTTCCGTTTCTCAGTAAGTGACCAGGTTCTCTTTATTTTCACCTCAGACGACTCCTCCTGCTTGCCTCCTTTTCTAAGACCGGAGATGCCTCCTCCATGTTTGACATTCTTGCGACCACTCTTTGGGAGTCCGCACTCCTCTCCATTCCCCACCACACCACACCTTTATCTCACAAACCCAAGCGCATGAACCAGTAGTTTGATGAGGACTGTAAGACCTTCCACTGTTATGTTCGCTCTGCCTTCTTCGCTCACCCTCACTCCACCCAGATGAGGCTCTCTTATCGCCGTTTCCTTCGCCACAAGAAATGTGCCTTTGATTCAATGCAGTGTCGATCCCTCTATGCTTCTCTCCAGAGCTCCCCCAAGCTCTTCTGGCGCACTTTGTTCCCCTGCCATCCTCCTCCTCCTTCCACCCTGGATCTCCGCTCTCTGATTTCCCACACTTCCATTCTCTACAACATTCCTGACCAGCCCTCTTTCCACCTCACCCCACCGCCCTCTTGCCATCTCTTCACATTCTCCAACACTTGCGAGGCGATTAGGTTGATGAGCACTAGCAGAACAGCAGATGAGGAAGGGTTCCAAGCGGAACTCTTCAAACTTGGTATCGAAGCTCTTGGTTCTTTTCTCTCTGTGCTCTTCAACAAAGTGGTTTGCACTGGGTTTCCACACTCTTGGTCTCGACACATCATTTATCCGATCCATAAGACCGGTGCGGTCTCCGACCCCGGGAACTACAGAATTATCATAGTTGGGCACACTTTTGCCAAACTCTATGTACAGTACTGAACACTATTTTATCCAGAGAGCTCGACCGTCAGTGTCGTGCGCAGGGGCAGGCGGGCTTTCGAACTAATTTTCAGACCATGGATCACATCTTTACACTATGAACCATTATCGAGGAGGCCCGCTACCGCTCGGCGAAGGTATACTGCTGCTTTGTGGATTCCGCAAGGCTTTTGACTCTGTTCCCCGGGTGGCTCTTTTCCAGAGACTCAAAGACATTGGGATCTCCGAGATTCTCCTGACTGCTATTATGAGACTTTACGAGTGTGTGGTGGGCAGATTTAGGACTCCACAGGGGTTCTCCGAGCCGATTTAGAGTACCATCGGGGTGAAGCAGGGCTTCCCTCTCTCTCCTACGCTTTTTGGCATCTACAGTGACGAGCTCGAGGCTTTCCTTCGGGATCTCTCGCTCCCTGACGACGGCTGCTATCTGCATCAGGTGTTGATCTCCATTCTCTTATTTGTTGACGATGTGGCCCTCCTGGCCTCCTCCCCCGAGGGTTTATAGAGACTCCTTGATGGTTTAGCTTCCTTTTGTGATATTCGGCAGCTGGTTGTGAACCTGGGCAAGACCCGGGTGATGGTCTTCAATTGTTTGAAGACTTCTCATCTGCACTTCTATTTTTAGGGCTCAGATATCAAGATCTCTTCCTCCTACACTTACCTTGGTGTTAAGTTCTCTGGTCCTCGTTTCAGCTTGAGACCTATGCAGCCCCGGGTCAACAAGGGGTTGGGCACCTTGGCTCTTCTTGAGAGACAGTGCTTCAGACATCACTTCCAGGACATTAGGTTCAAGTTGGCCCTCCTTGACTCTTTAGTCAGGCCGACTGTGCTATATGGCTCTATTGTGTAGGGGCCCTCTCTTCTTGAGTCGGATTGGACCTCTATTGAGAGAGTGCAGATCCTCCTCCTTCGGCGCCTCATCCGATGTCATAGTTCTACTCCTTACAGTGTTATCGTTGCTGAGTTTGGTGCTCACCCTTTTAGACTTGTAGCCATTTTCGACCTAGTCTGGTTCCTTCACCATCTCCGGGGATTGGCTGATTTTGTTGTCAGTCGACAGAGATACCCTTGCTTATTGCTCTTCTTTGGCCCTTGCTAGTATTGATCCCTCGAGTAGAGCTCATTGTTGGTACGCTCAGGCCGCTGCCTTGCTGGGTTCCATGGGGATCTCGATTGACCATCTACCCCCGTTTCAGTTCTCCTTGGATGCTCCCACCCACCTCCTCCCCTCTCAGGAGGAGCTGAATGGCCACGTCAGACTTGACATCTACAGGCAATATATCATCACGACCTGGTGCAACCCTCCCGGAGGGCTTTGTCCCAGGATGGCCTTCTATGCCGAGCACTATATGGAGATTCTGGACGAGGTCATTGTGCGCCCTTCATATCTGGCCCACCGTTGGAGTCACACTCTTCGTATTTCCTTGGGGTCCTTCAGAGTCGGCTCCCATCAGCTCCACATCTAGACAGATCACCACATTGATAGGGCTAACCGGATCTGCCGCCTTTGCACCTTGTTGGAGACCGAGTTCGAGGCACAATTCATTTTCCGGTGTCCCATTTACTACGAGATTAGAGGGAGATTTTACTACTTGTTCAGAGAGTGTCGTTCCCTTGCCTCCTTCACATACACCGACCAACGGTGCCTTGCTCTTTATCTTCAGGAGACCACACGGCTTCAAGATTCCACCCTCCAGCTTCTGTTTCCATCCAGCCAGAGATCTGATCATCTTATCACATCCTTTTTCACTCCGGCATCTCCTGCCCGTAGCACGAAGCGCCCTCTCGGTCCTCCTTCTGGGCACACCAGGTTTGTGAGACCCCGTAGAGACCGCAAGGGTCACACTCGATAGCAACACTCCACCTCCAAAGTTATTCAAGGACGGTCCGGGCCTCCCTCTAGTCTCGGATCATATCCTTCGGTGCTTGATTACTTCTCGCCCGGAAAGAGCCTTTAGGCGCTCTTCCTAGTTTTCCTATTCTATGCTTTATTGTTGTTGTTCTTTCCCCAGACACCATTTGGTGCTCCTGTTGTTGGCTGTTTTGCTCTGTATGTTTCCAATCCCTTAGACCCTTTTGGTGGTCTCTTGTTGGACATTAATAATTTATCTTATCTTATCTTATCTTATCTTATCTATCAAGTCCGATCTATTATTTATCTTGCACAAATAAATAATATCCAATCTGGAAATGATCACCGATAATGATGCTCGATCGGGATCCTATATGAAACATGAAATGTCGATAATCTGCAAGTAATAACCTCTAAATGTAGATCGATAATATACTTGGAATATAGTAGATTCGATCACTTATATAAGTGATCGATTTCCAAAATTTATTGCAAATTATGACATGAATATATATACAATTAAATATATATGTGTGTATACATATGTCAGTACATACTGACATATATATACACACACATTATTAAATCGATCATCATTTCTATATCTGACCGAAGCTACCATATTTCAACATTACTCTCTAATAGAATGTACGAGTAGAAACATGGTTGGCCTTGCATCTGCTAAATGGTTTGAACCTAAATCCTACCAGGCAAAGTAGTACGCATTGCAACTGTATTGTCTTCAAGAATACCCCAAAGCTTGTTGAACTCAAGTTTGTACTCGATATTTTTAAGCTCTTCAAAAAATTTGCATGGATCCACACCTTTTCTTTTCCAAAAGAGGAAGTGTGCATTAACTCTAGTAATGCTCCCAAACTATTCCGTATTATAAATGTTACATCTCCATTTCCTTGTGCCACCACCTGTTAGTTGGGGCAATTATTCTTGTTGCAAATTGTTTGAGAGGAGACTTGGGATCATAAGGACCGCTAGCGAATTGTGTCAAAAGCTCAGAGGGGCAATCTATAGCAATTGATGCACTAACCATGGAAATAGTTTGTCCTTCCAAAACAACCCCATGCTCAACCCCCTCAATCTCATGCTCGGGTTCATATTATAATTCACTTGCACCATGAGAACAAATTTCCATCTCATCCTCACTCATATTATGACTGTGTAATGTCCCCTTTTTTAGATGACATGGTTTATGATTGGATTAGCCTATTATTGGCCCTCATAGGCTAAGTTTGATGGTTAGAGGGTCCCAGTCGGCAATTTAGAAGGCTCTTTCTTTTTCGAAGGTCGGAAGTGTTCAGGATTGCTCTTTGTTTGGGTGAGTTAGGTACACGTACTATTTATAGTAAGTCATTTATCCAACATTTCTAAATGTGGCAGGGCACCTAGACCGGCCTTAGTTGCAATGTTGACCCTTGGCATCTTTGTGGATCAAGTATTCAGGGATTTACTAATTATGGTAAGTCAGGGGTTGATAGAGATGGACCCTTACTGTTTTTAGTAAGGTAGTTGGATGCGCAGTGGAAACATTGGTTGACCTCCAGGTTCAAACGGAACAGAGAGATAATGAGTATTTTTGGAGTTATGACATTTTAATAAAGTGCACGTCATTAAATATTATTTGACTTTATTAATAAACAAGATTATTTAATGATTATAAAGTCAAATTATAAAGTGCATATGAGGAATAATGTTAAGTGCCAATTTAAAAGGAGATATAACTGATTTTTAAAATATACATTATATTATTTTGTTGTGCACCAAATGGAGGGAAAAGTAAATGAAATTAAAGTGAAATTTAATGAGATGAAGCCAAATACCAATTAAAAATTATATAAAGGCTTTTTGAAAAGGGATTGGATTATTCTTGAATCATTCAACACTTGTCTTTCCTAAAGAAGCTTTGGATTTGAGGAAGAAATTTGGGTTTCATTGTAATTTTCAATCTTGGAGAAAATAGCCTCTCTTCGATGGTGCAAATATTGGTGACTTGATTCAGAGGTCACATTTGTGTTTAAAAGTGGAGATTTATATCAGATTTTACAAGGGTTTATTTGCAAATTGGAAATTATTGAAAATAATTATTATTGAATATCTTTATTTCTGGTGTGAGACATTTTCATTGGCACATGGGCATCATATTGGTGCAGATTTAGAGTATTTATCTCCAAAACTAGCAAGGATTTTTAAATAGCTGATTGAAGACTCCATTTCCAATGGCGTGAGAATTATTCTCTCTGTTGAATGACTACTGCAAACTTTATACTTTATTCTGGCATCCATCTTCATAGCGTTTCAAGGCATATTGACCTGTGAGTTCATGAATTGTAACTCCTTGATTTTCTGGGTATTGTTGTTTGAGATAACAAGGGTTATTTTATGAATTGGGTTGTCAATATATTGTGAAAATACTGAGTATTTAAGCTGGTATAAAAATCTGGAATTTTTAGCTGTGTTTTCCCAGTGCAATTTCAGTTTGAGTTAAAAAATTATTATTGCAACATCTCGTCTTTTCTGCATTAAATTGTTGTATCAAACATTGCCAATATATCACAAACATTTACCAAAACAAACCAAACAAGGCAGAAAATTTGTGTTAGCAAGTGTCCATCTGGGGTGGGACATTACAGTGGTATCAGAGTGGTTTCCAGCCATCCTATTTGGGGTGGAAATCATTGAGCTCACACGTTTGATTTTGAGTGACCAGCACTCTTGCAGTTGTTTCGGATATGGAAAAATCCATAAAATCGATTAAACAAGGAAACCAATTGAATGACATGATTATTTCCAAGAAGCAGTCAAATGCCATAATGAAACACTTGGAGAAGATTAAGCAGAGTTAAAAAAAGGATGGATGAATTGATTTCAAACTCGGCAACCATAGACAGTTTAGCACAGTATATGACATTTGTTCTTAAGGGATCTACATAACAAAAGAAAAAGGAAGCAAACACTTATTCAAATAATAATAAAAGTTCTGATTCTTATGACATCAATCCCTTGCTTGAGCATAATGATGGTGTTGATGTCAGGGCATCTGCAGGAGATGTTGTGGGTGTCCCCTTGAATGTTGACACACAAGATGGGAGTGTCAAATATGAAGATTGCCAGGACAAGCTATAACAATTCTGATTTGCATTACAACAATGAGTTGTGTTTGCATCAACTTGAAACAACACAGATATCACTAATGGATAATGTTGGTACGTGAGATTTGGTTACTAATGATGTAAGTTATGATGAAGACTCATGCTACAGTGAGTATGATTTTTCATATTAGGCCCTAGAAAATGATTCAGAGAATCCATTGGTTGATGATAGGTCCTAGGATTGCGACTTGCAAGGACTTACAATTACATGGGAAGTGGGAGCTTGCGGGGAGACTGATCTGCAGCAACTTCCACTTTATCGGATGAGCCACTCGTGGAGGTACCTAGCAACAGTACCTTGGTTGTTGATGTGTGTGGAGATGATGGCGCACATGATGTTATTGATCATGAGGTGAGCATTGTGGATACAGCTTCCTATCACAGTGTGGATTGTTGCTCAAAGAGCTCACATGGGAGTCCACGAGTTCAGAGGCATTATTTGATTAGGCAATTGAAGGTGAGTGACAGTCAGGTTGCCACAACTGTTGAGCATTGTTGCACGTCAGATGTTAGCCATATGTGGTTGGGGTACTCCTATGTTGGATGAGCACGGTGATAGTGAACTTTCCCTTATAGAGTTTCATACACTCCAAGAAGCCATCGGAATAATGAAACAAAACTATTTACAGTTATTGGCTGATAGAGACTATCTTCTCGAGTGGGGTTGCACCAACTATGATGTGCTGAGGGGGAAGGAAGAGGAGGTAGAGGAGTTCACTCGTGAGTTAGGGATGAGTATGTATTCTTTGGAGAGCACCCAGTTTGCCCTTCAAAAGTCACAATCACAGTTAGAGGAGGTTACCGTGGAGTTGAGCAAAGTAGAGACTTCATCATCTACAGTTACAGTTCGGTTTCCTATAGCAGCATTTGGTGATGTTCCTATGTCCATAGATTATGGTTGTGAGCAGATTGGGAATGTGGCCACACTTATCACAGTTACAAGTGCAGTTGATATAGTTAGGAAGAGTGCATCTATTGAGAGCAACGGAGAACCACATGTTGCATCAGGTTCTCCTGTGTTACATTCACTACAGGTGTTATTGGTGATGAGTCAATGACAAAGATCATCAGAACTATGACAGTCAACGCTTGAGTGTGGTGGGAGCTTTTTATCGTAATTGCATAGGGAGTACTCATCACAACTTCTCAGATCCACACACAAAGGATTTGATAATGTGTCAGTATGGATTGGTTCTGAGGTTGGACCATCCTTTGTGGGATGGGTATTTGCCATCTACAATAGATGGGTTCAATATCTGCAAGTTGGATTTCTTGTAGAGTCGACACATCCATCGGAGCCCAACAGAGGATGGAGATAGTGGTCGTGTTATAGACACCTTCAGTTTGTCTTAACTCCACAATATGGATGGATGTGAGTTTAGTGGGCTTTGGGACCCGAGTGATGACAGGGTTAGATGATGTAGGGGCATACAAGGTTGAGGCAGGGGCATTCTTTGTCCTCGGTGAACCTGCATCGTGTGTTTGTATTTTGGCCGGTATTACTCGGTTGCAGCCTTGACCGACGGCCTCGGTCATTGAAGGAAGCTCGGTCGCTGAAGGAACTCGGCAGTCCCTAGCGCTTGGTGAAAGTGGTACTCGGTCATGCCTGCGGTGCTCGGTCGACACTGGTGCTCGACGATGCCTGGCGTGCTCGGTTAATTCACCGTTGCTCGGTAGTTTTGGCTTACCGATTGGAGTTCTGTGTGATTTGTTGGGCCGACTTGGTGCATTTATTGTTGGTAGCTGTTGTTACAGGCCGACATGCTGAATTAAATGTTTATATACAATTGTAAGCCAACTTGTATGGCATCTAATATTTGTTGGGGGGAGTTAATGGTTTCATCCAGCCGACTTGTGGCTGATGATTAGTATTTATAGGATGTTTGGGTAGATGTTTAGGGGGAGGATAGAGGATCATGAGAGGAGATCGTAGAAGTTCATGACTTGGAAGACTTGGTGAATCAGATCTGAGGTTCTGAAAGCTGAAGTTGATGAAGTTGTGGAAAAGATCTTGCATGATCTTGCAAATCAGATTGTTATCTAATAGTTTGTAGTTGCAGAGCTAGTGGTTTGCAAAATTGGAGACAAGGAGATTGCTTGGAGGCTTGCGAGCTTAAGTTTAGATCTACCTTAGAGTTTCTATCAACTTCTAATTGTCTTCAGAGCTGAACTAGCTGAGAGTGTATTGGGTCTGTTTGGATCTTGCAGAATTGTTTCTGATTGTAATTGGCCCTAACCCGGAAGGCCTTACAGCCGGGCATGTTAATGCAAATTACTGGAAACAATTGCTGTGTTATCTGTTGTGTTGAGTATTCTGCTGTGTAATTCTGTTGGCTGCAAGGTTTGGACTGTCCTTCATTGGATCCACCATCCTTGACTACATCATTAGCACTGCAGTTTGGGCGGATCCGGTTAATTGGCTTCACCACTTTGGGCATGGTGAAATTGAGTTCAGAGTTGAACAGCAAAAGTCTAAGGATGTTCTTGGCAGGCTTTTGTACACAGTTTGGGATCCTTCCAGTGCATCGGGATTTCAGACAAGACTTGCAGAGAAGTTTTCAGGGGTGTACATGATTAGGAGTGCATATAGTTTTACATTTGATCCTCATGTACATGACCTCTTTCAGATGCACAATTCAGTGGCACATGTGTTAGATAGTGTGTATGATAGTTCACCTCATGCAGTTTTGGGAAGTAAACTTTGTCATCCTGCCAAATTGCTTGCCTTTGAGTTGTTTCCTCGTGCGACACCAGATGTTGGTATTGATTTGGTTTGGCAGGTATTGTCAGTTATTCTGGAGTTGGTGTTATTGGAGCTAGTTGTTATCAGCAAGGACATTATACAGTTCTACCCTTGGGATCCGAGTGGACTAGGGTGTTAGTTTGTTTCTTAGAATGCTTGGGGACAAGCAATTCCAGGGAGGAAGGACTGTAATGTTCCCTTTTTTAGATGATATGGTTTATGATTGGATTAGCCTATTATTGGCCCTCGTAAGCTAAGTTTGATGGTTAGAGGGTCCTAGTTGGCAGTTTAGGAGGCTCTTTCCCTTCTAAACGTCGAAGTGTTCAAGATTTATCTTTGTTTGGGTTAGTTTGGTACACTTAATATTTATAGTAAATCATTTATCCAGCATTTCTATATGTAGCAGGACATCTAGACCGGTCTTAGTTGTAGTGTTGACCCTTGGCATCTTAGTGGATCAAGTATTCAGGGATTTACTAATTATGGTAAGTCAGGGGTTGATAAAGATGGACCCTTACTACTTAGTAAGGTAGTTGGATGCATAGTGGAAACATTGGTTGACCTCCAGGTTCAGACGGAACAGAGAGATAACAAGTAATTTTGGATTTATGACATTTTAATTATTTGAAGTAAGACTTTATTAATAATTAATTAAAAATAAAGTACACATCATTAAATGTTATTTGACTTTATTATTATACGGGGTTATTTAATGATTATAAAGTCAAATTATAAAGTGCATATGAGGAATAATGTAAAGTGCCAATTTAAAAGGAGATATAAGTGACTTTTAAAATATACTTTATATTATTTTGTTGTGCACCAAATGGAGGGAAAAGTAAATGAAATTAAAGTGAATTTTAATGAGATGAAGCCAAACACCAATTAAATATTACATAAAGGCTTTTTGATAAGGGATTGGATTATTCTTGAATCATTCAACACTTGTCTTTCCTAAAGAAGCTTTGGATTTGAGGAAGAAACCAGGGGTTTCATTGTAATTTTCAATCTTGGAGAACATAGCCTCTCTTTGATTGTGCAAATATTGGTGACTTCATTCAGAGGTCACATTTTTGCTTAAAGGTGGAGATTTATATCAGATTTTTCAAAGGTTTATTTGCAGATTGGAAGTTATTGAAAACAATTATTATTGAATATCTTTATTTTCGGTGTGAGACATTTTCATTGGCACGTGGGCATCATATTGGTGCAGATTTAGAGTATTTATCTCCAGAACTAGCAAGGGTTTTTAAATAGCTGATTGAAGACTACATTTCTAGTGGTGTGAGGATTATTCTCTCTGTTGTATGACGCTGAAAACTTCATACTCTATTCTGGCATCCATCTTCAGAGGGTTTCAAGGCATATTTACCTGTGAGTTCATGAATTGTAACTCCTTGATTTTTTGGGTATTGTTGTTTTAGATAATAGGGGTTATTTTATGAACTGGGTTGTCAATATATTGTCAAAATACTAAGTATTTATGCTGGTATAAAAATCTGGAATTTTTAATTGTGTTTTCCCAATGCAATTTCAGTTTGAGTTAAAAAATTATTATTGCAACATCTCGTATTTTCTGCATTAAATTGTTGTATCAAAGATTGCCAATATATCACCAACATTTACCAAAACAAGCCAAACAAGGTAGAAAATTTGTGTTAGCAACTGTCCACCTGGGGTGGGGCGTCACACTATAAGAGCTCATTGTGGCACTGCATTTCACAAAATGAAAATAAATTCAATAAGCAACTAGTTTCAGCCTACTTTACGAAATTAAAGCTCTAAGTTTTTTATCAAATTTCAAATTCTAAAACAAAATTTAGAATTTTTCAGTCTTGAAGTCAAAATTCAATCAGTATAAAGTCTGATTTAAAAAATGAAACAACAAAAATGAAGAATCATTGAAACAACTGTTAGCTCTCAAAAGTGCACTCTGTTAAGTTTGCAGAAACTTAACCTTCTAGAGAAACATGGAAACACTCCTAGGTAGTGGGTTTCCCAAAAATGGAGTGAATCTTCGGATTCTAGGTCGGTCCCTATATGATACTTTACTTGAAACTAATGCAGAATCATAAAAACCTGGCTAGAAAAGGGATAAGAAGGATTTCTTGTATGAACTCTAAATACTGAAAACGGGAAAAACTAAAATGGAAAGTTAAAGTAATGCACCAAATCTGAAACTTGCAACATACAGAAGAATGATTCCTGAAAATACACCTAAATGCAATCATAAATTCACACAACCCATTTACTTCATGTTCATGCATAAGTATTTCACATAAAGGTCTGAGAAATTATGTGTTTAGGAAGGAAAGATAAACTTTCACTACACAAAACTATGACAATTTCTTTAACACAAACTGTAACCTACAACAAAACATCTGCAATAAATAGGAAGGCAAAATACTGCATAAAAATGATCTCCAATGTATTCCTGCATCTGCAAAAATGAGTTAGAAGGTAAAACAAAATGAGAAAAAGGACTGAAAATTGTCACTAAGGCTCTCAAAACTGCATAAAACCAGAACTGGTTACAAAATGAGCCTCAACTCATACTTATAAATTTTGAACCAACTGCATTTTAGGAGAGCAATAACTCCTGGGTCGGATTCAGTCTACAAGGCCATTTTTGAGCCCCTCAAAAGACTTCAAAAAGGCATAAAAATGACTCAGAAGTCATGCCTCATTAATATCATTATAAATATCTCCCATAAATGCAGCCTTATCCCTCAAAAAGTTCACAAAAAGTCTCTGAAAAGTAATAACTCTACTCAGACCTCAAAATCTGCATCTTTATCTCCATGACTTTAGCACTTATTCAAAACTTTGCAAAATATCTGCTCTTTTTACTTTTAAAGGTAAAATAAATATCTTATTTTGCATTTTAATAATTATTAAATGATTTATAATTCATAAATAAATGAATTATAAAATATTTAATACTCTATTAAATAATTATTATTACATAATTTATATTTTATTATTTTAATAAATGCTAATTATTTTAATAATATATTAAGTGATAATTAAACTACTTAATAATATTATCTAAATAATAATGTTTATTAAAATAATAAAATAAACTACCTAATAATATTAGTAAGTGCAAAATATAAAATATTACTTTTACTTAATAAAAGAAAAAAGTAAAAAAAATACAAAGTCGGAATTTTATAAGTGATAATAAAAAATTTGTTTTAAATAAAACACCCATACATGGGCGTGGGTACTAAGGAGATATGAAAAATAAAAAATGAAAGGCAAAAAGCCGTTCCTCTCTGCACGTTAAGAAGGGTCTTCGAACCCTAAAATATTTCATTTTTCATTGTTTTGTTGGCTGAGAAGGGGAGCTGCTCCAGCTGCCGCCATGAGGGTTCGAGCAAGGTTGAAGCCCTTGTTGGAGAAATCGAAGGATTCTCAAAACAAAATGCAAGCTATTCTTTAAGGAATGCGAAGTTTTAGCCCAGGCAAGACTTATACATTGCTTTGTATCTTGTTTCATATAAAATATTAGAAACATTTGTGCTTTCCTCTATCTTGATGTTCGACCTACCATAAAATATAGATGATGCCTTCACTTTCTTTTCACAAGTCTGTTTTTATTTTACACTCACAAGCTAGGTTTCTACTGCTTGCATAGCATCATACGCATCCACCGCTTGTATTTTCTTTTGATTAATTTCTCTACCAGATGAACTCTCTTTAATAGCATTACCCTGGTGATTACAAGAACTGGGAACCATAGAATCTGTGTCAGTAATTTTTGTATTCCCATTTGCATCTAAATAGTATTTATCATGTAACCTCTCCAGAGAATTATGGTCCTTTTCTGAGTTGATGTCATTTCTATCCCATTGTGCTTCGTGTTTCATGCCACCACCATTTGGCAGAAGTTGACAAATGAGATATATAGTTTAACTTGGATTAACTAAGCTAGAAGTCTAAAAATTTGTGGCTTCCAACACTCTGTATCTTCCAAAACATGAGCTGGGCTACGTCTTTGACATTCTATGCTTTCACTATTGATTTATCATTGGTTTTGTGCACCATAAAATGGGCTCTGTGTTCCTGCTCTGAGCAATGTTTATTAATTTTTTGTACTATAACCTTCAACACTTCACACATGCAAGAAAGAAAGTCTTGCAGGCCTGCATTCCTTTACTGAACCAAAACTTTTGAAACTCGTCTATACTGATCGTATCTCCAGAAATATTGATGCTTCCTGCACAAAGTCTCTTTATAGTGTTTTACAGGCGTAAGAGATCCTTGAGATGCCTCCGATTTTTAGCTTGCATCCATTATATAATCTGATTCTGAAAATGATCTTGTCACTGTTGATGTCAGTTTTGTACCACTACATAACATATAGCAATTGAATACTTGATATAGAATACCAAACACTCAACCCTCTCTTGAAAAGTAATTACTCATGAAGAACATGAGAAAACTCCAAGGTTCCTTACACCTGTGGATACTAACTCAGTTATATCAATGTGATTTGTTGGTTAATCACGTAGGCGGGCTTACGTTGTTCATTCAAAGATAACTTGGTGGTACTTCGCTTGCTTGACTTGTTCTTTTCTCCTTGATCACTTTCACTTTCAACTACTGCTACCACTAACTGCTTACTGCTCTACTACTACTCCTATGAATGAAGAAATTAGCAAACGGACGAGGATCCAGCCAAATGAAAGCTTCCCTACAGCGCTACCTCCATTGGTGCAATGATTCAAAAGGATACTCTTAGAATTTTCACACTAACACCTATCTTCCAACCCAACTTGAAGTACAAGCGGAAAGATGAAATGCAAGTAGAACTTGGGAGCAATTGGACTAGATTACCACACAAGGCTTCCTAACAAGCCGCTAGGATGCTAGTGGCCTAGTATATACATCCCTATCAAACATTCACTAACATCACCATACAACTAGCCATCTACTTCTACTCTAACAACATGAAATGAAATCCTACTTTAATTTGAGAGATGAGAAGAACCATACAATACACCAAAATGATCATGTATATCCACCATGCAAACCACAACAATGAATAGAGAACAATTTTGATAGTATTTTGGCAACAATTCTCCAACATAACTCCCCCTTTACAAATGAGAACAAATGGCCTTATATAGCGGCTCAAAATTACAATGAATGGCCAAGATTAAGGGGCAAAATCAAGGGCCAAGATTAAACCTTACAACCCTAATTAGGGTTACCATCTTTCAACCAATTACATGAGGGCACCAACCTTGTGGGCCAATGAGAAAATTACAATAATCTGTCAACCAATGAGAACATAGGACACTTGGCATGATTTGATTGCATGCACATGAAATTGCCACCTCATCAACCTTATCTTATAAATTTATTTAATCCTCAAGATGAGGTGAAGCCTTGGATGCTTGAGCTTGTCCTTAGAAACTTTCTCATCACCACTTGAACTTGCTTGTACCTGATGTCCTGACCTTGAAATGGTGAGGTCTCCATGCATTTGGGGTAATCTTGCCTTGGCCTCGATGGCTTGCCTGGATGTGAACCTTCTTGCAATTTGAGAGCCTTGCTCTTGGCCACCGCCTTGAAATCGAACTTGACCTCTTTCAACCTTTCATCTCACTTTCCTCTTTCATTATCCTTTCCTTTCTTAACCTTCCTGGTCCTCTTCGAATTTGGTTTGCATGCACCCCCCTCTACTTCAATACTTTTGGGTTTTGGGGGCACCTGCCTTGGCCATACTTCCCTCTCAAATCTAACCAAACTAGCTTGCACAAATAGCCAAGCCCTGCCTAGCCTAAAATATCTTCAAATCTCTTCCAATCTACAATGAAACTTGCCTCCTCACTAATGTTTTCCTCTTTAGCTAACCCTTGAATGTCTTCAACTATTAGGACTGCTACAACCTTGCCCCTTGGCGTAAGCATCTGCCTCAACCATAGTGGTGCAGTGCATCTCCCCAAATCTGGATTTGGTTCGACTAGCAAAGCATCACCAACAGCCTTGCAATCAAATAGAAAGGGTAGGACTCCATGTAGAATTGCTTCTGATTTTGCACTATCCTAAGTTGCAACTCTAAATTCTCGCTAATGATCCTAGCCCAATCAAACTTTCTTTTTCCATTCTCAATTCTTTCAATAAAATAATACATCCAAGGATCAAATTAAGTACCTTGAGCGGAGCCCATGACTCGGTTGAGAAACACAATAAGGTCACCATACTCTAATTTGGAATCTGACCTGGTGAGCCTTGACGACTTGGTAACTCCTTTCTTGCCTTCCTGCAACCAATTCTCAATTGTACCATGTCCACTGTGCCAATGTTGGTGTCACCCACTCGCTTCAATTTTGAGAAAAAGGTGATCTTAGGCATCATGTCTTCCTTGTCTTACTTGGTATGCATTGCCCTTTGGTTCTTGTTTGCACTAGCATCCGTCATCCTAACCCTTATTTCTGCCTCTTCTTTCTACAATGAGATAGGACTACACTTATCTCTGCCCCTCCAATCCTAGGGATGGAACTACCACTTATTTCTGCCTCTTCAATTCCTATCACACTACACTTATCTTTGCCTCTTCGCCTAGGAATGAGACTACCACTTATTTCTACCTCTTCGAAAACTTATGAGATGGACTACACTTATATCTCCCAACTTCATTCCTAGGGGTGGGACTACCACTTATATCTCCTTTCTCCAAATCCTAGAATGAAAACTACACTTATATCTACCAACTTCAAGCCCTAGATGAAATGAGGAAGTGATGGATGGATGATGCAAGCAAGAAATGGGAAAAGAACCAAGTAAGAACAAGGAAAGAAATTTGCTTTACTAACCAACCTTCACCAACAATCTTGAAGCTCCTCTTCTACACCAAACAATCACTTTTCCACCAAAGAAGAAGAAGATCAAAAATATCTGCAATCCCCTTACCAAAATTTCGCAAATCTGCCCTTAGGAGCCCAACACCTTCAGATTTTCGCAATTCTGCCCAAAATTTCGCAAGTCTGCCCTATTTCGCAAGCTTCCTTTCAAAATTTTCGCAAGTCCTACTCCAAGACAAATTCGTAGGTGCTACTTGATGAATTTCGCAGGCCTCTCCTTGTCCTTCAAAAATTTTGCAAGTCTGCCCCTTATATTGGCATTGGCAGCCCTGAATTTTGCATTGGCAGCCTCAAAATAATAGGCCTACCCAGATTTTTTTTTTTTTGCTGCCTCTGCCTAGATTTTTCGCTGCCCTGCCCTGAATAAATTCGCAGGCTGCTAGGATAATTTAGCAGCCTCCCTCTTGGATTTTTACCAATCCTTCAAGACAGATTTTGCTGCCTCTCTTGCTCAAATCTGCTCCTCAAATTCGCTACCAAGAGAAAGGGAGAGAAGTGAATGAGATGATGAAATGAAGTGGGGGAGAGCTCCCCTTATATACCAAATTTTTTCCCTCCAAAAAGCAGGGCCGACTTTATAGGAGGCAAAAAAATAAATTAAAATTGCCAAGTTTAACATGAATTAAATTAAAATAAAATCACATGGCCCAAGGAATATGAATTTAATTTCGAAATTGTCAATAATTAATGAAAAAAAATCGCAAGAGGGCTGGGATAGAGCTGGGCTATCTTGGAGATAAAAAAATTTTAATTTATTTAGCCCACGTCAAGCAAATTTCGAAAATTTTATGGGGCTGCAAGTTGTAATTTGGGATTTCCCCAAGAAAATTGATTTTATTGCATTTAATCACTACAACCTCACCAAAAAAAAATCAAAATTTGCAAGCCAATCACAATTCAAACAATTTCATTCATTTTTTTTCCCATTTTAAAATTTTGAAAATCTCCCCCTTGGCAATTTAATTAATTAATTTTGCAATCCAAAAATCATTTAGCAATTTAATTTCCATTTGGCAATTAAATTTCAAATACTTAGCAATTAAATCAAATTTGGCAATTTTAAATTTATTATTTTATTTTTTTTAATTTCCATTTTCACCACCAAAAATTTACAAGATTTTCCCAAAAATATATAATTTCACAATTAAATTTTGAAAACGCTCTAATTATTCAATTTCATCAATTTTCAAAATTCATCTAAAGCCCAAAATTTGCAATTTTATCCCGCCAGATATTAAACTAAAATTTTCTCATCGAATTTCATTTGGCCTGCAGACAAAATCGACTGTTTAAGAAAATCAACATTTCACACAAGGTGAAAAACAAGCAATACCCTCCCAGGTGCTTCAAAAATATCCAAGGTGTAAAATTTTAATTCCAAAACCTCTGGATCACCCAAAGTTCGCTAAGGCATCCAAATACCCGGATCTAAGAAAATTGTCAAGGCCCGCTCAAAAAAAAATGGGGGTCCCCAAATTCTTTGGGGCGATGGTGTGAAAACCTCACAACAGTCACTATTATTGAATTTGCTACTTTTCTGATAATAAGACTGTTATAAAGATGATCACTGCCCTTACATTTATGATGCACTATGTCTTTGGTCTCATTTATAGCAAAACTACCCTTGATCACTGTACCCTCATGATATGATAAAATGTCATCCCTATTCTCTTTCATGATATATGTTGGTGTTTTATATTTATGTTGATCATATCTGAAATGTTATTTTACTCCTGTAGCATTGCTGCTATCATTGGATCGTTGTATCATGCTGATATTTTCAGAATTCCTTCTTGCTTGAAACTATTATGTCCCTATAATCAAATGCACTTTACTGCTGCTACAAGATTGCTCCTTGACAATATATATTTGATCTATATCATCTAAGATCTTATCCATATTATCCTTAGTGACAGAATGCGGTCTTACAACAGCAATAATTTCTTTTGGTAACTCAAAACCTGCTTGAATTGCTTCTTCATATTGGAAACTCTGTGAAAATGAAAAGATGGAATGCTTTCTCTTCTACTTTCCTTTTATCAAGTGAACACTCCTTAGAGTCCCTTGGAACCATCACTGTCATAGCACTGATATTGACATTATTTTTGATAGATTCATTCTATTGTGTAACTGTCCATTGTTGGTGAAAGAAACTCTCAGTTTCTTTGTGCTTGAAATGCATTTATTGAACCAACTTGGTGCAAGAAAAATGTTTACTGTTTTTAAGTTATTGTTGTAGAACTAAAAATTAGTAATGACCATGCTGATGGATCCTCTTTACTGTGACTGATTTCTATCTGCATCGATGCTTAACTCAATTTGTTGTCTTTAAATATATTTCCATTGCATTGGCATCTTGTGGTAATTGCTCCTTCAGATAATGGATGTACCTATCACTCTTAATATTTTGATTTTTTGGCATTTTCATCCCTGCCTCTTATTAGCAAGCTGGGCTCAAACCCTCACAGGAGCCACATTTAGCTCCACTTGCTAATCAGAGACAGGGTACTGCACATGGAACACACATGTTAGAATAAAATTGCTTTTTGTCTTGAAATAATGGATGCCTATGTGGAGGGGCAGATGTGTATGAATCTAGATCAGTCATTGCTTAAAACTATATTCTAGTTCTAACCCATTATCTTTTCACATTTTTGCAGAACACGGGGCAGCAAGACAGCGAGGATCAGGGAGACTCAACAAAGAAAGACATCAGAGGACAATCCAACACACGCCAATCATTTCAGGCAATGACTAGACCCTATTCATACATCTTAAATCCTCCACTTTTGTACATGTATTCATACATTATTTGAAAACAAAATGCAATGAACTACCTCTAGCTAGTTTCACGGCGTGTGTGGAGCATAAGTACAAAACTTTGATGAATAAAAAATTACATTTTCAGAAAAGATTTGCAAAGTGTTAGTTCCATGTTTTGATCTTTTCCTCATTAAATGTAATAATTCAATCATGTATCAAACTTTTCAAAGTTATTGCATTTGGTTTGAACAACACATGAAGTAAAGATGCACCTTTTTCCTTGAAAGCATGAAGGCTCCACCAAATTGAGCTTAAGTGAAATTTTTGGTAACAATAACAAAAACAATTACAAATGAAAATCAAAAAATAAAACAAAAAAACCCTACCTTGTGCTTGAAAAATCTCTTCAAGAAGGTGTAGAATCTTCCTCTTTTTCTTCTTGCTCTATGTCACTCCTCTTTCACTTGCACTCACTCCTTTCACTCCCCCAATCACCCTTTTCTCTCATTTTCACTCTTCTCTATCTGTCATAGCAAACAATGAAAAATGCAATTGTGAATGAAAATGAAGCTTCAAGGGGTTTTTGTAGGCTTGGAGGGTGTTAGAAGGGGCCCACCATAAATTAAGGTTCAAATAGAACCCAAAAAATTAAAAACTTGCATTTGTTTTAAAAACCCACTATGGAGAAGGAAAAGTGCACCGACCTCGAGACCAATTAAAGTCTCAAGGGATAAACTATCCCTTGCGCCACCTCACTTCTACTAGTGCTCTGGTGAGCTAGGGAATCAAAACACTAATATGATAAAGAGACTAATTCTCTTAATTCTGAATAATTGTATTGTTCTAAATAAATCAGACTCGTTTTATTTCAGTCCCTATAAATTTGTACTTTGGTTCAAAAGCATCATATCTTGGCATATGTTTCATGGTTGAACTCCAAACTATCAATTGGCATTGAAACTCAAACCAAACCTTGGCAAATAAACTTAAAACCACTTCAATCAGCACCTTTTTGAATCGATGGGGATCTTTCAATGGTATCAGAGCCATGATCCTGCCAGCCTGAGGGTATTGTGATTATTTCTCTATATCGTGGAAGGATTAGGCTATACAGACATTATACTTGCACGAGAGTACAAGAGCAATTGAACTTTGATACAGGTACTCCAACCGGTACAGATATGGGTGACATTCATGATGGTTGTACGAGTTCTAGCCTACGAGATAGACAAAATTAGCAAGATGATCAAGATTGTGAGTTATTTAGAAATCTCGTTAATACACAACCACTGATTGCGTGATCCTTAGAGCACATAAGTGGAACCCTTGACTAATTGGATTCAAATCGCCCTAGGGATAGGCATGACAGGTAGGACAGGCAAGTATCAATTACAGGGAGTCATAGGGGCTGTAAAGCTCCATCTTCGCTGGACAGTGCATTTGACTCTCTTCTGGATGGTAGGACACATACATAGACAGTTGACAAACCTATGCAGTCCCATTTTCCGCCTAGAGAGGAGCCGCCACCAGTTGAACCACTTGAGGGCGTGGAGTTTTAGGATGTTATGGTAGCTAATGATGAGTGGGCACGCCTTTCAAAGCATGTTAGAGATGCTTTTCCACTACATCAGTATTGTGCACAACGTAAAGATGGTATGAGGAACCATGGTGGTAGGCGGCCTAAACACCAACATACTGATGACCTCAAGCGAGCTACTACCAAGCTCACTTTACCTCCCTTTGACGGTAATGGGAAGATTAGTGCACAAGCCTAGATGCACAACCTTGACATCTAACTTTCACTTAAGTCAATACCTCAAGACGAGGCTATTCAATTTGCAATATTACATTTGGATGGTGTGGCTTATGATTGGTGGCATCATGGTTTGGTTACCCAAAACCATGGGCTCATTCATTCTTAAAAGGAGTTCACTGAGCAGTTGATTGCCAAATTTGATCATAAGGATGTTGAGTTGTACTATAAGAATTTAACATTGTTGCGCCATATTGGACACGATGAAACTTATATTAATTAGTTTCAACGCATTGCTATTATGGTTCCAGAGATGCCTAACAGACGTGCAGTGATGTTGTTCATTAAGGATTTACATGACAGGTTACGGGTCTTCATTAGGTCTCTTAAGCCAAGGACATTGCAGGAAGCTATTCAAACTACCTTAGACCTTGATACCTCACCATCACCTACTTATCACCAAGATAAGAAGTCTCCCAAGAATTTCAAGCCATTTTAGAGGTCTTCTACATAGTGCGAGAGTGCACCACCTCCTCCCTGGATGGATCGCGAAACACGTAATGAGTTGAGGAAAAAGCTATGCTTATCATGTAAGGAGACTTGAGAGCCTGGACAAGGATGCCTTGGGAAAGGCAAGATGCATCTCATAGAGGTTACTTCTGATGTGGATGATGAGCAAATACAGAACATAGGTTCAAAGCCAGCAGTGTTGAGGGTGAGGAGGAGACTCTGCAAGTCGAACTTGGAGATGGCGATGCATTAGATACATCTAATGGTACTATTGCCACCCTTTTAGGAGTTCCTAGATATCATTCCTTTCGGCTGAAAGGAGTGATTAAGGGACAGCGGATGACTTACCTTGTGGAAAATGATGCTACGCACGATTTCATAGATGAGGAATTAGTTGCTAGGCGTGAATTACCGGCAAAGGATTTGGTACGATGGAGAGACTTGCCTTTGGAATGTCACGTGGGAAGGAGAGATGATACTTTAGCATCCAACTCTATAGTTTCTTGTGAGCAAGAGATCCTAGGAAAGGAGGACCGTAATGTCCCTCAGACAATCTAGTCTTTACCAGGGGTTGACCTACTATTAAGGTTCCTGTAAGTCAACAACGCAAATAGCGGACCCAACCGAGGTTAGTAGAACTTTGCAGGGGGCTTTATGAACCTTTCCGGATATGTTGATCCAGTCTCCTATTTTTTAGGAGGATCCTTATGTTATTCCTAACTGGTTACTGAGAGGGGGGGTGAATCAGTAAATACTATTTCTACTTCAATTTAAACCTTGTATGCAGATTCTTTTAGAATAAGCAATATGAAATTAAGCATTTATGAACAAAAATAGAAATACTTAGATCAACACAACATATATACGTGGAAACCCTCGATTATAAGGAAAAAACCACGGTGAGACAGAGCTCACAACTTCACTATTGCAGTAATAAAGACGCCCTATTAGGAGCTTACAAAGCACTTGCAAGAGTGCTACCCAGTAAAGGGATTTGATAGAAGATCGGTTAAGATCTTGACTCTATTAGGAGATGCATTGTTAAAGGACTTTCAACATCAATCAAGATGCTACCCGGTTAAAGGATTTATACAAAGAACCTATTAGGGTTCACCCTGATAGAGAGATTTGAATATGCTTTAACAGTATAAAAGCAATTATCTTAATTGACACTCTATGTCTGATTAGATCATACCTGTTGACCTTCTTGTTCTGCTTGGCTATTGATCCTTTCTTCCTTTCACCTCTATGATCATAGCTTCTCTCAGAAGATATCTCTCTCCTGCTTTGTATATTCAACAACTCTCTTTCTTGTGTCCTATGACCTGTATTTATAAGAAATTAATCTTATTAAAACCTAACTCATAGAACCTCCAGGCTACAAACTCATCCATAAATCATGCAGCAAAACATCCGTGTAGAAATAAAACTAACTCCTGTTAAAAAGCAAACTCCAATTCTAGACGGTGGATGCTCTGTATAATCTGGTTTTAAATCAAACAGTTCCGCATAATCCGGTGCGGATTATTATGCTCGACCAGTATTAATCTTATACCCGGTTCATCCCCTGTATGCACTATAAGACTGGTACTATGTACTCGGTTAGGTCTACCAGTGCATATCCTCTGTTTGTACTATGTACTCGGTTAGGTCTACCGGTGCATATCCTCTGTTTAGGCTACCGGTGCCTATAAAGTAATATGAGTGATCTACCAATGTATTTATACCGGTGGGAATGGTGTTTGCATCTATCTTCACCAATGACAACTTAAATTTGCTAACAATCTTCCCCTTTGGCATTGGTGGCAAAACCATTAATCACTCATCACGGTTAATTCCTTCTCCTGTAGACTTCACCTCCACATGTGTGTGTGCTTCAGCTCTACTGTCTATAGACTTCCCCTATTCTTGTGCTGCCTTCTGCGTTGTAGTTGAATCTACTTTGTATCACTTCTGATCTTCTCCCCTTTCTGATCTTCTTCCTTTCTTCAGATGTCTTCTTCCCCTTTTTGCCTCCATAGGACAAAGGTTTATGTGGTACTGACTGGTTTACATCTGTAACTTTGTGAAGATGTCCTTGTACACTTTCTTCATTGTATGAAGAAAAAGGATTGCACTAACCGGTTGCATGTTCTGTATTTTTCTGTGTTTCTTTTAGAGAGACAATAATGTTCTCCATGTCCTCTACAGCCTTCTAGTCCGGTTCACTGATCAGATTCTCAGCACCTATTGCAGTTTGTTGCATTAAATCAAATGTTGGGGCCAGAAATAATTGAAATCCAATAATGTCTTGGATTCTCTTGGTCTTCTCTTCAGATGCCTTTCTCAGAATGAGAGCTAGGTTTGTCATTTCTCTGCTGAAATCTGTTGCAGACTTGTTCTTTATATCAAACTGGGAAGACAGAGTTCTTATGTCTTCAGAAGTCTTTGATGACTTCTCTGTGAGATCTTGTATATAAGTATCAAAATTTGAAGTCCTTGTCATCAAACTTCCTGCAACTTGTAACTGTTATTGAAGTACCCTTACATTGGTTGATACAATCACCTTTATCTCTTCAACCTGTTTGTGGAGAATTTCTATCCTCTTCTTCTCATAGCGATCAATGGCTACTATCTCTAGATCTGTGAGATCTTCTCCGATCGCTTG
This sequence comes from Chamaecyparis obtusa, assembly GCA_027943335.1. NCBI lineage: Eukaryota > Viridiplantae > Streptophyta > Pinopsida > Cupressales > Cupressaceae > Chamaecyparis > Chamaecyparis obtusa. The sequence goes on from BSBK01002244.1 coordinate 1,283,686, forward strand.
TGCCAAAATCTCCAATTAATCAATTACAGGTTCATCTTCATCAATGTCAGCATCCGGTACAAAATTGCTCAGGATGTTCTTGACACTTGTTAGGACCATGTCCTGTTTCCTTTTTGTCAGCTCCTGTAATTGCCTAGTTGACATTTTGCTTATGTCAACTACGGTCTCGCTAACCTTGCTCTTCTTTGCTTTTGTGTCCGCTACAAAGGATAACTTCCTCTTGGATGAGGATGAGCTTGGAACATCTACCTGTTCCTTTTGTTTTCGCTCCTGTACCGGTTGTTCTTGTACAGGTAACTCATGTTCCTTTTCATTTTGTTGTTCTTGTTTTTCTTCATTTTCCGGTTGGACCATCTCTTCCGGTTGTGCCACTTCTGTTGGTAGGACTTCTGCTGCTAGTCTTTCTTCCTCATTCTATACTTCCCCTTCCGGTTGTACTTCTACTTCTGGTTGAGCGTCCTCTTCCTATTGCAATTGCTCTTCTAAAGGGGCTTCTTGTTTCGGTGGTGGATCTGAGTGTTGCTTTTCAGCTGTACGAAGCTCACCTATAGCAATGTCTTCTTCACCAGATATGGTGTTGTCAGTAGTCATCTTGACCGATGACTCTCTTGGTACTTGTTCACTTGATGTGAACTGTTCCTTAGGAACTTCTTGTTCACCGGTTGTAGGTTCTTCACGAGAAGTGAATTGAGCCGGTGGTCCCTGTTCTGTCCTAGGTTCATCCTGTGGACCTGTTTCCTTCAGAGCATTGAAATTATATTGTTGCTAGAAATCTAGAGTCTCTTTATAGACTTCGTTCTCATAACCATTTATTATCTTGGCAACCCTATTTCTAGTATCCAGATTCATTGATGCTTCCTCTAACAGAAGTTTGATAGTATCTTCAATAAGACTAGGTCTGGCCAGTGACAATGTCTCCTTAGAAATTCTAGTGTTAGAACTTAGACCGGTTCTCCATTTTGTCATTAGTCTTGTATTTAGTTAAGGGGGAAACTTAGACCTGTAGTCTCTTGGATTTCTGTTGTAATCCAAGAAGATTTCCAACAGAGCCACTATTATTGCTTCTTTATCTTCGTCTCGAAGCACACTATACCATCTAGCCACATTGTCTACTTCTCCAAAATCCATTACTTCATCTACTATATCATTAACAGTCATGGTGCGAGCCTTAACCTTTTATCTAAAAACAAGAATGGTTGGACGAGCCTGATCACTACTTTTATCATCAGTGATCTCGACGATGACCGGTCTGGTAGGAGTCTTCTCTCTAACCAATACTTCTGCTCTCAGTACTCCTTTTCCTTTGCCGGTATCAATGACTGGTGGCTCAGTGGTCCTTTGACATGCTTCAACTGCCTGTTGTTGGGTCTGAAAAAGTTTTGTCCATGTTGCCACACCTTCCTCATGAACCTTCTCAGCTTCTCCAATAAGCATCTGACCGATCCTCCTTTTTATCAGGAAATTCTGCTTATGCAGTTCGGCTTGGTGAGTGGCTTCGTCCAGACTAAGATGGTTCCAAACCTCAAGCAGAGCTTGAATCCTTAGCTCCTTTTATCTGTCCATTGAAGCTTTCCATCTTGCTTCAAGAATTTCTTGGAGATCGTGATGCAAGGGCATTCTAGGGTACTCGACAAATCTGCAAGGTGGTGTGTTGTTTTGGTTTTGTGGTACTCGATTGTAGCTTTAACCGACCGTCTCAATTATTGAAGGGAGCTCGGTCGCTGAAGGAACTCGGTGGAACTTCTTGTGCTCGATGGAACTGGTGCTCAGTAATGCCTGTGTTGCTCGGTGTTGCTTGGCTTGGTCGGTTGTTTCACTGGTGCTCGGTTGTTTCTCTGGTGCTCGGTAGTTCTGGTTTACCGACTGGAGTTCTTGGTGATTTGGTTGGCTGACTTGGTGCATTTATTGTTGGTAGCTTTTGTTGTATTCTCCTATGTAGACCTAGAGGCCAACATGGAAAATTAAATGTTTGTAAAGCTATTTGAGAGCCAACTTGTATTTCATTTAATATTTGTTTGTAGGAGTTAATTATGTCATCCAGCCGACTTATGGCTAAAGATTAGTATTTAAGGAGTGTTTGGGGTAGTTGTTTAGGAATCAGTTTTTGGGGGAGTATATCAAATTCAGGGGATTTTTTATCAAATGGAAGAGAGAAGTTAGACTTGGATCCTATGAGATCTTGAAGGTCAGATTGATTTTTGATAGTTTATAATAGCAGAGCTAGTGGTTGTTTGCTTGGAGACAAAGAGATTGCTTGAAGGCTTGCGAGCTCAAGTTCAGATCTGCCTTAAGATTTCCATCAGTTGCTGATTTGTTTCAGAGCTGGACTAGCTAGAGTTGAATTGGATCTTTGTTGATCTTGCAGAACTGTTTCTGATTTTAATTGGCCCTAACATGGAAGGCCTTACAGTCGGGTATCTTAATGAAAATTCAGTTGAAACAATTATCTTGTTGTGTTATTCCGCATTGTGGTGTTTGGCTACTTGTGGGGACTGTCCTTAATTGGATCCTCCTTGCCTGCCCTACATCAGGTGGTATTAGAGCTTGAAGATCTTGAGTGTGTAAACCAGTTGAGGCTGTTTGCACAAGACCTTGTTGGCGATTTATTGCTTGGGTTTTCGAAAATCTTGAAGGATGCCTCCGAGAAGATTGGACCCTAGAGCGATTGCAGATCTCTGTGATGCTAAGGAATCGAAGATTACAGAGAAAGTGAAATCTAATTTCAGATCTGAGATGGAATTGATGAAGAATGACATGATCGCTGAGATCATGAGGGCTATGACTGGTGTACCTCGGAATGTTGGTACTGAAGATGGTTATGAGGAAGCTGACGAAGACTTGAAGTTGTTGGATCTAGTGGTGAGGACCGGAGAGAGAGATCTGGTGAAGACAGAACTAGTCGGTTGCATAGATCTGGAGCTCGGTTAAATAATAGTTACCGAATGAAAGTTTCTACTTTCTCAGGTACTTTGAAACCCGAGGATTTGATTGATTGGATTGGTGAATTAGAAGATTTATTTGAACTTGAAGAAATTGAAGATCCTCTTCGAATAAGATTAGCACAGACTAAGTTGAAAGGACATGCTGCTCTTTGGTGGAAAGAATTACAAAGAGATAGAGAAGATGAAGGTAAGATAAAAATCAATCGGTGGAGGTTGATGGTGACTAAATTGAAAGCTAAGTTCATACCTGCCGACTATGAGCTTGACTTGTTTAAGAAGTTGTAGAATCTGAAGCAAAAAGATTTGACTGTTGAAGATTATACCGAGGAGTTCTATAAGTTGACTATTCAGTCTGGACACAGAGAACTTGTTAAGGAAAAGGTAGCTCGGTATATTAATGGTTTGAGATTCAATATTCAGGATGAGCTTGGTATGCTAAAGATTGATTCAGTTGAAGATGCTTATCAGTATGCTCTGAAGGCAAAAGATAAGTTAAAAAAGAGACAACATAGTAATCCCCAAGGGAAGGAAAAGATTGATCACTCGATAACAGATAAACCGACTGCCGAAGATGAACAGAAACCTGTAGAACCGAAAAAGAAGACAGGTAGAGTTATCTTTAAGGGTACTTGTTATAACTGTGGTGAAGAAGGACATCGTTCTTTTGGGTGTACATAGAAGAAGCTTGGTGACCGACGGACTGCTATGGTAAATGAGAACATTCAAAATGAACTTGAATCTGATAGCTTGCTGGTTTAGCAAACATTACTCGGCACAAAGGAGGAACCTTGTCAGAGGAGTAACTTGTTCAGGACTCGGTGCAAGTCTAGAGGTAAACTTTGTGATGTAATTGTTGACAGTGGTAGTACCGATAACCTTGTTGCTGAGGACATGGTTCAGAAACTTGGTTTGGATAGAATGAGACATCCTCATCCTTATAGGATTGGCTGGTTACAAAATGATCATGCTCTGGAAGTGAGGGAGCAGTGCTTTGTTGATTTTCAAATTGGCCAGTATAAGGATCTTGTCTTATGTGATATTGTGGAGATGAATAGTTATCATATATTGCTCGGTACACCTTGGCAATATGATTGCAGAGCTATGTATGATTGTGTGAAGAATGTGTTTACTGTTAAGAAAGATGACAGGAAGTTTTCCCTGATGCCTTTTCTACATACAACACTCGGTAGGAGCCTGAGTATTGGTAGTCGAGTTGAGTTGGTGGATCCTGAAGGTATGGATGATCAGTATGGAGAACAGACCTGTGTGTTATCAAGGAAAGACTTGAAGAGACAGAGGAAACTGAAGTAGAAGAGTATGCAAGCTGAAAAGTTGGAGGACTTGTATGTGAAGAACCAGTTCGGGGTTTATGTGCCGAATCCGAGAAGATGTTCTTCCAGCATATGAACATCTTTTCGAACCTGGGGTGTCTGATGCAGGGGCATTCTAGGGTACTCGACAAATCTGCATGGTGCTGTGTTTTGGTTTTGTGGTACTCAGTTGCAGCTTTAACCGACAGTCTCGGTTATTGAAGGGAGCTCGGTCGCTGAAGGAACTCGGTGGAACTTCTTGTGCTTGGTGGAACTGGTGCTCGGTAATGCCTGTGTTGCTCGGTGTTGCTTGGCTTGGTCAGTTGTTTCACTGGTGCTCGGTTGTTTCTCTGGCGCTCGATAGTTCTGGTTTACCGACTGGAGTTCTTGGTGATTTGGTTGGCCGACTTGGTGCGTTTATTGTTGGTAGCTTTTGTTGTATTCTCCTATGTAGATCTAGAGGCCGACATGGAGAATTAAATGTTTGTAAGGCTATTTGAGAGCCGACTTGAATTTCATTTAATATTTGATTGTAGGAGTTAATTATGTCATCCAGCCGGCTTATGGCTGAAGATTAGTATTTAAGGAGTGTTTGGTGTAGTTGTCTAGGAATCAGTTTTTGGGGGAGTAGATCAAATTTAGGAGATTTTTTATCAAATGGAAGAGAGAAGTTAGACTTGGATCCTGCGAGATCTTGAAGGTCAGACTGATTTCTGATAGTTTGTAATAGCAGAGCTAGTGGTTGTTTGCTTGGAGACATGGAGATTTCTTGAAGGCTTGCGAGCTCAACTTCAGATCTGCCTTAGGGTTTCCATCAATTACTGATTTGTTTCAGAGCTAGACTAGCTAGAGTTGGATTGGATCTTTGTTGATCTTGCAGAACTGTTTCTAATTGTAATTGGCCCTAACCCAGAAGGCCTTATAGTCGAGCATATTAATGAAAATTCAGTTGAAACAATTGTCTTGTTGTGTTATTCCGCATTGTGGTGTTTGGTTGCTTGTGGGGACTGTCCTTAACTGGATCCTCCTTGCCTGCCCTGCGTCAGATCGTCAGGGACAACCTTATGTTATGTGGGAGAGAGGTTGAATTTGTGAATACAGTGAACTATTGCTTCTTCTATTTTTCTCCTATCCTCTTCATTGGCCAATTGATATCTTCTGCTAACTGATCCCATTCCACCAGATTCTTTCAACCCTGCAACAAATTCATCAATTGTGGGTTTTCTTCCTCTTGGTGCATCCTCCTTCACCGGTTTACCAGATTCTCTTTCTGACTGGAGGAACTGTATCTTCAAATTCTATTTCCTCCTATTCTTCCCCTTGAGTGCTGGGTATCAATTGTGCTCTTTTCCTTTGAGCTTTGGGTTGATCTGTCACCGGTTTCTTCTTTGGTGTGGGGGTCCTCTTCACATACATTCTTGATTGGTGACCTTTACTTCAGATTCTCCTGAATCTCTTCAAAGGTCCCAAACCGATAAGCAAAGAGACCTAGGTCAGCATCTTGTAAGGCATCTGCATATGCATTGGCTGTTTTGGAGGAGATCTTGTAACCCAGTTTAGGAGCATACCCAATTCTTGGTTCCACTGCTCGAATGATGTAGTGATCGGTGGAGACCAAAAAACATACATCATCTTTGTAGGAGTCAACAATAGTTGACGGCACCCTCTCCCTAGCATGCATTCTTAGCTGGAATGCCTCAAAGTATTTAATCATGACTTTTCCAAACTGATTTCCCAGTTGATTGGCCATATCACTTATCTGGATCATAACTGGCCAATCGGTTCCCCAAGTCACCTTTCCTATTCCCAGAAAGAAGTTAGAATAGTAAAAGTAAAGGCATTACCAATAGGGTGCCATACTTTAGGGATTTCTTCTTGACAATACCGAGCTTCTTCAGATTCTCAAATATCTTTCCTCGAAGCATTGTTGAAATATCGTACTGGGCGTTGTCGTGCATTATCCGGTGAGCGGCATGTATGGCTCCTCCCGGTACATTGTTCAAGTTTTTGGATTGATAGATTTTGTAACCTATCACAGCGGATGCGAATCGAACTCCTTCATCTTCAATGTCATTGACGGTCATTAGCCGACTGTTAGATTTTGATTTCGTCAGTTTGGCGACTACGACATTGGAGATGGTTCTCAGGGTGAGGGCTTCCCCTTTGTCACTGTACCCGGTTACTCTATGCAAGTCCTCCTTAGTGATTTGAGTGCATGCTCCTTTTGCGAGCTAGAATCCAAGTTCATACACACGACTGAGAACCAGTCGAATCCAGTCAGGTCTGAAGACGGTTGAGTAACAGACTCCGTTGATCAACCCAGACGACACTAGCTTCGCGTATTTGTCTGGATGCTTTCCGTTTGTGCATAGCGAGAGGTACTCGCTTTGGATGAAGGTTTCACCCATTTCTTCTTGCTTCGCATGAATAAAAGCAGTGACATCTTCTGTCATGAGAACTCCTTCAGGCACAGATGACAATGCGCCAGACATCGTTTTCCTTGTTCTGGACTGCCATGATGTCGTATACAAATCAGTCGAATTGATTACCTTGAATCAACTTGGTGACAAATGATGATGATGCCATTGTTATCAACTGGTTTATACAGAAAGCAGCTTGATTGGTCTTACAGAGAAATCTTATCGATGATCAAAGCAAGAGAATATTACTTAAGCACAAGAAATTGTAAATCACAAATCGCAAAATAAAAGAACATGAGTAATCTTCATTTCTTTATATAGAATTAGGGCATAACAGTAATTACCAAACAGTAACTATTTGTTAATGGCTATAGCATTAATTACCTTACCTACCCTTTCTTTCCTTCTTTGTCAACCGGTATTCAAGCTTTTTCTGGTTGAGCAAACCCCGGTTGATCAACGCTTACCTGTTCGGTCTTTCTTGCAAACTGAGTGAGTTTGATACTCACCAGTTCTACCAGGAACAGTAGATGGTCTACTGGTTCCCTCTAAGCCCTGTAGGCTCAGTTTGCTGAAGAGATATCACCATCGGCCGATGATGATCTTCCCTCTGTCTTCTCCTCATTGGAGCTCTTTCATTCCTTCTTGAACCAAATCTTCTTCACTTCCTTCTCGGTCTCTTTTCCCTTGTTTTCCTTTTGACTAGGAGACAGTGTTCTTCACCAGTTTGACCGCTCCTCTTCTTTTGTTCATTGACCGGTTCCTACAATCTTTGGCCAGGTGTCCAACTTTGTTGCAGGTGTAACAGACTATTCTGGTTGCTTTCCATGGGTTTACCCTTCTTTTGTTAGGTGAATCACACCAGGAGTCATAATGACTATGCATGTCACAGTTGGTTGGGCTCCGGTTCTTGTTTCTTTTGGGGAAAATCGGTCTCGATGGGGATCTGAATGCCATTGTTTTGGATCTGCATTCATTAGCTTTGTGTCCAAACTTGTTGCATGCATAGCAATAGCCCTTGAAGCTTCCCCTGCTTCCACTAGACACACTTGTGAGGCGAGACCAGCATTCAATGGTCTTGTGGCCATACTTGCAACAGTTTTTGCAGTAACTGTTAGTTGGCTTTACCGGTGCATTTCTGCAGTTACTTGTTTTATGGCCCGGTTTTCCACAGTAATTGCAAGAAGGGTTGAAGGTCTTTTTACATTTTTGTTCTACCAGTTTCTTCTTTTCCTTCTTGCTTTTGCTGGCTCCAGATGACTCACCGATTTCCTTGGTGTCTTATTCGGTGAACCAAAGTCCTATGGGATCTTTGTGCTTTCTTTGAGCTTTTAGTTGCTCATCAAGCTTGACTGAGCTTTCGTTGTATCTTTTGAGAGTTTCATTTCTTTCTTCGAGTTATTTCATCTGTTCCTTCAGTTGATACAGCTCAATTGCCAGCCTCTTGCATGCATCATCTTTATAATGCCAAATCTTTTGCAAGTTTGCGTTTTCTTGAGTGACTATTTGCAAGTCTTCTTGAAGTTGCAGAACGACAAGATCACTTTCCCTTATAGCTGCCTCTGCCAGATTTCTTGCTCTCTCAGAGGTTGTTAGTGATTTAACTACAGTGTTTCTTTCATCTTCAGCTTTCCTCTTTTTCTCAATCAATTTAGTCGTTCTTAGGGCATTATCTTCCTGCTCCCTTTTCAGGTCGGAGATCTGATCAGTTAGGATCTGGTTCCTCTCCATAAGTTCAGAGACTGCCTCCTCAGCTTCATCTGATCCACTTTGCCCAAAGAGTTCATCAATCGTTTCATTGCTCTCACTCAGCTATAGGGCCAGCTCCTTTCTTTTAGCAAGGGATCTTCTCAACCTATTCTCCAAAGAGGCAATGATGTCGTTGGCTTCCTCAAGCTACTTTTAATACCTGTAACCCTCCATGATCATTTTTCTCAAGCGGTTAAGTTTTTTATCTTAGAGAACTTAGCTCCGATACCAATTGTTATTTCTAACCGGTTACTGAGACGGGGTGAATCAGTAAATACTATTTCTACTTCAATTTAAACCTTGTATGCAGATTTTTTTAGAATAAACAATATGAAATTAAGCATTCATGAACAGAAATAGAAATACTCAGATCAACACAGCATATATACGTGGAAATCCTCGGTTAGAAGGAAAAAACCACGGTGAGAAAAAGCTCACAACTTCACTACTACAATAATAAAGACGTCATGTTAGGAGCTTACAAAGCACTTGCAAGAGTGCTACCCGGTAAAGGGATTTGATAGAAGATCAGTTAAGATCTTGACTCTATTAGGAGCCGCCTTGTTAAAGGACTTTCAACATCAATCAAGATGCTACCCGGTTAAAGGATTTATACAAAAAACCTATTAGGGTTCACCCTGATAAAGGGATTTGAATATGCTTTAACAGTATAAAAGCAATGATCTTAATTAACACTCTATGTTTGATTAGATCATACTTGTTGACCTTGTTCTGCCTGGCTGTTGATCCTTTCTTCCTTTCACCTTTGTGATCGTAGCTTCTCTCAAAAGATATCTCTCTCCTGCTCTGTATATTCAACCACTCTCTTTCTTGTGTCCTATGACCTGTATTTATAAGAAATTAATTTTATTAAAACCTAACTCATAGAACCTCCAGACGGTAAACTCATCCATAAATCATGCAGCAAAAAGTTTTGCAAGATGATCTTGAGTTTACCTTGAAACATCTGCGTAGAAATAAAACTAACTCCTGTTAAAAAGCTAACTCCAGTTCTAGACAGTGGATGCTCCGTCTAATCCGGTTTTAAATCAGACAATTCTGCATAATCCGGTGCGGATTATTATGCTCTTGACCGGTATAAATCTTATACCCACTTCATCCCCTTGTATGCACTATAAGACCGGTACTATGTACTCAGTTAGGTCTACCGGTGCATATCCTTTGTTTAGTCTACCAGTGCCTATAAAGTAATGAGTGATCTATCGGTGTACTTATACCAGTGGAAATGGTGTTTGCATCTATCTTCACCAATGACAACTTAAATTTGCTAACACCTTATTTTTTAGGAGACTAGGAGATGGGGCATTCAGAGTTGTCTATTTTAGATGGTTTGAGACAGTTTCCTAAATTTTAGGAAGGGCTCCTATTTTTTAGGAGGGGGCTGGCAATGGCCCTTCTATATTTAGACATCAACCTTCGACTAGTGGCAGCACTGACTTTTCAGTTTGGAGTTCAGGTGATGGATCCAAGAATAAATTTTAAATAATAAACTTATTGCCTAATGTTTAAATTTAAAATATAATATAGTGATTTAATTAGATCACTTCAAAATATAATAGAGTATTATTGAATGGACCTCATGGCACGCATCCCTGGGAGACATAAGGTTGTTTTAAGTTTTTAACAAATGTTATTTTGTTTAATGTTGAATAAGACCCTCAAGGGGATCGAATTTTCTAGAAGGGAGAATAAATTAAAATAAACTTATGATAAATAAAAGAAAACCCTAAAGAGCCAATTACGGTTTGGGATAATAAAAGAGATTTCGGAAACCTCATTTCCTTATTCAAGCATTCATTTTCACAGCAGCAATTTGGAATTGAGCTCTAAGGAAGAGTTTCAACAACAGATCAGACATTTGAGAACGAAAACTCCTTAGAGATTGGAAGGTTGATGAAAATTGTTGGCATAATGGTCAGCGCTCCCCTCAGGATTTGTGAAATGGCTTAACTGCCTCCTATGTCTTCTATAAGTCTAGTGGTTGTATTGGGCATTAACAGATCGATCTTTTGGTGCAACGGAAAACACTACTTGTAACAAGTGGTATCAGAACTTGGTCACAGGTTCTAATCCCCTTTGGTAGCGCTGAGGGAGAGATTGTTGGCATAATGGTTAGCGCTCCCCTTGGAATTTGTGACATGGCTTAGCTGCCTCCTATCTTCTAAAAGTTTGTTGGTTGTATCGGGCATTAACAGGTCGATCTTTTGGTGCAACGGCAACCACTACTTGTAACAAAAACCCAACATTTCTTGGAGGTTGAATTTATTCAGAATTCATCATTGATTAGATTTGGCATCATTATGTGGTATTAACAGTGGATCAGTCATTTCTAGAGGGCAGATTTGTAACAGCAGACTTCAGATCGATTATTGGTGCATTTCACAAACATATCTTCCAACAACCAGGCCTGTTGTACCATCCATAAGCCAATTGAATCATTCAATCAGCTGGACACAAGCTTTAGGGAGCATCACCTAGTGCATATCAGACAATAGGATCTTTTGTTGCAGATCAGTGATTAGACGGAGATAAAAATAAGAATTTATGTCATTGGTTGTCTTAGAGAAAGCCCAGACTTGTACCAAGCATTGGACGGGTATGTTTTGAAGTATTCTAGTAAATAAGAATCAGAAATTTACTGTCTACTATTGCATTTGATTCCTGCATTTTCCATTCTAGTTTCTATTCTTTATATGTTCTTAGTTTCATTGCAATTATCAAGAAAAAACTTAAAAAGAGGAAAAACTCAAAAAATAAGAATGCTGCAAAACTTTTTTTAAAAAATCAAAACTTGCAGTCATCAGACCAACAGGGATCTTTCAGTGCTCTAATACCACTGAAAGATCCCCACCAAGATCTGATCTGATTTTTTCTGGTATATTTTTTTTCTTTTGGGTTTATTTGCAAAGGTTTTGTTTGAGTTTTCAATGCCAAGTGATTGTTTGGAATTCGACCATGAACACATGCAAAGTAACAATGCTTTTGGAGCCAAATTACAAATATATAAAGGACTGATAAAATTATGAGTTCTGATATATTTATAACAGAAATTTAAACTCTAAATTGGCTAGTTCATTTAGCAAGGGATGCGATGCATACCAGAATATCACTATTCAACCATTCAATGAATTTTATTGACGAAATTGAGGAGTCACAAGAAATGGGGCGTCCAGCTTGCTAAGGTCACCCCAATTGCTTTTATTCTCATCAACAATATTATCGAAAACAAATAATGAAAGAAACAATGGAATGCTAAACCCTATGCCTGGCCTGCAGGCTACCGCTAGACTATCAATTTTAGACTAGCAATCCTCAATGAGCATAAGAAAACTAATCCACAAATTATTTTGATGTCTGATGAACTTGAATCTGCTGTTGATAAATACTGATAATGAATTTTGCACAAATCCCGGTGTCAGATCCAAATGGTACGGCTTGCTAGAAGATGGTATGGCTGCAAGGAGAATCGTACGGCTGGTATTTGAGAACTTCAACCATTCAATTTTGTTGATAAATCAATCTGTAAGTGTTGCAATCAATTCCTATAGAAAACCTTGTAGGAAATTCATCAAAACAATGCCCAATTGGCCTCCAGGTGACATCCCGATTTATTAAATAATTCTTATTTGAATACACCAAACCCTAGAAACCTTATTGCTGTAAGAAAATCTATGAAATCTGTCTATAAATCATCCAATGTAACACAAATGAAAACCTTGTGTAGATTCCCCTCAATGGTGAACTAGGTTTTCATCCAATTCACAATTCTCCAAGGGATTTCATCCTCTGAGGAAAGTTGGCATGAGCTGCTCTGTGAAAAAATTCTGAAATTAATCTCAACATAATGAGCAAAAATGAGAAATGAAACCTTTTTATAAAATCTCCTTTACCGTGAAATCCAACGCCTCATTATAATTTCCTTCAATTTTCTTTCTCTAATCTCCAAAGGTGGCGTCCAAATCGAGGCAGCTTTATAATTGCACTTTATAAAATATTTCATTAAATTTATTGTGTAATTTTACTTTATAATTTAATGTTGTAAAGTTGCTTAATAATTTAATGTTGTAAAGTTACTTTATAATAAAATAACCTTATTTGCTCATAAAATAAGCCATCCAAATGCCAATCTAACATGTAAAGTCCTCCTATGTCAAGAATAACATCTCCTATCCACTAGATTTACCTACAGAGATGGATAATAGGAAAATCTCAACATCTGAGTGATCGTCTAGGAAAGAGGAGACATTACAGTCCTCCCCTCCTAAGAATGCTTGCCCACAAAAAACTACAAAGCTAGATGCTAAAGTATCATCTCCCCTACCCACGTGGCATCTTCTAAAGCCAAGTCCTTCCAACAAACCAAATACTCTCTGATCACTCTGCTCCGCGATGTCCTCTCCCACATATCTAGAATCTCTGCAGGTATCAAAACCAATTGACCCTCTTCAATGAATGGAGGCAAAGCTGGTGGAGAAGCAACATGTTGTCTCAAAGCCTTCTTCAAGGAAGACACATGAAATACATTATGTATCTTACTCTCGAAAGGTAACTCAAGCTCATATTCTACGTCTCCAATCCTCTTCAATACTTTGTATGGACCATAAAATCGAGGCTTGAGTTTCTCCGCCCAACTCCTCTTGAGTGCACTCTATCTATAAGGTTGTAGGCGCAAGAAAACCATGTCTCCAACCTCAAATTTCCTCTCAACCCAATGCCAATCTGTATACATCTTTTGTTGACTCTTTGTAGGATGAATATTATCCTTAAGTGCCTTGAGTGACCCAAATGTTGAGATTTGCCTATTATCTGTCTCTATAGGCAAATCTAATGGATAGGAGATGTTATTCTTAGTGAAACTCGGGGACGCATCCCTGACCCTAAACCCCTTGTTCCCAGGACAAGGACATCCCCAGGACATGAGGACGACATTCCCAAGTTTCCCCACCGCCACCCATTCTCTGCCTATTACTGCCAGAACGCAGAGACGTCTCGACATTCCTAGAACGGCGAGGGGGACGCACAGGCATCCCTCAACCATTCAGGGGACATCTAGGCGTTCCCTCACGGCCAACGAATTTTTAAAAGGTTTTAAAATTGCATGTTTTTAATTAATTTTGGGTTTGATTCGATTTGCACGCAAAAACATTAAAAATGCTGCACTTCCAAGAGAGTTTATGCACGTCAATTTTGGGAGAAAAATGCTTCAAAAATGAAGAAACTAAAGGTCCTGCAAGAGGTAAAATGTGCTTGGTAGCAAGGGCAATACCCCTCAACCCTATCCTGTATCACGACAAGAAGCGTACCCTAGCCACTACCCTGGGACCCCACTACGGACTACCACCCTCAAACCCTCGCTTTCAAATTTAAAAACAAAAAAGGAAATTGATGAGGAAATTGCATCAAATCAAGTTGATGTTTTTACACCAACTTTACCGAGATCCTATGACAAGGAGTTTGCCTTGAGGGATGATTAGAGGCCCCCCTTACTACATTTTGACATTTTGTACTTATTTTGATATCATGCTACTCCGTATAATCATCTTTATGATATTTTTGATATAATAAAAATCTTTTGTTCGCCAACTCAACCATTTTATTTAGTATTGTAATTTCTAATTTGTAATTCGATATTCAATGTTCAAAACTTCAATGTTTAAGCATTTAGTATTTGGCATTTGCAAATTTTCTATTTAGTATTTAACTTCCTAATATTCTTATACATCTTTTCATAACTAGCATTTTAAGTACCATATGTATTGTATATAATATATACAGCACCGTCGTCCCCAAATTGAGGCCCTTTGTCCGCCCTCCCGGAAACCCATCCCACCATCCCTTCGTCCCTGACTAGTGGGGTAACTATGGTTATTCTTGCCATGGGAGGACATTACATGCTAGAGATTGGCATTTGGATTTCGTGGCTTAGGATTGGTGGCATTATGGTTTGGTTACCCAAAACCATAGACTCATTCATTCTTACAGGGAGTTCACTTTGCGGTTGATTGTCAAATTTGACCATAAGGATGTTGAGTTGTACTACAAGAATTCAACACTACTACCACATATTGGGCACGTTGAAATTTATATTAATTAGTTTCAACGAATTGTTGTTATGGTTTTGGAGATGCCTAATAGACGTGTGGTGATGATGTTTATCGAGGGTTTACATGAGAGGTTGTAGGGCTTGGTCAAGGCTCTTAAGCCAAGGACTTTGTAGGAAGCTATCCAAACTACCTTAGACCTTGATACCTCACCACCACCTACTTATCACCAAGATAAGAAGTTTCCCAGAAATTCCAAGCCATTTCAGAGGTCTTCTATACAGCATGAGGGTACACCACCTCCTCCCAAGATGGATCAGGAGACACATATGAGTTGAGGAGGAAGAAACGATGCTTCTTATGTAAGGAGCCCCGAGAACCTAGACACTGATGCCTTGGAAAAGGCAAGATGCATTTCGTAGAGTTTACTTCTAATGTGGATGATGAGCAGATACAAGACATAGGTTCAATGGGCAGCAATGTTGAGCGTGAGCAAGAGACTCTGTAGGTGAAGCTTAGAGATGGTGATGAATTGGATACATCCAATGGTACTATTGCCACCCTTTTAGGAGTTCCTAGTTATCATCCCTTTCGGCCAAAAGGAGTGATTAAAGACAATGGGTGACTTACCTTGTGGACAATGGTGCTTCACACAATTTCATAGATGAGGCATTAGTTGCTAGGCATGGGTTACAGGCAAAGGACTTCTTTGGTTTCAATGTGATAGTTTTAGATAGTTTCACCATGCGGTGCACCAAGAGAGTACCACAACTTAGCATACAGATGGGTGACTACACATTGATAGATGATTTCTATCTTGTAGGTCTTGGTGAGATTGATACAATGTTTGGCATCCAGTGGTTACAGTCACTTGGCAAGTATAATCAGGATTTCAGGAGGATGGAGTTGGAATTTACGGCTAGGGGCAAGAAAGTTATGCTGAAGGCTCTTTATGATGGTGGGCCTATGGTAATTTCAGCACGTAGGATGGATTCCATATTCAAGCATGGAGATGTTGCTTGGGCGGCATAGTGTTTCATTTTGTCCAAGTCACCTTCTTCATAGGACAAGCAGCCATTCCACATTGATGTCCAAATAGTGTTAGACAAGCAGAGAGTTGCATTTGGTGATATTCCTCCTAGCAAACCTCTTGGTTGTGGATTTGAGCATGTGATAGAGCTTAATGAGCGCCAACACAAATGGGTCAACAATATATAGGCATATGATTTTTACATTGAGTATGTCAAGAGGAAAAAGAATGTTGTTGCTAATGCACTTTCTAGGAGGTCTACAGTTGCTACACTTTGCTCTATGAGTGAGATTTTAGCAGATTGGAAGTCTCAACTTTTAGTTGAGTATTCTAAGAATCAGTTTGCATGCGAGATTATGGATGGTCAGATTTAGGATGATAGATACATGGTTCTAGATGATGTTATCTATTATAAGAACAGGATTTATTTAGTTCTTGGAACAAAACTAAAGGAGAGGATCTTATGCACCATCCATGACACACCACTTGCAGGACATCTGAGGTATTTCAAGACATACAGGCAAGTTAGAGAGATTCTCATGGAAGATTCTCAAGGATGATGTTTTGCTCTATGTACGTGAGTGTGTGACTTGTCAGTAGAACAAGTCTGAGCATACGTTTCCAATAGGTCTTCTATAGCCATTGCCTACTCCAGAGCAAAAGTGGGAGAGTACATCGATTGATTTCATCACTGGTATTCTAAAGGTTTAGGGTAAGGATTGCATTTATGTGGTTGTGGATAGATTGACAAAGTTTGCACACTTCTCTATTGCAGACGACTTTACAACATCTCAAGTGGCAAAGCTATTCTTTCATGAGGTATTTAGACTCCATGGACTCCCTAGGACCATTATTAGTGATCAAGATGGCAGGTTTATGAGCATCTTTTGGCAGGAGCTATTCTGATTAGCGGGTACAAAGTTGACCCCTAGCACCAGTAACCACCCTTAGACGGATGGACAAACGGAGATAGTCAATAAATGGGTTGAGGGTTGTTTGCATAATTATGTCTTGGGTCAGCAAAAGGCATGGGTGCATTGGTTGTATTTGGGCGAGTATTGTTATAATAGTACATCACACATGTCAATTAGTATGACTCCCCTTTGAGTGTTGTATGGTTATGATGCCTTATCATTTGTGGACTTGGCATTGGGTGATTACTCTAAGAGCTCCGGATTGGCTACAAGACAATCAAGATATCCTCAAGGCACTTAAGGATAATATTCAACATCCACAAAGTCAACAGAAGATGTATGCAGATCAACATTGAGTTGAGAGGACATTTGAGGTTGGAGACATGTTTTTTCTTGTGCCAACAGCCTTACATACAGAGTACACTTAAGAGTGGGGTGAATAAACTCAAGCCTTGGTTTTTTGGTCCATACAACATATTAAGGAGGACCGGAGAGGTAGCGTATGAGCTTGAGTTACCTTCCAAGAGTAAGATACATAATGTCTTTCATGTGTCTTGTTTGAAGAACGCTCCGAGACAACATGTTTCTTCATCTAATTTGCCTCCATTGGATGAGGGTCAATTTGTTTTCATACCTATAGATATTTTAGATATAAAGGAGAGGAGGTTGCAGAGTAGAGTGATCAAAGAGTAATTGGTACAATGGAGAGACTTGCCATTAGAGGATGCCACGTGGGAAGGCGAGATGATATTTTAGCATCTAGCCTTGCAATTGCTTGTGGGCAAGCAATCCCCGGGAGGACTATAATGTTCCCTTTCCTAGAGGATCACTCAGATGTTGAGATTTGCCTACTATCCATCTCCATAGGCAAATCTAGTGGATAAGAGTGTTAGCAAGTGATGTTCTGAGAGCACTATGGATCACTTGAGGGTTGTCATTTATGGCAACACTTATGTTATAGTGATTGCATGTAGTAAGTATGAGTGTTGGAGACACAGTCATAAAAATGACTAAGTATAGAATCAGATTTACAGTATTGGTTTGGTCAAGGAAGACAGTATATGTTATGTTATGGCTTGCGAACTTAGAGGAAGACATTTTGGGATATGTATGACCTTTAGTTAAGGTCGCACATGTTTTGGTATTGATATCGGCAAGTTACAGTAATATGAAGATATGCGAAGGCAAAGAAACAGTGAAACAGAGCATATGAACAGTCGCGATGATTAAGGGAAGGATAGATGGAATGGTAACATGCTAAGTCACATAAAGATTGTATATTGCCGACACTTTGGTAATATAAGATCGCGGACTTAGTATTTGTTATTTGCATAAGTAATTATTATGTTTTGTATTGTATTTGAGAGCCGACTGGATGGCAGAATAGATATAATTAAAGAGTGTTTTGTGGAAGCGATAAGTATGAGATATGGATGCGAATTTGGGATATCAGTAATGGTTGATAGCAGATGCGAGATCAAAGATTGACAGAGACTATTGAGAGCTATAACTGGAACTATCAAAGTATAGTAGATACTTGTATTGTTCACTCTTGAAGAATACTTTTGCAATTGAATTGTTGATTGTAAGAGTTGTAAGCTCACTATACCTTTAACAGGGTTTTGTATACCTCTAACAGGTTTTCTATTCCTCTAACAAGGAAATGTACTATGTAATACTCAACTCCTAACAGAGCTAGATCTCCTAACAGGGATACAATATTTTAGTGCATAGTTGTGAGTACTATCCCCACCGGGGTTTTCCCTTGGCCAGGGTTTCCTCGAAAACAAATAATGGTGTTATGAGTTATGTGTCATGTGTTTATGTTCTTTTCATTTCAGCATTCATTTGGTTTATTTGCAATTGGTTTAAATTTGATTTAAAGTGTTGTAATACTGATTCACCCCCCCTCTCAGTATTACTTAATCCTAACAATTGGTATCAAAGCTATTGGCCCTTGGAGAGAAAGCCTAACAGCTTAAGGGAGATCAAAATGGATTCAAAAAGTTTGCAAGAGAACTTTGAAGCAGCACTTGATAACCTGGACAAAGAAAAGGCTAAGAATGGCGATTTGAAATTCAAACTAAGAAGAGAAGAAGGTTTTATCAAGAAACTAAACGAACGGCTTGAACATTGAAGAAGTCAAAGACAAGACCTTATGGAAAAGATCAAGGAGGATTCAAACAATGATACATCAAACCAAGTAAAGAAGTTGGAGTAAGAAAAAGAACAAATTAATCTTCCGATGATTAAAGAGATTCAACATGAAAAAAATGCAAGATACAAAGTTGAAGAAACTCTAAAAGGAGCAAACACATAGATAGGAGAAATGCAGATTGAGCTTGATCACTACAAGGACAAATGCTTGGAATTGGAGAAGTACAATCAGATCATTAAAGGTGAACTCACTCAAGCCAAATTACACATTGAGAAGTTACATATGAGCAATGATAAGATTGATGAACACAGAGAGAGACAGAAACCTAAAGGTGACATGACTGGAGTTGGATACAATGAAGGAGAATGTTCTAAAACTCATGAAGAATCACATGAAGCGAAGATTGAAGAAAGACCTACTCTTGAAAGACCTAGAGATCAGACCAGACCTTTCAGAGGTAGATGCTTTAAATGCAACAAACTTGGACACATGAAAAGAGATTGTAGAGGTAAAGACCCTTTCAAACCCTTTACTGGTTATTGTCATAACTGTTATGCATATGGACACAAGAAAGCAGAATGTAGGAAACCTGATTAGTCAAGAAATAGACAAGATTACATCAAAGAAGAATCAGTAGCAAAGATCACATGCTACAAATGCAATAACCTTGGGCATATTGCAAGGTATTGTAAACTGCAGGTTAATCAGGACAGAAGACCACCCACTTGTTACAAATGCAACAACTTAGGACATATAGCAAAGTTTTGCAAGTACAATGGAATGGACAAGAGAAAAGGACCACCTCCTGTGGTTATAAAGAAAAACATTGGTGACAGTGGTAAAAGTCTTGGTGAATACATGGATGAATTCAAGAATCATTTTAGTAAACCAGCAAATGAAGATGATGGTAAGGTATGGAAGGTAAAAGATTTCAATAAGGCATTGGTTCAGAGAAAGACAGTAGATGCTACTATGTCTTCGCTTGATGTCAACATTGCTACATCGACCTAAAAGGCCGAGCATGGCCTTAGGGGTAGCATTGGATGCAGATAACATACTACATCCAGCCCCTGATTATGAGGATTGAGCTCATGCGAACTTAGATATGGTGTATACAGACATTATGGAGTCCACATCTGTGATCGCAGTATTTGGAAATTCATATTCTATGAGCGCGAGAGTTGTGTTCGACTGGACAGTGTGCGAAGTTGAGCTAACTGTGATAAATGCATTTACTCAACCAACGATGGATAAAAGACCTTGAAGCATATCATTTCTTCACCGTTTGATAAGCAACAACCAAGGAGAACAGAGTTAAGAAGCACATCAACCACCTAGCAACCACATTGCGTGATCAATTGAAGCAGAAGTTTCGGAATTCGGCGTATTAAAGGTATTTAGATCATACACTCTATCAAGAAGCTATGGATGCACCTGTCATATATGATGTCATTGATAGACCAAGGTATAAGTTTAAGAGACACCCTTTCAAGTCTTGTGAGGATGATCCTGAAGGAGCGTTTTCACAAACCCCTTACAGCGTCCTTCACGTAAAAGACATTAGGGCTTACATTCATTGTAAGTATGAGACTATAGGGGATGCAAAAATCTATAGGGAGATAGATGAGATGATAGAATCGGATGGGAAAATGAAGGAAGAGTTCAAACACTTAGAAGATCAATCAATCATAAAACTAACCCTCCTAAATGAGTTCTGCGAGACTGAATGGTTCAAAATTATACTAAGCAGAATCCATGATCAGTTCATCTGGATAAGAGAACAGCCTGTAAAGATATGTAGCCAATTGATTCATGAGATAACTGGATTAGACAACGCTATAGCCCTCCCTGTGAAAGAGAAAAACATCAAGAAACAAGTAGAAAACCTAACACATTCCAAATGGGATAAGCAAGCGATGACTGTTAATGATATATTTCAGCAAGATGTGAGACTGGTAGCAATGCTACTAGGATACAAGTTATATTACAGTAGTAGACCTAACTCTGTATCAGCAGGGGTAATCATGATGGCTTACAGAATGGTAAAGGAAAACACCAGATACAACCTATGCAAAATCCTAGCACAACAATTCTTGGAGAATGTGAGGAATATCAAGAAGGATAAGTCAAAAGCATTCAGATTTGGTTCACTCCTGGTTCACATGTACATTCATATTGAGCACAAATGTCCCGGAATGCACCCTAGAGCATGGAAGGACAGTGTACCTACCGGTATACAAATATCAGAGAGATATCCGAGACAAAACAAAAACTGGGTAGATGGTGAGTTGTTTGCAATGACTAAGATTCTTCAAAGACAAATGAAGGAAAGATACAGGATTCTTGAGGAGTTAATTGAGTAATACAAGGACACAATCTGTTTCATGGTTGAAACTGATTGTGTATGCTTTGAAGCTGTTGAGCCTAGAAAGAAATGCTGCTACCCTATGGGGTATGAGGTTAGTTCTGAGGTTCTTATAATGCAGATTGAACATGTACTAGCATCTGAGAAAGATACATCTGAAGAAAGATGGGGAACTTACTTGGAAAAGTCAACAAAGGTTAGAGAGGAACAAAATATAGGAACAAGAAAGAGGAAAATAGAAAAGATGGTTGATGACATAGCAGCAAAGGCAGGAATCACAAAGGAACAACTGAAAGAAGTAAGGACTAAGATGACAGAAGGGTCTTCTAGAATGGCAATTGAAGCACCTCCTCCCTCTGAAGCAAAAAAGATAGTAAGTACAGCTTCTGATGTAATTGATTTATCAATCACTCCTGAGAAGATAGCACAAGAGGATGCACCTACAAGCACTCCTAGGAGATCTACAAGATCAAATAGGCCTATTAGCCCTAAGAAACAAAAGGTCGAGGTAGAGACAAAGAGAAAAGAGGACAAGGTAACAGAAAAGAAAGAAGAAACAGTAGAACAGAAGAAGGCGAAAAACCTATGGAAACCGGATATCAAAATACTGCAGAAAAGAATAATAAAAGATGGAAATTTGAAGACACTGAACAGATATTATGAGAGATATGATTCTACCAATCAATCAGTGATTGAGCACTTGTTAGCTTATAAGAAGAATTTGTTAGAGATTGAAGGCAGTATTCCTAAAGACTTGTATAGCAAGTTAGAAATCAGAAAACATTTGGCTCATACTGAAGATGAAACAATAAGAAATAAAGCAATTGAAGACATGCTGCCTATAGTTTCCATAAAGGAAAGGGAGAGAATAATTAAGGAACTTAAACCTCTATTGAGAACTAAGGCCAGACTAGTAAAGATAGTGGCAAGAAAATATGATGAGGTAATTGAAGACACACAAAAGGCATTAGATCAAATTCTTATGAGTGACAAGCCTGAAAAGACTTCACCTCCCAAAGCCACCAAGCCTACACCTTTGGGAATGGGAGAAAGTTCCAAGACAACTGAGAAGACCATAGAAGGAAGAGAAGTTGACAAGCAACCCGACTTCTTTGTTACTGGTGTGCCTATATCACTTGACACCTCACTTGATATAAATGATCCTTTTCAAGGAAATCTGGATAGTGCGACGACAGTAGAAGAGGAAGGACAGAAAGAGGAAGAACAAATAGAAGAAAAATAGGAAGAGAAAGAACAAGAGAAGGAAGAATAGCAAGAGGAAGAACAGGAAGAAGAGATAGGAGCAAAAAAAGAAGAAGAGATAAGAGTTGAGCTCAAACAAGAACCTGACACCTCCTCCACCCTATTGTTGGCAAGTACGGCCAAACCAGTGAGCATTGATGTGGAAAGTATGGATGAGGATGAACTCATGAGATTATCCTTCATGGCATTTGCTAAGGCAAAAGAGAGGTCAGAACAAAAAGGGGATAAGAAGGTTAAGGTGATCGCTAGGGCAGTAGAAACTATAAATAAAATACTCCCTACACCTCTTACATTTCAAGGAAAGGATGATGCAGAGAACTTGAACATGGCACTAGACAACTTTGACAACCATTTTGAGTCACTGTTGAAGATCGCAAAAGAAAAGGTTGAGAAAAGATACCTAGAAAAAAAGTTGAAGGAAGTTTGCCAGTCCATCTCATGGGACTTGGGGATTCTAAAAGCAACTACACTTAAGGCCAGAAGATGTGTGGCACAAGGAAGAAAGTTGTACAGTTATTGCATCAATCCCGTTAGACAGATAAAGAACATTGAGGACATCATAGCCAAGGACAGGGCTTCATTGGATAGCATGATGGACAGTTGTGAGACCCCTTCACAAACTGTGTTAGAAATGGATAAGCAGACATCTAAGATTTTGGACAAAGTAAAAGTCTTGAATACAGAGAAAGGGAGAGTAGTGGCAAGATTTGGTTTGCTAAAGAATTTAATCACTCCTAAGCTATCAATTCTTGAAACTCATCTCACTGAGATGGAAAAGATTGAGAAATCAATGAACTCTGTACCCACTGAGTTGAAGGCAGCAGAGACCGCATCTTATGCACTGAATGGACTAATCCATGTCAATGAACTCCTGATTAAGACATGGAATGATGAAGTGAAGACCTTGGAAGACTCCTTCCAAGATATTCTGAAGTTGGTGAGTAAGCACTAAGTCCTACACTTTTAAAATTTTGAAGTTTTGTGAGTACCTTTGCCATTGATGTCAAAGGGGGAGAAGAAGAGAAGAGAAATGGAAAAAAAAAAATGAATAAGAAGAAGAGAATGTGTATATGTATAAAGAAGAAGAAAGAGTACAGTTATTGTTTTGACACTTAGTCATTTTTCGTTAAGTGTTGCCATCAATGCCAAAGGGAGAGATTGTTGGCAAGTGATGTTCTGGGAGCACTATGGATCACTTGAGGGTTGTCATTTATGGCAACACTGATGTTATAGTGATTGCATGTAGTAAGTATGAGTGTTGGAGACACAGTCATAAAAATGACTAAGTATAGAATCAGATTTACAGTATACTACAATATTAGTTTGATCAGCGAAGACAGTATATGTTATGTTATGGCTTGCGAACTTAGAGGAAGACATATTGGGATATGTATGACCTTCAATTAAGGTCGCACGTGTTTTGGTATTGATATCGGCAAGTTACAGTAATATGAAGATATGCGAAGGAAGAGAAACAATGAAACAGAGCATATGAACAATCGCAATGATTAAGGGAAGGATAGATGGAATGGTAACGTGCTAAGTCAAATAAAGATTGTATATTGCCGACACTTTGGTAATATAAGATCGCCGACTCAGTATTTGTTATTTGCATAAGTAATTATTATGTTTTGTATTGTATTTGAGAGCCGACTGGATGGTAGAATAGATATAAATAAAGAGTGTTTTGTGGAAGCGATAAGTATGAATGATAAGTATGAGATATGGATGCGAATTTGGGATATCAATAATGGTTGATAGCAGATGCGAGATCAGAGATTGACAGAGACTATTGAGAGCTATAACTGGAACTATCAAAGTATAGCAGATACTTGTATTGTTCACTCTTGAAGAACACTTTTATAACTAAATTGTTGATTGTAAGAGCTGTAAGCTTACTATACTTTTAACAGGGTTTTGTATACCTCTAACAGGGTTTTTATTCCTCTAACAAGGAAATGTACTATGTAATACTCAGCTCCTAACAGGGCTAGATCTCCTAACAGGGATACAATATTTTAGTGCATAGTTGAGGGTACCATCCCCACTGGGGTTTTCCCTTGGCCAGGGTTTCCTCGAAAACAAATAATGGTGTTATGAGTTATGTGTTATGTGTTTATGTTCTTTCAATTTCAGCATTCATTTGGTTTATTTGCAATTGGTTTAAGTTTAATTTAAAGTGTTGTAATACTGATTCACCCCCCCTCTCAGTATTACTTAATCCTAACAATGAGATGTTATTCCTAGCATGGGAGGACTTTTCACACTAGAGATTGGCATTTGAATGGCTTAATTAATGAGCACATAATGTTATGTTATTATAAAGTTACTTTATGCTAAAAATCCCTTTATGCTAAAATAGTGATTTTTATTAAAGTGACTTTATAAAATTAAATTATAAAGTAACTTTATAATATTAAAGTCATGAGGTAACTTTATAATATTAAATTAAAAAGTAACTTTATAATATTTTATTATAAAGTTAAATTGATCAATAAAGTTAATGAAATATTTTATAAAGTACAATTATAATGCTCACTAGAATTGGATGCCGCCTTTGGGGATTAGAAAAAAACAAATTTTAAGGAAATTAAAATGAGGCATTAGATTCCAGGTTAAGGAGATTTTATAAAAAGGTTTAATTTTACATATTTGCTCATTAAGTTGAGATCAATTTTAGAATTCTTTCACAGAGCAGCTCATGCCAAGCATTTTCTACGGACGAAAACCCTTGAAGAATTGTAAATTGGACAAAAACCCAGTTCACCATAGAAAGGAATCTTCACCGGGTTTCCATTTGTGCTTCATTGGATGAATTTTCAAGAAGATTTAACAGTTTCTTTCAGCAATAAAGCTTCTAGGGTTTGGTGCATTCAGATCAGTCAAACTCAATAACAATAAATCCTTCTTGGAAGTTGATCTGGTCATTGAATAGTGAAATCATGTACAAGGGATTTAATTAAATTAGTTGCAGCAGACATCGGTAAGATAGTGAGCGTATTTGGAGGGTTAGAAGCTTCTTCTTGCAAGTCGTACCATTTACCAAGCTACTCGTACCAATTCCCCAGATGTACAATTCCTCCTACTAACCATATCATTTAGAAAAGACGGGGTTTGTGCAGATTTCTTGATCCATAATTGACAGCAGCAAATTTGGGATTCATCAAGCATCAAGAAGACTTTATGGTTCAGCTTGTTTGGCACATTGAGGAATTTCCAGTTTAATTCAATAAATTTGCTTGCAAGGCAGGTGAAGGGTTTAGTAATTCCTTTGTTTCTTTCAACATTTGTTTCCAGTAATTATTGTTGATGCAAATAACACCAGTTGGCGCCACTGTAGCAAGTTGGATGGACATATATTGTCATCTCCTCAAGATCCATCAATAAAATTTCTCATATAGTTGAGTGTTGGACTCCGGATATGTGAATTCTTGTTCTTGGTGACTCAAATTCTCTTAATTCTGAATAACTGTTCTGCTGTTCTAAATAAATCAGACTCACAATTTTATCAGTCCTTACAAATTTGTACTTCAGTTCAAAAGCATCGAATCTTGGCATGTGTTTCATGGTTGAACTCCAAACTATCAATTGGCATTGAAACTCAAACCAAACCTTGGCAAATAAACTTAAAACCACTTCAATCAGCACCAAACAAATCAGAAAAAACAATTGGATCAGAATCAGTGGGGATCTTTCATTAACACACATTTCTAATGAAGTATAAATTTTACGCATGTAACTTATGACAAAAATATGGAGGTATGTTATTGTTTATAGCTATTTAGTAGCATGCATTAAGTTAACTTAAAAAGAATTTTGAAGCAACCAAGAACTTCATTTCAAGTAACAATCTAGTTGCTATGCAGTTACATTAGCTGCAGCGGCATTATTGTCCCTTCTCATTGCAAATTGTATAGAAATGTAAAGAATTTTCTTACTAAATTTTCAAGTTCTTGGCTACATGGTCGTCATCTCAATTCAATGTTTATAATATCTTCTCTTGTCCTAAAATCAGAATTGTCTGAGTAAAATTCAAAGGCCCAGTGGAAAAATTCAAAGAGAAACATGGGAGGCTACCACAACATATTCAATATCTATAAAAAATATACCTGCAGTGACACCTTGTATGGTATTACAATTGTAGTCCATAATCTTCAACAATATCTTTGTACCACGTAATAGACTTTGTTCTTGGTTGATTCTTTGCACGGCAAATTCTAAAGCGGTCTTGCTGATCCTCCCAATTGTTGAATTTAGCGATAGAAGGGCCCCAACATTAATCGTCAAAGGATGTGATTGATTCTGAAGCGGCAATGCAATTGCAATAGAAAATAACAAAAAATTCATGAATAAAACTGGGGAGCACTGAAGGCATTGCATCTGTAGAATGCCGATCCAAGAGAGCATAAAACCTGAGACATAACAAGTACAATATTATTTTATCAATTTTCAAAGATCAACTTTCTTTATGAGAATATTTAGGACACAAGCAATACATATTAGAATTTAATAATAATACTCCTTTTGTACAGACAACTAATGTAAATTATAGAATTGTAGGTACAGTCAACGATATAATAAATTTTGTGGTGAATTCCTCTCGGGCTATTAATTTGAATTTTAGCTGTAATATGTAGGTCAGAATAAAATTCATAAAATCATAACAAGAGCCTCATTTTAGAAAACTTCCATTATTTCGTGATAAGAAAAAGTCAAATAAAGGATACTCCAACTATAGGTTTGTTTTGAATGACTTGGTCAAAAATGGATAACTCAAAATTAAAATGTGTAAATTCTTTTATTTAAACTATCCCATTTGCAAAAGAAGTCAGAGAAAGTTGTATAGATCTAAATTTCACCTGCAATAAATTGCAATATGTGCAGTGAAATAAATCATTTAAACTTTCCTCAGTCCCGTAGTAATTTGGGCTGGATTTTGAATTCTCTGAATGTAATGTACCTATCCATTTTTTTTCAACAAACTTGTTAATGATGTCTATGCATATTTCATCAAACACTTTGTACCCAAGATATTATGAAGAACTTCTGATTATGAACACTTAAGCAGTTGAATCTAAAATTCTCAATCAGTAATTTCAATTTATCGTAAACTCATTCCAACAGTCATATAAAATCTAGGCATTTTTGTGAAACAGCTGTCAATTTCAACATTGCTAGGAATAGTTACAATATATTTAAATATTAATTAGAGATAATTCTTATCTTGAATTGCTGCAAGTTGTTGCAGGGCTCTGTTGGCCAAGTAAAATGTGTTTCCCTCCACAAAGTACTGTTCTTGCTTCCAACTCTTGTTACAGTTTTGGAGCAAATAGGAAGGTAACTCATAGCAGCATGTCTGGCTGTAGTTGCATACAAATTATCCTCCAACTCTAATCCAATTTCCTTACACAATGGCTGTAGGTAAACAATAACCGAAAAATAATTCCCTGCCCTTAAACTGTAGCTGTAAATAACTGTTAATGATGCTGGTCTGAAAATGAATGTTACTGAGAACACAGATACTGATGTCTCATTTAATTAATATACTGGAATTCTAAACAGCACTGTTGAATGCATTGTTCTGAATCTTACTGTACCCACTACAGTGACATTGATCTCCTTATAACTCTCCGCTAAAGAAATGAACAGAACTCAGACTGAACTTGCTCTGATTGTTGCACTATAGATTAGATTTTTGGGTCTATCAATGAAGGCTTCAAGC
The DNA here is from genome assembly GCA_027943335.1 of Chamaecyparis obtusa. Lineage (NCBI taxonomy): Eukaryota > Viridiplantae > Streptophyta > Pinopsida > Cupressales > Cupressaceae > Chamaecyparis > Chamaecyparis obtusa. The sequence goes on from BSBK01002244.1 coordinate 1,311,621, forward strand.
TGCCACTTACTTCATACATTCCACACACAATCCTTCAGCTGGGTAGCTACAGACTCACATCAATACTCTTGACTGTAGTTCAAGACTCAACTGGCTCACCAAGACTCAGTGAGTCTCAAGGCTGGTGGTCAAAATGAGTCCTAGGGACTTGGCCACTATTGAGTTAATAAAAGATCATTAAAAAATGTAAAGTGTTAAACCAACATTTATACTTTCTTTCAAAAAACTTACAAGCTTTCAATGCGTGTTTGGTTTATGACATGCCCATCTAAGAGTTACAAAAAAATATGAAAATGGTGTGCACAATGAAGGTTCGTGGGGTTTTGAAGATCTTTATTTGGGCTTGGTGGTGGGAGCTTGGACCCTTGACCCCACATTGTATCACTATAGGGAACGCATCAAGGGCACTATTACTATACCCTGCAATTGCCCCCAAACCCCCAGAAGGGGTGCTGCTCCTCAACCCTGTTGGAGATGTTGCCTCCAAACCCTCATCATATGATAAGTCTAACCAACTAATAGACCAATGAGCCTACAAAATATGAATCCCTTGTTGCAAATCTTTGCATCTTCATAGTCAAAGCCACAATCAAGGACTATCAGACTGCCATAGGCAAAGTTGGCATGCTACAGTCATTGTATTGCTAAATACAAGTCATAGTTGACAGGAAATGTCATTTTCATGATGCAAAAATATATCAATCATGACCTACATAGACAACTCATAGAACAAACCCATTTGTTAGTATCCTAGCTAAGGTCAAACTAGAACATAACTATTGTTAAGGAATGTGGATCAGTTATAGAGAATAATAATAGTCCAATTTTATATATTTCAGATTGTATCTAAGTCTAGATACTAGATATATTAATGCAGAAAATTTACAAGTAAAATTATTGCAGAAGATATCGAATGCTTGCTGTGGTATATATTTACCGTTGTGATTGATTATTACCCACAGCAAGCATCAATATATATATATATATATATATATATATATATATATATATATATATATATATATATATATATATATATATATATATTTGAGTAGAGTCATGACCCTATGTGGCATAATATGCCACATAGGGTCATGACCCTACGTAACATAACAATCAACTAATCTTAATTGCCGATAACACACGAAACGATATTGATTGCCGATAACAATACATAGCAGCCGGTAATGTCTCAGTTGCTATGTATTGTTATCGGGCTTGATTGCCAATAACAATACATAGCAACAGATACCTTATTATCGGGCTTGATTGCCAATACCAATATATATAGTGGTTTGATCTTAACGTATCATGGATACGTTAAGCACTGTGGAGAGGTATCGTGTACACTTGCATACACTCGGTTATATGACAGTCACATTCTATCATCAGTCAATAATAGCATAAGATTCGACCATATTTATATGTGTGATCTCAATTAAATAATGTATATATATATATATATATATATTTCATTATGGCATATGCATGTGTTAATCACTTGTATGCTTCAATCCAAATGAAGCTATTTCTCAACACTCCCTCTTAGCAAGAGAGGATTTGAACAACACCCATTTAAATTGATTACACATGAATTACATTTCAGAGAAATAAAAATTATCTGATCTCCGACACTTCGGGACAACAACTAAATGTAGTCTATCAGATAACAACCTTGATCCTAGGATGACAATGAAGTCTCCAATATCACAAGTATAATTTTGCACATACATAGTCCATCTTGACACACCAATCATCATGACCTCCGACACATTTCGGGACAATAATTCAATGTAGTCTGTCCTGATGATAAATCAAGAATCTCAATATCATGATATCCGGCACAGTCCGGGAGAACAACTTAATGGAGTCAACCATGATATGATTGTTATCACAACACTCAATGATCATAATTTTAGTATCAAGATATCTGGCACATTCCGAGACAAAAACTTAATGTAGTCAGTCTTGATAATAGATCAGACTATTGTTGAGGTCATCACCTAACAATAGTAACCTTACACATATGAAAGATCGTCACCTTTCATAACACACAAACATAATTATTGCAATAAAATATTAAATATTCATGAATATATTCAAGTACATATGGCTGAGATTCAATCTCAGAAAAATTCAACTACAATTTAGTCATACCAAGTTTACCTCTGAAGTATTCTATTTTCAACTTGGCAAGAGGCTTGGTGAAAATGTCGGCATTTTTCTCTTCAGTGCTGATATACACCAACTTGATAACATCTCTGTCAACCATATCTCTTATATAATGGTACAGTATCTCTATATGCTTGGATCGGTTATGAAAAACTGGATTAACTGAAAGTTTGATGCAGCTTTGATAATCACAGTGAATCACGGTGGGATTCAATGGTTTTCCAAACAGTTCAACAAGTAACTTCCTCAGCCATACCGCTTCACGAGCTCCCATGGAAGCAGCCATATATTCAGCTTCAATGGAACTTCAATGGAACTTTGAGCAACTGCAGACTGTTTCCTATTGAACCAAGATATCATAGCCAATCCAAGACTAAAACAGCATCCTATAGTACTCTTACAATCAATAGAACTACCTGCCTAGTCGGAATCAGAATACCCTTGTAGTTTGATTTCAACATTCTCATACTTCAGGCCAAGTCCAATGGTGTCACATAGGTATCTCAGAATATGCTTGGCAGCCATTAGGTGAATCTTCTTAGGATCACACATGAAATGACTTAACACATTGGTAGCATAACAAATATCAAGGTCAGTGTTCACCCAAGTACATGAGAGATCCAATAATTTGTCTATAGTATGTAGGATCTGTGGATTCTGAATCTTCTGCATCACTTTTAAGCTTATGAAGATTTGTTTCCATTGGAGTAGATAATGGTTTGCAATTCATCATTCCAAATTTGGTCAAGATATCAGTGGTATATTTTCCTTGATTTAGAAAAATATAGTTCTCCTTTTGCCATACTTCTAGACCTAGGAAGTAATGTAGAAGGCCTAGATCTTTCATATCAAATTCAGCTACAAGATCTCGTTTGCATTTTGCAATGAGATGATCTTCACCTGTTATTAACAAGTCATCAACATAGAGAACTAGAATCAACATATCACCATCTAATATTTGAAGTATATGTTAGGATTTGCTTTATTTTTGGAATATCTTAGCTTGGAGAGATAATTGTCTATCCTTTCATACCATGCCCTAGGAGCTTGTTTAAGGCTGTAGAGAGCTTTCTTCAGTTTGCACATGTGGAGATTCCTATCATGAGTAGCAAAACCTTCAAGTTGTCCTATATATACTTCTTCCTCAATTACACCATTCAGGAATATTGTTTTTACGTCCATTTGATGTATTTTCCATCCTTTAGACGCTGCAATGGCAATAACAGTTCTTACAGAAGTATATCGTACTACTAGAGCAAATGTCTCTTTGTAATCAATTCCTGCCTTTTGGGAGAATCCTTTGGCAACAAATCCGGCTTTGTGTTTTTCAATACTACCATCTGATGCATATTTGATTTTGAATAACCACTTTGAAGAGACAACTGATTTGTTTTTAGGTCTAGGTACAACATCCCAGACATCATTTTTTAATATACATTGGTATTCTTCAATCATTGCATCTTTCCAACTTGATATGATAAGGCCTCTTCAACATTTGAGGGTTCAGATTTTGTGAGTTCAGTTAGGAGTGCAACATAGCATGTTTGATTCCTTCTTTTCTTATTCTCTTTGAAAATTTCATTAGGTTCTATGTTGTTTTCTTCAATCATCTTTCTTGCCCATAGTGGCCTTTTCTTATTATTAGGAACTTCAATATTTTCAGAATTAGTTGTTGGAGGTTCATTATCTTCTATGATATTCTCCCTTTGATTCTCAATTGTATGATTTTCATCTAATTTTGTGATTGAATCGTCTTTTGTATTTAGAAATAGTTTATACGCAATATTTTCTTCAAATTTTACATCTCTACTGATTTCAATAGATCATTGTCCTGGGATATAGACTTTGTATCCTTTAGTGGTTTCACTATAGCCAACAAATATGCCTTTCTTCCTGGAGGGCTCTATCTTGGTCCTTTTTTCTTTAGGAACATGAATGTATACGGAACAACCAAATATTCTTAGATGACTTAGGTCTAGTTTATTTCCTGTAAAAGCTTCTTCAGGTGTTGTATTCTCTAAGATTGAATGAGGGCATCTATTTTGAATCTATACGTCTATATTTGAGGCTTCAGCCCAGAATGAGATATGTATATTCTGATCATGTATCATGGCTTTGGCGGCTTGCTTCAATGATGGTCCTATTTTTTCTTTCTACAACTCCATTTTGTTGAGGATTATAAGGTACGGTACACTCCCTCTTAATCCCAACAAAAATGTAGAATTCTTTAAAGTTTTCAGAGATATATTCACCTTCATTATCTGACCTTAGAGTCTTTATTTTCTTCCCGGTTTGATTTTCTACTAGGGCTTTAAATTCTTTAAATTTCAATAATACTTCATTTGATTCTTTAAGTTTTAGGAAATATATCCAGGTTTTCCTAGAGTAGTCATCAACAAAGATCACGTAATACAAGAATCCCTCTAATGAGGGTGTTGGCATTGGATCACACAAATCAGTGTGGACAAGTTCTAGTACAAATTTTGATTTATGTTCGCTTGAAGGAAAACACCCTTTTGAGTTCTTCCCTAGAGCACAACCTTTACAAATTCCATTATGTTCATATTTTAGGTGAGGTAGACCTGTGGTGATCTTCCCTATGGTAGGTAGGGCACTATACCGAAGATGACCTAATCTTCTATGCCAAATGTCATTACAATTTGCTAATTCATGATTTAGAGCATGTTTTTTATCGTTACAAAGTTTGTATAAGCTACCATCTCTTGTTCCTATGGAAATAGCATTCTTAATGTTGGAACTTTTAGGCCATAGTAGAACTTTATCTTCATGAAAGGTGACACGATCCTTGATCAGCTAGACCTGAAATAGAGACCAAATTTCTTTTGATTCCTAGTACAAATAGAACATCTTTTAATTGTAATGTAACTCCAGTTCTTAATTTAATTGAACAGGTCATGATTCCTTTCACAGGGTAGCTGGTGTTGTCACCAATTGTGACCTCTTCAGTTGAGTGTTCTTCAAAAGTTTTGAATTGATCTCTAAAGCTGGTTATGTGTCTTGACGCTCCGCTATCAATTATCCAAGTGCTTTTATTTGAGTTTAGTTCACTTGATAAGGCTAAGAAAAATAGAGGATTTTCCACTTCTTTGACTTCAGCTATGGTTGCTTGAGTTTTCTTTCTTTCCGGACAGAACCTATGAGTGTGTCCAAACTTATCACACTTGTAGCATTGGACCTTTGAGAGATCTTTGTTTTTGTGATATCGATTATTATTTCCTCTCTTTCGTTTTGAAATTCTTTTTCCTTTTGTTGTTTGTTGTAGCATGAAGTGCTTGAATATCTCCCTCTTTATTGAGACCTATCCCTCTTGAGATTAGTCGAGATTCTTCTTGAGTGCAATCATTCTTGAGTTGATCGAATTTAGGTAGTGATGGTCGACCACTAATGCATTGGATAAAAGATTCCCAAGAGATTGGTAACCCTCTTAGGGCAATTAGGGATAGTTCTAGATCATCTACATTATTTCCAATAGTAGAAAGTTGATCTCATAATTCGGAGATTCTCAAAAAATATGAAGTAATTGTTTCTCCTTTATTCATTTTGATGTTCATGAGTTGTTGTTTTAAGGTTAGCAATCTTCTTGCATTGTTGATCTCATATGTAGTTTGAATGGTTTTGAATACTTCATATGCTGTTGATAATCTAGCTATGGTTGGAAGAATGTGATCTTTAACAACGTCAATGATTATTTTCTTAGCCTTGTTATTGCGTCTTTTCCATGTTGTTTTCTCTGGTTCATCTTCAAGCATACTTTTGCCGCCTTCTATATATGAATCCAATTCAAGTTCTTGAAGGATTGCAACTATACGAATTTTCCATGAGACGAAGTTGGAGGCACCTTCGAGTCTATCCTCCACTCTAACACCGTTCACCATGATTGTCCTTCAATTTAAATAAATGTCTGATATTCTGAATAAAAATTTTACTATCTTTATTACTCTCTATTGGTTAGGCTTTGATACCATGTTAAGGAATTTGGATTAGTTATAGAGAATAATAATAGTCCAATTTTATATATTTCAGATTGTATCTAAATCTAGATACTAGATATATTAATGCAGAAAATTTACAAGTAAAATTATTGTAGAAGATATCGAATGCTTGTTGTGGTATATAATTACCGTTGTGATTGATTATTACCCACAGCAAGCATCGATATATATATATTTGCGTAGAGTCATGTCTACGTAGAGTCATGACCATACGTGGCTTATGCCATGTAGGGTCATGACCCTACGTAGCATAACAATCAACTAATCTTAATTGCCGATAACAATACATAGCAGCCGATAATGTATCGGTTGCTATGTATTGTTATCGGGCTTGATAGCCAATAACAATACATAGCAACTGATACCTTATTATCGGGCTTGATTGCCAATACTAATATATATAGTGGTTTGATCTTAATGTATCATGGATACGTTAAGCACTGTGGAGAGATATCGTGTACACTTGCAAACACTCGGTTATATGATAGTCACGTTCTCTCATCAGTCAATAATAACATAAGGTTCAACCATATTTATATGTGCGATCTCAATTAAATAATGTATATATATATATATATTTATTTCATTCTGGCATATGCATGTGTCACTTGTATGCTTCAATCCAAATGAAGCTATTTCTCAACAATTATTTATCTTTTTACTTAATTGTTCTTGTTTGTTAATGATCTCGACAACAAAACGTGCAGTCTTGAAGGTTTCAAGTAAATTTCAATAATAAATCCCACACTTGAATATACACACCAATCATTGTGACACAAGCAAATATCATGGCTAAATCATTATCCAAGATCTATCTTAGATGCCAGTGTAATGTCCCCTTTCTAGCCCACCAATTGATGATGTGTCACTACCCCATTGTGCCTTGGTGTCGTGGGCTAACCAGGACTTTACAGGGATCAGAGAGAGATTTGGCCTAGGCAATTCCAGTTTCAGGCCAATCGGAGTTTATTTAGCAGGGTTTCTAGATACTTTCTATTTTTAGTAAGTCAACAGTGGGCTCAATGATGTTGGTATTTCAAGGTTGGACTGGGAGCATCTCGTCGAGACCTTTCCAACGAGCTATCACACATGATTATCCAAGTCCGATTGATTAGTAATTTTAATGCCTGAAGATTAAATTATTTATTAATAAAGTGACTACTAAATTAAAGTACATATTATTATGTCACTTTATTATTAAAAGAACACTTTACTCAATTAGGTGGGAAATGATATTTTTAAAAAGGAAAAAGAAAAGAAAGAAGAGGAAGAGTCAAGCAGAGGAAAACTTAAGAGTCACTGCATTGGGCTTTAAAGAAGAATGTTAGATTCATTTCAGCATGCTTGGTTTTATGATTGAACTACTATTCTCTTGGAGAATTTGGAAGCTTCAGCTTTCAGCAGGTTTGAGGACGGAAACCCTCGAGATTGGAAGGTAGTAGACGGAAACCCATTGTCGGTTGGAGATATCACGCAAGTGTCTCGCTTAGTATTTCAGGTTTATATTTTTGGTATCCAATCTTGCTGTAATTTTTGTAACTAGGATTGGATTTTGTTATTGTTCTGCTGAAGATTTAATTGCAATATTCATTTTGGAAAACCATATTTCTGTTGGGTATTTCGTATTTTTGCTAGGTAAATTGAAATCAATTGCCTACAAATCTGTTGTTTAAATTTATGTGATATATTTTGAGAAATTCGGAGAAAATATCCTTATGGCGATATTACAGCCAGGACATGACTTACCATGATGTTGGGATGAGTAATGTGGGCTCCTCTAAGCCACAAACTTTTTTTTTCATATTTGTTTTGATGCCATGGATTCATAATCGATGAGATTTGTTTACATTTGACAATATTTCTATTTTAACCCATCGCGGCCTTGCAACCTTCAATGTAACCGGAGCCAAACCACTGCGAGGCAACAACCACCGCATCATTAACCTTTTATTGTCATATCCACGCCACATGGCAGCATCTCGCACACTCGCAACCATAACATCTCCTTTTACTTGATTGCTATGACGTTGCGGTTGATAAACCTTACTAACCACTCGCGCGCTCGCAACCGCTAAATGTAAAGACACATATTGTAATGTCCCCGTTTTTCAGTCTCTTGAGATAAGCTCAGTTTGGCGACCCTCGCAAGCTAATCAGGTGATCAGAGGGGGTCAGTTGGCAGAGCCAGTAGTTGGATTCCATTATGGAGGTTCTGGTTGTCAAGTTTGTTCTTCGTTTGGGCCAGATTGGATGACTTACTATTTATAGTAAGTGTTATTTTAGGCATAGCTTGGTATAGCAGGGCGCTTGCATAGTGTCATCAAGTTTTGCAGGATCGTTTATTGGGGATCTCTAGTTTGAGAGACTTACTATTTATAGTAAGTCTATTTTTGGCAAATGGCTATTTCTGGCAGGGCAGTTTGAGTTCGGGGTTCTGTTGTCGGAAATTAGTTTGTTGCAATCAGATAGATTCAGTGGCTTCATATTTTAATTATCGTTATTAAATTAAGTTATTTTAATTTAATAACTTTACGACTTTATAACTTTAATGTTATAAAATGATGTTGTGATGAAGAAGCTACTTAAGTGAAAAAAGTAAAGTTGAAGCTTTTTAGAAAAGCTTATATATTCAACTCGAAAAAGCACTTTACTTATCCATTGTTCATTTGATGAAAATTTTATAAAGTTTCCTGGCTGTGAGAAATGGCTAGGGTTTGAGGACTGATTCCTCTCTTGGCAATTTGAATCATCACTGATTGATGATGAATTTTGCAAATTGAAATCTGAAATTCACTACTGAGTCTGATTCTGAGAATACAAGTTTGGTGCTGAGGTATGCCAAATGGGACTAGATTAAATTTATTTTGAGCTGAGGGTTTAATACAGGCTAAATTCGAAATTCTTCAATAATCGAATTCTCAAGGAGGCTAGATTATCTTCTTGAGTGGTGGAGTTGTTTTATGGAAGCTGTGAACTGTTGCAAGGGCAGCAAATGGTTAATTCATTGTTGTGTATTTCTTGTGGAGGCCACGCAAATTCTAAGGGAGCTGCATTTTACAACTGCAAGCTCGTGCCACGGTACCAAGCTCACGTCACCACTTGGGAGCTCGCCCAACTACTACCAAGCTTGGCGTGAATACTAGGCTGCTGCATACTGTTTTATGGAGGCATTGTAGATGACTTTGGAGTCATCTTATATTTTTCAAGGGCTGCATTAATTACTGAGCAGCTGTACATAGTTGCATATGAATATTAGTGGCTGGAAACAAACATTTGGAGGGTGCATGACTTATTCAAGCCCCTGAGACAATTTGTAGGTTGCTGCGTTTCCAGTTAAGAGGTGACGTCTTCTATATAGGAATTGATCATTAAAGTGTTGCATTAAATTAATGTTTGTATTGATTCAAAATTGTGAAGATTAATGTTTAGTGAAAAGAATTATTAATTGTTGATGTCCAATATGAAATTGTTTCAAGTGGAAAGTTTATGAAATAGAAAATAATTTTTTTTGAAATCATTTGGAAATTGTCAATTCACTTGAGATAAGTCAATTAAATACAAAGAGCCAGGCAGGCTCTTTATAGTGGTATCAGAGCATGTTTCCTGCCATCCTGTGGGGTATGAATTCTTTTATATTTTGATGTTATTTTAAAGTGAACGACACTCCCACTTTTCCTAGCTATGGACAAATACAAGAGGCCTAGTTTTGAGAGTCGTCGTAACAGTATGGGAAAAAGAGAGGAATTAAATGCCTTAGTGGAAAGTATGGAAAGACTTAGGCTTCATCAGCAAAGATTGGCGGAGAGCTTGTCGGATCCAGAGATGGTTGACAAGGCAGTGAGGTATATGGTTTCTGCCTTTAGAAGGCCGACATCGAGATTGCAGGGAAGAAAGCTTAAGTTTTCCCTGACAGGTGCCCTTGATGCAGATGTACCCATATTTAGTACGGCACCTGCTAGTCCTGATGGATCTCTAAAATTTGGCAAATTTTAGAGTTCTAAATATCATGCCAAAAGGAGAAATCTTTCACGACGAAGAAATCTTTTACAGGTTTTTATTTACAACAAGGCTTGTGACAATGCAACACTAGTGAAGGTTGATAGTGCCAATAAACATGGCATTCTATTGGAAGTTGTACAAGTGCTAACTAATTTGATCTCACTATTTCTAAGGCATATATATCATTTGATGGTGAATAGTTTATGGATATATTCCATGTAACAGACAAATAAGGCAATAAAATTACTAATGAGAAGGTTATTGACTATATTCAACAGTGCCTTGGGACAAATGCCTGTTTGCTACCTTTACTTAGAAGAACTGTTGGAGTAAAGACTGCTTCTGAGCATACGGCAATTGAATTAACAGGCACTGATAGGCTCGATCTGCTCTCTGAAGTATTTGTTGTTCTTACGGACCTTAAGTGCAATGTTGTTGGGGTCGAGGTCTGAACCCATAACATGAGGGTTGCATCTGTGGTGTATGTTACGGATGATTGTACAGGGGCTCCAGTTGACGATCCTGAGAAACTTTCTATGATTAAAGTACAACTCTGAAATGTTCTGAAGGGTGATAATGACAAGCGAGTTGCCAAAACTATTGTCTCTGCAAGTGTTACTCATACTGAAAGGCGTCTACACTAAATGATTTTTGCAGACCGTGACTATGAAAGAGTGCACAATTGCTTGCTAGAATTCAATGTTGATAAATTCAGGCTTTTAGTGACTGTGGAGAACTGTGTGGAGAAAGGTTATTCTGTCGTTAATATTAAATCCAAAGACCGACCAAAGCTTCTTTTTGACACTATTTGCACTTTAAACAGATATGCAGTATGTTGTATTTCATGGAACAGTTGATTTTGATGGATCTGGTGCATTCCAAGAGTCTACGGTAACCCAAGTGGAAGTAATATTGTGGTTTCAAGCCAAAAGAAACACACAATCATAAATCATGTTTAAAGTCGCAGCTGATGAAATTTAATGATGAGAAGTGAAAAGATTTCGGGAATGGCAAAATAGCATCATTTCACCTGAGATGGCTCACTGGGTAGTTAATGTGAAGAATGTTTAAAGCTGTGAAGAGACGTCAATGCATATAAGAGCTCTCACCATTGCATACATCAACAATTGAGAAGTGTACCCTCAAGCTAGTGGACAAATACAGACACATCCTTTCTCAAGCAACTGGGCCATTGTCGACTTTCCTTGAATATATTACGTATGCCATATGATTAACAATGTGGTTCTTATTGTTACTGGCACTCTGCACAAAAGGGATGTTCATGAACTGCTAGAAAAATGCCATCCTCTAGGCATGTTTGACAAAATTGCAACACTTGCAGTTGCACAGAATATGTGAAAATTGTTACAGAAACAGATGCTTGTCAAAATGGCATAGATACAAATCATCCAAGTCCAGGACAAGACACTCGGCGCTGTGATGATATGTGTACAACCCGTAAAGACCGGATCATCCATGAACAGGACAGATATACGTCAATTTCTTAGCGGAGCGTTGTCTTATTGAACCCGTCTAGAAGGATGATGACGGAGATGTCCACTTTTTCAGAATACCTGAGGATTTTCACGATTTGGCACATCAAATTGTTGAAGAAGAGAAACACCTCTTTCAGGACTCACAAAATTCATATGATGAGAGAATAAATGCAGTTCTCAAGGTTCTTATCAAGAGAGGAACCAATTTGGCTATTCAGGATCGTGTGAACAAGGTGAGCGGAAGAGGAGTTAATTAAGTCTGTATGCCCGAAGATGTATCGTTGCCGTGTATTGGCCATGGAGAAGCAATCAGAGGTGTCGGAAAATCTATGGCTCCATTACCCTATAGCGACTCTTTTATCTGTAACAAAATGTTGCTTTCTTCTTAAAACGCATAAGCAGTGCTAATCGACAACAGTATCCCATACGAACACAAACACAGAGTTGCCAAAGAGAGAAACTTTGTAACTCTGTAGCACGAGAAGATTATTAACGTAGAAAGATTTAAAATAATATTATCAAAGTAGTAATAGATTACGTTGGTCATTAGTTGAAATATAAAAACTTTTGTTTGTTTAAAAGAGACGTGACTTTTGATATTTAAAAGACACGTCACTTTATAAAACCAAGTATAAATAAGGATTTTATAATCTAATAGAAGGACAGATTTCAATAGAAGCATTTTTATATATTTTGTATGGAGGGATAAGGGAAATAATATGATTTTATAAATATAAATTTATTTTATTTTAATAATAAAATAAAACATCCTTTGTTATTTATTAAAGGCATAGAGAATTAAACAATTGATGAACCGTCCTTTATAATTATTATTTTTGAATATTATGTGCAATTTAAATATCGGATAAGTGGATACAGTCAGATAGCATCCTAAACTCACGCTGAAATAATTTAGGATTGCATAAATATTTGATTTGTCGCGTCTTGATTATTGAATTGATTAGCAATATAAATGCTTTGAACATTATAAAGTTGTACGTAAACCTTCATTGAAGTTGACTCTATTGCCCGAATAAGCAGAGGCACTGGTCTTTTTATTTTTGAAGTATTGAATTTATATATGAAGTCAGAAAATTTATCAATTCCTTCCTACAAACCTTATTAATCATTACATAACACTTCAATTCATATATTCAGCATTCACTTTATTTTGATCGAGTTCAAGGATTTTGCCAACTGAGGAACTCGCCAGCTTAAATTCGCTATAGAAGAGCTTCGAACCAGGTGATCAAGTTTGAAGTAAAGGTTTACCCGCCTAGGTGTAGCAAAGCCTGAAGTGCAGGGGAGTTTGAAATATTCCCGTTCATTGGCCAGAATTGATTTGGAATTCTATTGGAGAGTTGGCAGGCTCTAGGATTTCCAATCTGCGGTTTTGGGAACCAACAAGTCCTATCTGCAGTGCTGATGATGGATTTATTTCACAGGAACATGTGGATGTTTCAGTACCATTGGTTGACAGCAACTCTGAGCATCAACAGGTTGAGGCTCCCAGAGTAGTCGCTACGGTTAGTTCAGAGGCAGCTGATGTTGTAGTTGTTACTAAGTGTTCAGACTCTTCCATGGAGGGAGTTGTTATTGGAGACTTTTATGTAAGCTATCGTAGTGTTGCTCCAGTGCAAGAGGCAGCTGCTTCATCATATGGGACCAATGCATGTATGGAGTCACCTAGCTGTGATGTTGGTGATCTGGACATTACAGCGGAGTCAGTAGATGGTGGTTCATGCTCCAGCATTATTGGTGCACAGCCTGACGTTGAGTCATGTGTACAGAGTCAGGTGTCAGCAGTTGAGGCTTTAGTAGGAGATGTGAATGTAGATAGTATAGACACATCTGATGATACTTTTGAGGATACTATGAGCCGCATTGGGGATGACACCCCCTATGAGATGTTGGGTGATGACTGCGAGGAGTGTATGAGCTCTAACAGCTATAAGGTTTATGATAGCAGTCGCAGTGTGGAATCTGTACAAGAGACAATTGTCTTTTCCTGTATTGAGGATGTGAGCATGGAGCTATCTAGTGATGACACTCATGATGGGAGTGTTGCAATTGAGTTGGGTGACATAGATTCATGCCACAGTGTAGTTGATTCACATGACAACATTGAGTCATGTAAGCAGCCAGAGTTAGCTAAGGAGTTGCGGATAGATGATGTGGACACTAGCATCATAGATATCTCTGATGTTGAGAGTGACGATGATGGGTGCTGCAGTGTTTCTGGTTTTTTATATTAGACTTTGGGTGTGGACTCAGCGTTGTCATACGGTGTTGGTGGGTTCCAGAATTCCTGGTTACAGGGACTCACGGATGAGGATGGGGAAGCATATGAGTGGCAAGAGTTTGTTACAGCCAGGGCTTCCACTTCTAGAGAGGGGGTTTACTTCTTCGGTGACTCGTGAGAATGATTCTTCCAGCAACGAGACATGTTTGATTTATCAGACCCTGGGGGAGGACTCTGAGTTGTTAGTGAGTGAGGATGGATCCCAGGATCTGGATTGTCAAATGATTGCAGAAGACGAGGTAGCTGGGGATTGTGTTGAGTCAGATTCAGCAGCAGCTTCCTCGGGGATAGATGAGGACGTGTCTGATGATTGTACTCAGTTTGTAGATGTGTACTCGGATGAAACTACACAGAGATACGATGATCTTGAGGGGAGTTTGTTGGATGCAGCTTCCTTCCATAGTTTGGACAGTGCAGTTGAGATTGTTCATAGGAGGCCCATTGTGCAGACTCATCATGTGACTAGCCAGTTGCGAGTTGGTGAGAGAGATATTACTTTTACTCTCGAGCATTTCGATGTCGCTCGTCAGTTGTTGGCTGTTAATGGTTGGGGTGCTCCTATGACGAATGAGCACAGTGGTGGTTACCTTTCCTGGACAAAGATTCATTCTTTGCGTGAGGCTGTCAAGATTTTGAAACAGGATAATTTACAGTTGGTAGCCGACCATGATCACCTAGTTGAGTGGGGGAGTACAACATACGAGGCATTGATGAATAGAGAGGACAAGGTGAGTGAGCTTACTCAGGAGCTCACAACGACTTCTGAGGCTTTAGAAAGCACTCAACATGCTCTTCAAGAGTCGCAATTCCAGCTAGAGGAGGTGACCGTGGAGTTGGAGCATATTTGGTCCACACTAGCCCCAGACCCAATTCAGTTTCACATTGAGGTGGTTGGTGGTGAGTTGGCTTCTACGGTTGGGGATGCACAACATGATGATGTGGTAGACACATCCGTTCAAGATATGGGTGCACTAGGTACGAATGAGGTAAGAGTACCAATGGAATCAAGCTCTCATGTTGATTTGCTTCCTTTTTCCTGGAAGTGAATCTATTTCTTCGTCTCATATAGCTGATAGCATGGGACAGTTGGCAGTGCCACATTTTCAGATGGATCAATTGTGGGTTGCGGGGGACCAAGTTGACGCTTCCATGTATGATTTTTAATGCACTGAGTCATTTCATGGAGTATTTACTTGAGAGTGCAGATGTGCGAAAGGATTCATACAAAGTGTCTGAGGGTACTCTCATCCGAGGCTCTTGTGCTATTCAGAGGTTGGTAGGGAAGATTGTGGAGACTCTATCTACTATGCTTCCTCACAGGGATTTCGAGGTTGGGTTTGCTGAGAGGGTTATTCAAGATCCTACCCAGCCTGCGGTAATGTGGAGTCAGAGATTGGAGCCATCTCATGATTCCCAGTTTGGTAATGATGATCCATTGACAAAGATTGGGGCTTTCTATCGGCATTTTACAGTGGGGTATGCTCATCATTTTTCTTTTGACCCACAGATAGAGGATTTGATCTCACGCAGGTGTAGACCAGCTCCGGTTTCTTACCATCCATTATGAGATGGAATTGGCAATTACAAGTTGGACTACTTGCAGTATCCACACACCCAGGACAGTTTATCAGAGGTTAGAGTTGGTAACAGTGATTTAGGTACATTTGGTCATTGTCTTCTTCTCAGTGCAGTTGGGTGTGAGTGTCAGTTAGTCCGGGACTCGAGTTTTGACAGAGTTGATGTTTCAGTTGGGTTGAGTTTTGCGGAGTTGTTTCCTCCATTGGCATCTACAGTTGGTCTACAAATGTTGTTTTCAGTGATGTCAATTAATTTGGTGTTGAGTGCAGTTTCTCAGATGCTGGTGTTTGTACTGTTGATGTTGGTTTTTTCTTCATAGGAGTATGGTGCGGATCGGGACATTACTTGTGACCATCCTTGGGATCTAGGTGGTCTGTGATGTTGCTTGTTTTTCCTGATTGCTTGAGGACAAGCAATCTTGGGAAGGGAGGACTGTCATGTCCCCATTTTTCAGTCTCTTGAGATTAGCTTAGTTTGGCGACCCTCGCAAGCTAATCAGGTGATCAGAGGGGGTCAGTTGGCAAAGCCACTGCAAGACAACAACAACTGCATCATTAACCTTTTATTGTCATATCCACGCCACATGGCAGCATCTTGCACACTCGCAACCATAACATCTCCTTTTACTTGATTGCTATGACGTTGCGGCTAATAAACCTTAATAACCACTCGCGCGCTCGCAACTGCTAAATGTAAAGACGCATATCATGTTGCGAGGGTGCGAATAAAACACAAAACAAGACTAACGCTCAACCATTGACTTGCAAACATGAACCGATAGCAGAAATCCACATAGGATATTGACTCAAAGGGACCAAACGACCAAACCTTTCAGGGCAAACCCTAACCGTTGGCAAACATCAATGCCCATGAGAAAAATTGTTGCAGAAATGCAAGAAAAAAGTTCAAAACAATACCAGCTCCTATCAAAGACATGACAAAGAACAAAGGAAAAATACAAGACTTAACCAATTTTTTCAGGTTCCACCAGTGGGTCTTGTCGGGGATTGTTGAATGCCAGTCCAACGAAAGAAGCCAGCAATCTCTGGAAAAGAAGACCCTAAACTAAGCAAACGACTAAAAAAAATACACCCTAGATATATACAAATTTACAAACTACTGTGCATGAATAATGAGTTTTTTACGCAAAAAATTATTTCAAGAATTGTCCATGCACTGGCAATTCCTAGATTTCACCATTCATGCTCTGAAGAAAATATGAATGTTTTCCATGTGTATCACAAATAACAAAAGGGCCTAGCCATAATGATTCAAACTTTCCATGTTGTCCCTTTTCCTAAGCCCTTGCATTCCACATTAGAACCATATCATTCACTTGAAATTTTCTATCAGTAGCTCTTTTATCAAACAAATATTTCATTTGTTGTTAAAATTTTATATTTGTCTTTTGAGCTTCGTTTCTTTTCTCATCCAACTCCAGAAGGTGCATTATTCTGTCTTCCATAGGTTTAGACACGTCAATTTCTTCCTTCTAAATGAACTTATACATAGGGAGCAAATTATTCAGGGGTAATTTGGCTTGTGACCCATATACCAATTCAAAAGGGGATACACCAATAGCCTTTTTCACTGTTACTCTATCAACCCATAATGGTAATTTTAACTTTGCTTCTCATGACTTTGTATTTTTCTCAAGAATCCTTTTAATGATCTTCATCAAACTCTTATTACTAGACTCAATTGGTCCATTCCCTAGGGGGATGATATGGAGAAGAGTAACACACAGTGATCCCATAACTTTCACAAAAATCTTGAAACTCTTCTGATTTGAAACATATTGCATTATCCGTTACAAGTTTTGTAGGCACACCAAACCTTGTCAAAATATTATCCATCAAAAAAGTGATAACCACCTTGCTTGTAGCCTGTTTGGTAGGAATGGCTTCAATCCATGTACTAAAATAATTTGTAGCCACCAATATCCATCTATGACCACCACTAGATTTCTCACTAATTTCACCAATAAAATCAAGCCCCCACTAACAAAATGGAGCTTCAACTTGAACTGGATTAAGGGGTAATGCTCCTACATACTTCAATTTACCAGAAAACCTTTGAAAAGGTTCACATTGAATAACAAGTTTATAAGCATCTACAAACAGAGCGGGCCAATAATATCTGGTTCTAATGATCTTATGGGCAGTAATTTTAGCTGAATAATGCCAACCACAAACTCCATTATGCATATCCTTTAACACTTTTTCAGCTTGCTTCTTATCCTAACAAAACAACAAGATATCATCCCTATCTTTCCAAAATAAATCACCTTGAATTAGGACATACCTTTGAGCTTGCAATTTCAAGGTTCTCTTCTGGTTATCAGTCATTCCATCTAGACATTTCATGTGTTTCAAAAAATAAACAAGGTCAGTAGACTAGGACTGCATTTCAATACTAATCACCATATTATCACTTATCTGAACACTATTCACTTGAATTGCCTCAAGATTTGTTTCAGCCATCAATTTTGCTAATCCAAGGCCTTTGACCAACTTGGTAATTTGAATCTCCAAATTGAATTCTTGGATGCGATTAATCCATCTACATCTTCTACCAGTAACCTCTGACTGAGGAAATATGTCTTTCAAAGCAGCACTTGAAACATAGGCTACCACCTTTGCACCCACCAAATAAGGTCTAAAAGCCTTCACTACCTTTACCAAAGCATATGCTTGCTTTTCCATTATTTCATATTTGAGTTTTGCAGCCTGCAAAGATTTACTAAAAAATGCAACTAGATGTTCATACCCTTCATCATCCTTTTGTAATAGGACTGTTGCTATAGTATGAAAAGAAGCAAATGAAAACAATTGAAAAGGTTTTTCATAATCGAGAGACCTTAACATTGGTGCTTCTTGAATTGATTTTTTAATACTAGCAAAAGCCTCCAAAATTTCATTGTCCCATTCAATCTTGACTCCTTTTTCAACATTTTCACAATTGGTTTAACAATTTCAGAAAAGTTAGCAATAAATCTTCTAACAAAATTTATCTTACCTAGAAATGACTGTACACCCTTGATGGTCTTTGGCAAAGGAATTTTATCAATGGCAGCTATCCTTTTAGGATCAATTCTTACTCCTTCCTTAGACACTATATGTCCAAGTAATCTTCCTTTTGTAACTGCAAATTGACACTTATTTGGATTCAGAGATACACCATACTCCAAAGCTTTGCAGAAAATCTTTTCTAAGTGTCTACAGTGATCCTCTGCCTTTTCTGAAAAAGGAGTTAAGTCATCTTGATACACTACCATGATAACATCCATGTAGCACCTCTGAAATGTAGCACCTACATTTGTTAGACCAAAAGGCATTCTCACATATACATATGTTCCCCAAGGAGTAGTGAAAGCAGTATTGTTCAGACTCTTTGACCTTTACCTAGTTGTATCCAAAAAAACCATCCATCATGGATAGTAAATCACAACCAATGACTTTCTACAACATGGCTTCCATATTAGGGAACAAATAATTATCTTTCAAGGAAGTAACATTTAAATTTTTGAAATCAACACAACCTTATATCTCCATTTTTCTTTCTTACTAGTACTAAGTTAGAAATCTAGGATGAATGCCTGATAGGCTTAATTATCCCAGCATCACTGAGCTTCATCAACTCTTGTTGCATTTTTGGGGCTAAGGTTGGATTAATAGGCCTCTATGTTTGCCTAAAAGGTTTAACATCTGGTCTCAAAGGAATTTCATGCTGGAACAAGTCCTCTCTATAAGCTTTCAAATCTTCATAAGACCAAGCAAAAACACGTTTGTACTTTCTAAACAAATTGACCAGATTGGTTCTTATGTGTGGAGCCAATTTCTTCCCTAGATACACTATCTTAGGTGATGCCTCAGATCCCAAATTAATTTCGTCCAGGTCCTCCAATTTCGCAGATGATTTCTGATGTATTGTTTCTTTTCCATCCACAACCTCTACCACTACATTGCAATCTATCTTTTGACCCTCATAATTATCAATACATTGAATAAATCTCAAAATATCACCATCATCCTCAAAAAATTGCCAATTATAAATGTTATCAAGGATAAAAGGCCTAGGCTTTATTTCTATCAAAGAAACCCCAATTAATGTTATATCATTGCCTCTTAAAGAAACATTGGCCAGAAAATCAGCCATAATAATACGAGATCTCTCTACCCATTCAATGGAAAATGAATCAAAAAACTCAATTCTATCCCAACCTGCATGCTTGTACTACTTTAATCTCTTGTTCTTTGAAGCATAAAGAGATCTAACTTGTGAAACTACTAACCCTGAATCTCCAAAAACCCTTAACATTTAATTCCATGTTTCACAACAATTTCTAATCCCAACATAAGTGCTTCATACTCAAAAATATTATTAGTACACTCAAATGTAAGCAAAAAAGAATATTTGAAAGTAGTACCTGACGGTGAAACAAATAGAATGTCAACACCAGACCCCTCTTTTGCGCACATGCCATCAAAATACATTTGCCACAATCCTTCCTGTTGTAGTTGTAATTCCTTAACAATTGGCTCAGTACTCTTTAATTGAGGTTCAATCTAATGCACCCTGAAATTATCCAGGCTTACATCAAGGAAGCAAGTCATCTGATTTGGATCAACTTTCTCAACTACCATAGGTGCCCAGGGTTCTCAATATAATTTCACTTCATTCCCATTCACGGGAATAGTAGGATATGAAAGATCAAGCTGAACATTACCCCCTACAGCTGCTGCCCATTGTCTTGATAGTAACATTCCATAATGGGGCTGAGTATCAACCACAATTATATCCATCTTATAAATAGCCTCAAGAAAGCAACAATCTTAACTTCCACATCTTTCATTGTTCCTACAACAGGGACTTCCCTATTGTCCATAGCATAACTTTTTCCATAAGCTGTATCCACCCACATGCCCAATTCTTTTATGACACCATATGGCATAACATTTGCAGCAGCTCCTGAGTCAATCATACAATTTCTTATTAGTTTGTTATTTACAAACAGGGTAACATAAAATGGATCCACCAGAAATGGTTCTTTGGTTATGCTATTTCCCACATAGATTTCCGGGGTTTTGTTTTCAACAACCCTTTTCTTGGGCTCCATACTGTTCTAAACACATGCTGGTATTTGAAAAATATCAGAAAATAAAGATATTGTTGTATCTTTATGCTCTTTAATCTTCATCATTTCAATCAAAGGTACTGAAACCTTCATCTAAGTTAAAGTCTGAACAATGTCAAATGTTGGAACATTCACAGAGCTCTAAGCAGGAGTCTTACCTTTATCAGATTTACAGTGATTTTCTTTCTATCCAAAATTTGTCTTAGATGAGTCAACATTGTTGGGACTTGCTTTAAATTCATTATGTTCATCAAAGTGAACCCTTTTTGTTTTTGAATCTTAGAATTGGCATCATCTTTATTTAAAACATCAGAGACCTTTTTAGGAACACTTTCCTTAACAAACCAAGTACCAGGCTTACCCTGATCTAGCTCAACTTTTCTATTCCTTTATTTATAAGTACTCCTTTGTTGAACCACAGCTCCAATAGTAAGTGTTCTAACTTCCTCATCACTAGGTCTCCTAAGCTGAATATGATCACCTTCAGCATTCACAACATTTATTGTACAAAATTGCTCATTATCTGAATCAGAAGAACTTGCTAATGCTAAGTTATACAACCTTTTCTTCTCTGTTCTACATCATAGTCATCTCCTTCATCCCCAGAGGAATCATATTCATTTATTTCCTCAATTTTGACCGTAAACATATTCATGGTTTGACTTTCATTATTTTGTTGTTCCTGATCATCATTATACTCATCTGATTTAAGCAAAGACTGTGCTACTACACATTGAAAAGAAGAGTGGGGCATATTGCAAGGCACGCACCAAGGAGTATCCTCTACATTATTTGTAGTATTTCTCTTCAAAGGATCAGGGGTATCTTTATTATTTGAGCCTTTAGAGTTCTCTTGAACGGGCTTGCCCTCTTTCCAATTAGTGTGATAAGGCATATCTTGTAATCTCATAGGCCTATCATGTCTCTGAAAATTATTCCTATCATTAGATAACCCCTCATTTTTAGCAACTTTACAAGTGAGATCCTTAACTGCACTCATCAACTTATCCATTTTATCCTCTTCTTTTGGGGTTTTTCTCTGATGTCGCTTAGGATTTTGCAATATTTTGACATCATCTCTTTTTCCTATCTTTCCTACAACTTTTATGTTATTCTCAATACTCAAAGTTGTTTTAAAGGCATCTGCAAGAGTCAGCAGATCTTTAGATCTCAAGTCATATCCAAATCTTGGATCAAAAGCATTTAGATAAAATACCAAAGACAGCATCATTTCGCTTCAAATGATGAGGAATCTTGTTAAACACTTTTACAAATCTTGTATTGAAATTTAAAACTATTTCATTGGGATTCCTTTGAATTGTTGTTGTTTCCCCTAATTTGAATTTTGAATCAGTATGATCACCATAATGTTCCTTAAAAACCATTTGAAACTCGTGCCAATTTCCTATATATCCATCAAGAAGACCCTTATACCATTCCCAAGCGTCATCCAACAATGACTGCATGAATAACTTCATTAATACATCTTCATGTTGAACTTCAAAATTATCCAATACATTTCATAAAGTTCTAATATCATCCTTGCCCGACACACCACCATTCCCAGAGAATTTTGGTATTTTAGTTCTCAGAGCATTATCAATTGGGTTAGGATAACTAGGGATACTTGTGAAATCAATTTGTGTATAGGTATCCAAATGAATTTGTGGTCTTAAAAACGATTTCCCTTATTAACCTAATGAATTGGATTATTTTGAGGCACAACTGCAGGTTGTACATTTGGCTGCAAGTTTTGTGGAGGGGCAAGTATACCTTGAGCAGGGGGGTTATTTTGGACATTCAACTAATGAGCCTGCAAATTCATAAATTGTTGATATTGTTGTTGTTGATGCAACATTTGTTGGTACATCTGATCCTGAATGGGATTTGTTGGCTGAGGTCCTGCTAGGGGAATTGAAACTTGAGGGATAAATACATGTGGTACTTGTAAAGGTACAAGAGGAGGAACGTTTGCACTTGTATTTTGTTTTGGTGCAGAAACACTATCCAGCCCAATTAAAAGATCAATCACAATAGGCTTAGTGTTTTCTTGCATTTTAGAACTCGATGCATTATATTGTTGTGACTTCTTGTTCCCTTCTTTAGCCATAAAATCTAAATCTTGCATACTCCTAAGTATATGCTCTTTCCTCACCAACATTTCCTGTCAAGTGTATTCAGCTTCTATCTCTTCAAGTTCTTCTCTAAGTTCCTCATCAGTGAGCTCTCTAGTTTTCATTTTTGAGGCAGAAACTGGAATTTCCTTTGTGTCTATGGCCTTCCCCTTATCCTTAGACAATCCAACACTGCTGTTAGGGGGCTCAAGTTCTTGATTTTCCACTTCAATGTTTATGAATAAACCACCAAACATATTCTCTTGTTGGGCTTTCAACCTATTTATCTCCTCCCATTTCAAACGCTCTCTCTGGACCTCCCTATCTAATTCCGCCTAGAACTCCTTAGCCATCAAATCCAATCTATTGTTGAAGTCACTAACCCTCTCAGATTGCAACTCTTGAACATTTTCAGATGCCTTAGGGGGCTAAGTATGAGATGTAATCTTGAAACCCGTATCTTTGTCATGATAAACTTGGCCACCCTCATCATTATAATAATAACACCCAGACCTCTTAGGCATCTCAAAATGCTATCTACGGACCCTAGGTGATGGTTCACTAGAAGAAGAATCCCTTTGACCCATCATTAAAGGAGTATATCTAGAATCTTCAATATTAGAAACATTCTTACCAGAATAAGGGAGTATGTGATCACTAGATGATGAAGATGGCTTACCTCTTATTTCCTTTTGTTGCCATCGGTGGTCTTCATCACCCATAGCCCGGTGAGAATGCCCTTGATATAATGACCTTCTCCCATGCATTTTTACATCTTTACTAATTAAGAGAATCACAAATGTCCTCGTCTTTCTGCACCAGGTGATGTATATTTTTGCTTTTTCTGATTAAAATTTCACCACAAATTAGTATTAAACTGGACTTGGAACCTTCAGAGTCGCAACCCTTCTCGAAACATATATAACTTAATTGCTTGAACAAATTTTAACAACAGAGAAACTAATGACAATGTTACTCAAAAGAACCAAACTCTCTGCCCTTACAAAACTACAAGTCATCAATATATAAAAGGAAAATGTAATGTCCCCGTTTTTCAGTCTTTGTGATTAGCTTAGTTTGGCGACCCTTGTAAGCTAATCAAGTGATCAAGGGGGTCAGTTGGCAGAGCCAGTGATTGGATTCCATTCTGGAGATTCTAGTTGTCAAGTTTGCTCGTCGTTTGGGCCAGATTGGATGACTTACTATTTATAGTAAGTGTTATTTTGGGCATAGCTTGGTATAGCAGGGCGCTTGCACAGTGTCATCAGGTATTGCAGGATCATTAATCAGGGACCTCCAGTTTGAGAGACTTACTATTTATAGTAAGTCTATGTTCGGCAGATGGCTATTTCTGGCAAGGCAATTTGAGCTCAAGGCTCTATTGTCGTAAATGAGTTTATTGCAGTCAGATGGATTCAGTGGCTTCATGTTTTAATTATCGTTATTAAATTAAGTTATTTTAATTTAATAACTTTACGACTTTATAACTTTAATGTTATAAAGTGATGTTGTGATGAAGAAGTTACTTTAATGAAAAGTGTAAAGTTTAAGCTTTTTTAAAAAGCTATTTATTCAACTCGAAAAAGCACTTTAGATATCTATTGTTCATTTTGATAAAAATTGTGTTTTTGAGAAATGGAGAAGAAAGGTTAGGGTATGATGACTGATTCCTCTCTCTGAGCAATTTCAGCCATCACTAATTGATGGTGAATTTGAAATTGAATTCTGAAATTTCATACTGAATTTGTGGATAGCATTTCTTGGTGCTTAAGTATACCAAGTGTGTGAAGATTTAAATATCTACATCAAGCTGCAAGTTAACATCAATTCTAGAAATTCGAAATTCTTCATTTATTGAATTCATTGGAGGCTGGATTAACTCCATGGGCTATCGGAATTGATACCAAGTGGGCTACGACATGTTTGCAATGGCAGTGTTTAATTTTTGAGGCTGCATTTTGAGTGTGGGCTCTCGAAAATATCAAGGAGGCCACGTTTTTGCTTTAAGACGCTGGTGGCACATTCTATACATGCTCACGCCACTTCATTAGTGCTCGGCCACCTTCCCCAAGGCTGTGTGTGAGTGTTTGATGGCAGCATTTCTTATTTGGGCGGACGTTCATCAATTCTGGAGTGTGCCAACATTACCTTTGCTGGCTACATTTCTTCTTGAGACTGGTTCTTTGGACTAAGGTGCCAATTTGTTGTGTCTAATTGTTATTAATTTACAAATATTTGTAATGGACTTGTTGTATTTAAATTATAAACTTCAATAAATAATTTTATGGTTATCTCAATGCTGGAGAGATTTTAAAAATTTAAAAGAATTCAAAATCAAAAACGTGTTTGCAAACCAATTAGAAGTTCAAAGACATTTAGCTACAAAGAACCAAGCAAGCTCTTTACAGTGGTATCAGAGCATGTTTCCTACCATCCTGTAGGGTATGAATTCTTTTATATTCTGATGTTATTTTAAAGTGATCGGCACTACCACTTTTCCAAGCTATGGACAAATACAAGAGGCCTAGTTTTGGGAGTCACCCTAGCAGTATGGGAAAAAGAGAGGAAATAAATGCCTTAGTGGAAAGTATGGAAAAGGCTTCATCAGTAGAGATTGGCGGAGAGCTTGTCGGACCCAGAGACAGTAGACAAGGCAGCGAGGTATATGATCTCTACTTTTAGGAGGCTGACATCAAGATTGGAGGGAAGAAAGCTTGAGTTTTCCCCGACAGGTGCCCATGATGCAGATGTACCTATATTTAGTACGACACACCCTCTAGTCCTATCCGCAATGCTGATGATGGACTTATTTCACAAAGACATGTGGATGTATCAGTGCCCTCGGTGGACAGCAGCACTGAGCTTCAGCAGGTTGAGGCTCCCAGAGTAGTCGCTACAGTTAGTTTAGAGGCAGCTAATGCTGTAGTTGTCACTGAGTGTTCAGACTCTTCCGTGGAGGGAGTTGTTATTGGAGATTTTTATATCAGCTATCATAGTGTTGCTCTAGTGCAGGAGGCAGCTGCTTCCTCATATGGGACCAATGCATGTATGGAGTCACCTAGCTATGATGTTGGTGATTTGGGCATTACAGCGAAGTCAGTAGATGACAGTTCATGCTCTAGCATTATTGGTGCACAACCTGACGTTGAGTCATGTGTGCAGAGTCAAGTGTCAGCAGTTGAGGCTTTAGTAGGAGATGTGGATGCAGATAGTATAGACACATCTGATGATACATTTGAGGATGCTATGAGCTGCATTGGGTATGACACCCCTTGTGAGATGTTGGGTGATGACTCCGAGGAGATTTTGGGTGAGTCTCAAAATCGATGTCTACCGGATTGTACTTTTGATGTGGACACTAAGAACTGCGTGGAGTATATGAGCTCTGACAGCTCTAATGTTTATGACAGCAGTCTCAGTGTGGGATCAATGAAGGAGACTGTAGTCTTTTTTGTATTGAGGATGTGAGCATGGAGCTATCTAGCGATGACACGCATGATGGGAGTGTTACAGTTGAGTCGGATGACATAGATTCATGCCACAGTGTAGTTGATTCACATGATGACATTCAGTCATGTATGCAGTCAGAGTTAGCTGAGGAGTCGCGGATAGACGATGTGGACACTAGCATCACAGATATCTCTGATGTTGAGAGTGAGGATGATGGGTGTTGCAGTGTTTCTGGGTTTTTATATCAAACTTTGGGTGTGGAGTCAACGTTATCATATGCTGGTGGTGGATCCCAAGATCCTTGTTAGAGGAACTCACGGATGAGGATGGGGAAGCATATGAGTGGCAAGAGTTTGTTACAGCCATGGCTTCCACTACTAGAGATGGGGTTACTTCTTCGGTGACTCATAAGTATGATTCTTCCTGCAACGAGACATGTTTGATTTATCAGACCCTGGGGGAGGACTCTGAGTTGTTTGTGAGTGAGGATGGGTCCCGGGATCTGGATTGTCATGTGGTTGCAAAGGACGAGGTAGTTGAGGATTGTGATGAGACAGATTCAGCAGCAGCTTCCTCGGGGATAGATGAGGACGAGTTCGATGTCTGTACTCAGTTTGTGGATGTGTATTCGGATGAAAGTACACAGAGATAAGATGATCTTGAGGGGAGTTTATTGGATGCAGCTTCCTTCCATAGTGTGGACAGTGCAGTTGAGGTTGTACATAGGAGGCCTGTTGTGCAGAGTCATTATGTGACTAGCCAGTTGCGAGTTGGTGAGAGAGATATTACTTCTACTCCTTAGCATTTTGATGCCCTCGTCAGCTGTTGGTTGTTTATGATTGGGGTGCTCCTATGACAGATGAGCACAATGGTGGTTACCTTTCCTTGACAAAGATCCATTCTTTGTGTGAGGCTGTCAGGATTTTGAGACAGGATTATTACAGATGGTAGCCGACCGAGATCACCTAGTTGAGTAGGGGAGTACAACATATGAGGCACTGATGGACAGAGAGGAGGAGGTGAGTGAGCTTATTCAGGAGCTCACAGCGGCTTCTAAAGCTTTACAGCGCACTCAACGGGCTCTTCAGGAGTCGCAGTTTCAATTAGAGGAGGTGACCCTGGAGTTGGAGCATTTTCGGTCCACACCAACCCCAGACCCAATTCGGTTGCACATTGAGGTGGCTGGTGGTAAGTTTGCTTCCACGGTTGGGAATGCATGTCATGATGATGTGGCAAACACATCTGTTCAAGATATGGGTGCAGTAGGTACGGATGAGGAAATAGTATCAGTGGAATCAAGCTCTCATGTAGCTAATAACATGGGTCAATTGGCAGTGCCACATTTTCAGAGGGATCAGTTGTGGGTTACGAGGGAGCAAGTTGACGCTACCACGTATAATTTCTACTGCACCGAGTCATTCATGGAGTATTTACTTGAGAGTGCAGATGTGCGAGAGGATTCATACAGAGTGTCTGAGGGTACTCTCATCCAAGGCTCTTGTGCTATTCGGATGTTGGTAGGGAAGATTGTGGAGACTCTATCTACTATGCTTCCTCACAAGGATTTCGAGGTTGGGTTTGCTGAGAGGGTTATTCAAGATCCTACCCAGCCTGCGGTAATGATGAGCCATTGACGGAGTTTGGGGCTTTCTATTGGCATTATATGGTTGGGTATGCTCATCATTTTTCTTTTCACCCTCGGGCAAAGCATTTGGTTTTACGCAGGTGTAGACTGGCTCCAGTTTCTTACCATCCATTATGGAATGGATTAGCACCATCTTTTGCAGATGGAATTGGCAATTGCAAGTTAGACCACTTGCAGTATCGACACACCCAGGACAGTTTATCAGAGGTTGGATTTGGTGGCAATGACTCAAGTACCTATGGTTGTTGTCATATCCACAGTACAGTTGGGTGTGTGTCAGTTAGAAAGGGACTCGTGTTTTGACAGTGTTGATGTTTCAAATGGGTTGAGTTCCGCTGAGTTGTTTCCTCCATCGGCATCTACAGTTGGTCTTCATATGATGTTTTCAGTGATGTCAGTTATTTGGGTGTTGACTGCAGTTTCTCAGATGTTGGTGTTTGTTCTGTTAATGTTGGTTTTTTCTTCACAAGAGTATGGTGAGGATTGGGACATTACTTATGACCATCCTTGGGATCCAGGTGGTCTGTGATGTCACTTGTTTTTCCTAATTACTTGAGGACAAACAATCTTGGGAAGAGAGGACTGTAGAGTTAGCTGAGGAGTCGCGGAGAGACGATGTGGACACTAGCATCACAGATATCTCTGATGTTGAGAGTGAGGATGATGGGTGTTGCAGTGTTTCTGGGTTTTTATATCAGACTTTGGGTGTGGAGTCAACGTTATCATATGCTGGTGGTAGGTCCCAAGATCCTTTGTTAGAGGAACTCACGGATGAGGATGGGGAAGCATATGAGTGGCAAGAGTTTGTTACAGCCAGGGCTTCCACTACTAGAGATGGGGTTACTTCTTCGGTGACTCATGAGTATGATTCTTCCTGCAACGAGACATGTTTGATTTATCAGACCCTAGGGGAGGACTCTGAGTTGTTTGTGAGTGAGGATGGGTCCCGGGATCTGGATTGTCATGTGGTTGCAAAGGAGATGTCAATGACTCTCAACATCAAAGATATCTGTGATGCTAGTGTCCACATCATCTATCCGCGACTCCTCAGCTAACTCTGCACAATGGGGATAGATGAGGACATCACTACAGTCCAGTCAATGACATCATCAACTGTGCAATGTCATTATGTGACTAGCTAGTTGCGAGTTGGTGAGAGAGATATTACTTCTACTCTTGAGCATTTTGATGCCGCTCGTCAGCTATTGGTTGTTTATGATTGGGGTGCTCCTATGACAGATGAGCACAATGGTGGTTACCTTTCCTTGACAGAGATCCATTCTTTGCGTGAGGCTGTCAGGATTTTGAGATAGGATTATTTACAGATGGTAGCCGACCGAGATCACCTAGTTGAGTGGGGTAGTACAGCATATGAGGCACTGATGGACAGAGAGGAGGTGAGTGAGCTTATTTAGGAGCTCACAGCGGCTTCTAAGGCTTTACAGCGCACTCAGCGGGCTCTTCAAGAGTCACAGTTTCAGTTAGAGGAGGTGAAACTGGAGTTGGAGCATTTTCGGTCCACACCAACCCCAAACCCAATTTGGTTGCACATTGAGGTGGCTGGTGGTGAGTTTGCTTCCACGGTTGGAAATGCACGTCATGATGATGTGGCAGACACATCTGTTCAAGATATGGGTGCAGTAGGTACGGATGAGGAAATAGTATCAGTGGAATCAAGCTCTCATGTAGCTAATAACATGGGTCAATTGGCAATGCCACATTTTCAAAGGGATCAGTTGTGGGTTACGGGGGAGCAAGTTGACGCTACCACGTATAATTTCTACTGCACCGAGTCATTCATGGAGTATTTACTTGAGACTGCAGATGTGCGAGAGGATTCATACAGAGTGTCTGAGGGTACTCTCATCCGAGGCTCTTGTGCTATTCGGAGGTTGGTAGGGAAGATTGTAGAGACTCTATCTACTATGCTTCCCTACAGGGATTTCGAGGTTGGGTTTGCTGAGAGGGTTGCTCAGGATCCTATCCAGCCTGCAGTTATGCGGAGTCAGAGATTGGAGCCATCTAATGATTCTCAATTTGGTAATGATGAGCCATTGACGGAGTTTGGGGCTTTCTATCGGCATTATACGGTGGGGTATGCTCTTCATTTTTCTTTTGACCCTCAGGCAAAGGATTTGGTTTCACGCAGGTGTAGACTGGCTCCAGTTTCTTACCATCCATTATGGGATGGATTAGCACCATCTTTTGCAGATGGAATTGGCAATTGCAAGTTAGACCACTTGCAGTATCGACACACCCAGGACAGTTTATCAGAGGTTGGATTTGGTGGCAGTGACTCAAGTACCTATGGTTGTCATATCCACAGTGCAGTTGGGTGTGACTGTCAATTAGACAGGGACTCGTGTTTTGACAATGTTGATGTTTCAGTTGGGTTGAGTTTCGTTGAGTTGTTTCCTCCATCGGCATCTACAGTTGGTCTTCATATGATGTTTTCAGTGATGTCAGTTATTTGGGTGTTGACTGCAGTTTCTTAGATGCTAGTGTTTGTTCTGTTAATGTTGGTTTTTTCTTCACAAGAGTATGGTGAGGATCGGGACATTACTTATGACCATCCTTGGGATCCAGGTGGTCTGTGATGTCACTTGTTTTTCCTAATTGCTTGAGGACAAACAATCTTGGGAAGGGAGGACTGTAATGTCCCCGTTTTTCAGTCTTTGTGATTAGCTTAGTTTGGCGACCCTTGTAAGCTAATCAGGTGATCAGAGGGGGTCAGTTGGCAGAGCCAGTGATTGGATTCCATTCTGGAGGTTCTAATTGTCAGGTTTTCTCGTCGTTTGGGCCAGATTGGATGACTTACTATTTATAGTAAGTGTTATTTTGGACATAGCTTGGTATAGCAGGGCGCTTGCACAGTGTCATCAGGTATTGCGGGATCGTTTATCAGGGACCTCCAGTTTGAGAGACTTGCTATTTATATTAAGCCTATGTTCGGCAGATGGCTATTTCTGGCAAGGCAGTTTGAGCTCGAGGCTCTATTGTCATAAATGAGTTTGTTGCGGTCAGATGGATTCAATGGCTTCATGTTTTAATTATCGTTATTAAATTAAGTTATTTTAATTTAATAACTTTACGACTTTATAACTTTAATGTTATAAAGTGATGTTGTGATGAAGAAGCTACTTTAATGAAAAGTGTAAAGTTTAAGCTTTTTCAAAAAGCTATTTATTCAACTCGAAAAAGCACTTTAGATATCTATTGTTCATTTTGATAATAATTGTGTTTTTGAGAAGTGGAGAAGAAAGGTTAGGGTTTGATGACTGATTCCTCTCTCTGAGCAATTTGAGCCATCACTGATTGATGGTGAATTTGAAATTGAATTCTAAAATTTCATACTGAATCTGTGGATAGCATTTCTTGGTGCTGAAATATACCAAGTGTGTGAACATTTAAATATCTACATCAAGCTGCGAGTTAACATCAATTCTAGAAATTCGAAATTCTTCATTTGTTGAATTCATTGGAGGCTGGATTAACTCCATTGGCTATCGGAATTGATACCAGGTGGGCTGTGACATGTTTGCAATGTCAGTGTTTAATTTTTGACGCTGCGTTTTGAGTGTGGGCTCTTGAAAATATCATGGAGGCCACGTTTTTGCTTTAAGAAGTTGGCGGCACATTCTATGCATGCTCACACCACTTCCTTAGTGCTCGGCCAGCTTCCCCAAGGCTATGCGTGAGTGTTTGATGGAAGCATTTCTTATTTGGGCGGATGTTCATCAATTCTGGAGTGCGGCAACATTACCTTTGTTGGCTGCGTTTCTTTTTGAGACTGGTTCTTTGGAATAAGGTGCCATTTGTTGTTGTGTAATTGTTATTAATTTACAAATGTTTGTAATGGAATTGTTGTATTTAAATTATAAACTTCAATAAATAATTTTATGGTTATCTCAATGTTGGAGAGATTTTAAAAATTTAAAGGAATTCAAAATCAAAAACGTGTTTGCAAACCAATTAGATGTTCAAAGACATTTAGCTACAAAGAGCCAGGCAAGCTCTTTACAGAAAAGGAAAAGGAAAAGGAAAAGGAAAAGGAAAAGGAAAATGCATTCAATATATCCATTCAATCAACCCTTTACAAACAAATTTCACTTAAGTTCCCCAACAGAGTTGCCATTTATGTTGGTGTTTTTTCTTGCTACCCCTAATTCTAAAAGGTATATCAAGCTTCAATATGACTGACTAAGAACATAATCAAACAATTCTCTCCATTATCAACAAATCAAGTGTTAGGAATGAATGCCGAATATATCCTATTGGGGAGTATTCGTAGTCATTCTGTAGCAGTTGTTGCATTCATGACTGTGATTGTCATTGATGTCAACACAGTGATCTACTGAAGATTAGCAAAGAAGCAAACAGTGTTTGTATTAGCGCACGTGGGATATTGAAGATCAAGCTATGCGGAGTTGAGGACTTAATTTACGATGTTTCATATGATCGTGGTTAAGAGCGCATACGGAAATTCATTTATTCATGACAGTTATGTGTAGTTCAGTGGAAGCAATATTCACGCAGTGTTCCTGAGTAGTGGTTTGTGGAAATCGGATGATATCTCCTAATCGGGATAGAATCTAAGCATGCGAAGCTGTACAGATGATGAAGACATGATGATTGTGATGTGGACGTGGACGTGACAGCAAGGTCAGAGGTCGCACGAGTGAAGAGTTATCTTAATTGGAAGTCGACAATTTTATGTAATTATGGAATTTTGTGTAACATGTGGAAGATTTTATTTTTTAATTTGTTTGCCGACTCATTTGTAATTATTTGAGTGTGGTATAAAGGAAGGATTAATTTTCTTATTGTAATATGTAATTGTAATGTAAGATTGTGTGAAAGTGAATTGCGGAATTGTGCAATACTTGTTGTAAGAGGATATGCGAAGTATAGAGATCTGGTATTGAGATCTAATGAAGCAGTTGGTGCGGTTTGGCACAGTCAAAGGAGAAGTCATAAGTTGTTGAGATCAGTAATCTTTTGGTATTATTCTGTTGAGTAATACAAAGATCAGTTGGACAATGTGTTCAGTGATCTTGCCCTTGAAGCTGTTTGGACAGTGGGTCCTTCTGTCTTCCATAACTCCTAACAGGGTTAGAATCTTTTAGCAGGGATTCAAAGTCTCCTAACAGGGATTGATATGTACTGAATGTATTTCATAAGACTCCTAACAGAGTCCATCCTCTCACAAGGAACTTTCATATTAGTGCATCTTTTGTGGGCATCATTCCCACCGGGGTTTACTCTTTGATCAAGAGGTTCCCTAGTCAACATATCTTGTGTTATTGTGTTGTTGTGTATGTATATCTTTCTATGGTTGTTAATCACATAGCTTACATGGTTAAAATCTGTTAAAGGTGATAAAAGTTGTATTTATCTGATAACTGATTCACCCCCCCCCCCCCTCTCAGTTATCTTGGTGGACTTTACTTTCTAACATCAAGGACATGAAAATCCCAACACTGACAAGGTTGCAAAACTTTCTACACTATGAGCTCCATAAAACTCAAGCGGGTATACCTATATCTCATCTACTTAACCAATAACTCTTCACAACTCTTTCAGCAGATAGAAAACTATGCATACTTCTCAAAACACCACACTTGTGCTGAGTAATCACAGGATAATTTATCAAACAAACAAAAAACAGACACTTTTACAATTTTGAGATGTTTCACCATACAACATTATGCATCAATTATGACCAGTGCCAAATCCATTGGGGTCAAGACTCACTTAAAGGCAGAATATGTTTGACAACAGAATTCATTCAACGCATAACATAGAGAATTAAAGAAAGTATGTCAGGCATACAAGTTCTTTAATCTATGGACTATTATCATCAAATTTGCATTAAACTTGAACTTTCATAGTGATTATCCTTAGCATGTTTAATTCTTTCCTTGAAAGAAAGCAAGAGATAAACAACTCATTTTTGTTTTACAGAAAGACAAATTGAAACAAATCCTAAAGTTGTATTCAATTCATAAAAAGTTAAAATCTGGTACGAAGACAATAGTATCAACTTTAATTACTCATTTAGCTATCAAAACACAATACGTGCTTATCCAACAGACTGTATGACTCAATTGTACTATATTGTATCTTTTCTTGACTGACATAACAAAAATATGGGAATATTTATCAAGTGATCTTGGAATCCCTTTTATAGACTAAGGGATGCGACAAGCTTCGGATCACTTGATGACAACAAAATTTGAACAGAACAACTGAACAGCAGAAACATCATCAACAGAAAGTCTTCAAATCCACCATGATGTGGCAACCAGGAACAACCTTGAACAACAGTTGGAAATAGGAACAAGGGCCATAACAATTCTTCAAATCTTCAAGTTAGTTAAGCTTTAAAACGCCTAGGTCATTCGTAGTTTTTCAACAAATTCAAGATGCTTATGAATGTAATTGATCTCCCTCTTTAACAACAATTTTGCCTTGACATAACAAAAAAAAAGAATAAGACAAATCGTCGTCAGCAATCAATCTGTCTGATCCTTCTTGCCCTTTAGAAACAACTCCCATTTGTTAACATCTTTGTCACCGGGCTAGTTAAACTTCTTCAATTCCTCGAACTGACTAACTTCGTTCCACCTGGCATCGATTATGGCTCTTGCATCTGAAATAAACTTCACAAAATCCACCTCAACTCTGAACATGGCATCAAGCACATCATTGAAACCCGGCACATCCACGTTACTATCCATATTTAACATTGTTTTTGTATTCACCAAAATCAGATCAAACTCTCCACTCTAAACCTCCATAGACTTCAAATCATTATTCTTATCATAAATTGATGGAACAAGAGGATGGTAACCTTCAATAGATAATTGCAGCTTTCCCTTAACCAATTGACCTTTACCTTTAAAAAATGAGAACAAAGAAGTCACCACAGTTACCTTCTCTTTAGTTTCCTCAATAATACCTAGAATATCATCCCTGAACATCATAGTTGTTGCCAACTTTTCCATCAACATATATCTTACAGACCACAACGTAAACAATAGCTCAAGAAATGACACTACCTCATCACAGAGTTTCTTAGTTTGAATCAAGGACACATGATGTCCATGCACAATACCCAATTTTCTCATAATAATATTAATTAGGTGCTCCATGACCTACATTAGCACAAAAACACCTTTACTCTTCACAACTTCCTCTAAGCTCTCAATTCTTCCAACATAATCTTCTAATTTAAACTTAACATCCTCAGGAATAGATTTATCACTAGAAATGGTTTGAATATCCGCAGGTTGATCAGAAACAACAGGAACCCTCTCAGAATATTCTTTAACAGTTTTTTCTAACTCTGCATTTTTAATCAGTATGTCCTCGTATTTCTTTGCTCGACCAATCATGTCTAAATACATCTCATGATGTCTTTTCTCCAGATCTTCAGCCTTTGCTCTATTCAGAAAAAGAAACATGAGTCAATAAATCTGCAACCTCCACATCGGTAGTATTCTGCACATTCAAAATCAATTGGTCTCCCCTCCTATCTCCTTCAATGTTTACCATATGAGGCTTCTGCATAGAGGGAACCAAGGACCAAAGTGCCAATGTCTTAGATATTCGATCAAAACCTGATCCCCTTGTAAACTCTCCAAATTCAAATACAGACTTAAATACATGATCTTGTTGCCTCCTAATCTGATAACTAACAAAAGATGACTGTAAATCCCATACTGGGGGAAGCAACATACCACTTTCTTTCACTAAGGCTCTTGCCTGCTCAACTGTCAATGCACAGTATCTGGATCAAATTGTTGCAATGCAGCTAAAATCTGCTCATTTTTAGTGGTGTCATCACCATCTAAATTCATTTGTTTCTTCAATCCATTTTGTTTCAATTTCATAAGAAAACTTTTACATTCATCTGAATGAATGAAAGAATCATCAGCAATGAAATGCTGAGAAATAACCACTCTGTCACGAACCATTGTAGCTAAGGATAAATCCCTTTCTTCCTCTAATTCCTCCTTTCCTTTCAATTTTCTCCTAATTTCTCTGAAATACTTTCCACTTTCTTGAACAGCCATCTCGGCAACATGAATTATTAACAAGTGTACTATTCCTAGTATTATAACATGAATTAATATTAACTACATAAAAAATTCATGATCAATATTCAAATACTTATCTCTTTATTGCCTAAATTTCCTCACAATCCATCGATAGATCTTTTGCCATCTCAAAATTATAGTGCAGGCGAAAAGTGAAAAATCCGAACACCAACACATGTACTATGCTCATAGACATGAATGCCAACCATATAAGCATAGACGAGCATGGCACCATACTCCCTGTTGGTGTCAAAAATGAAAGCTTCTTCGTAGATTCTACCCTCCAAGGTTCTTCAGCTACACGTTCTCATAAGAATCCCTCATTTCTTGCATCTCTTAAATTCCCAATTTTCCTATTCTAATTTTGGATCTTTAATAGACCCACTCTGATACCATGTTAAGTTTTCAAGAACCAGAATAGCATAAATAAATAATAGGAAAATCAAAAACACATAAACTCTTGAGAAACAGAGATTTACCCTGGGAAAACCCTCCTACTCGAGTGAAAAACCCAGCCACACCCAAAAAATAGATCCTTTATTGAATACTCAAAACTGAATACAGAGCTCTCAAGCTTAATTAGAATAAAGATCTTTCTCAGAGATTGTTTACTCTCAACAATCATCAAAAGTTTACTATTTACAATGCAAGCAAATGATCTCTTTAACATCAACAGTACATAGAGCACCTTATTGTATCTTATCGATACCAAACACAAAAGAATTTGCACACACAAAATAACCTCTCAGAATAACTACAAAAGATACAACAGCATAGACACGCTGATATCAAAATCAAGAATTCACTCTTGAATCCCGTCGCTCCAAAAAAAATGCAGAATAAATGACAGTCCTTATACATGAACATGGAATACGAACTTGTCTCTTGAGCATTTCTTTTGTCAAACACAAAAGTCACATACACGACAATGCTTGTGTAAGGAAACTCAGGTGCGGAAACAGCTTCCTACGCTAATCTCTATAGGAGAGTTTTGTGCAAATTCTTTTAAATCCTTACAATTTCAGATTCGTTAACTACTTTAACAAAGATATTGCAACCACATACAGAAAAATAGAGAATGACACAATGATATATCCTGAGGAAACCTTTCGGTAAAAAACCCCAGCACTCCAAAACCTGCACAATGTATTAATCAAAACTATTACAGCTTACAATACACTTGCAATGCAAGTTCTTTCAGAAGATTTCTAAACCCTTGAAGACAAATCACGGCAGCATAAAATGTTCCAACAATACACTCACATCATATCTCTTCGCAACCCTAAAAAAGCTTATATCATGCGCTTCACTTTTTAGGGCTACTCCCAAAGATAACCGTATTAGGGTTTTACCATTCTCCGAGAAAATAGGAACCCCAAAAAAAATTTTGGGCCGATGCCCCGAACCCCACGATTAGAGGAAGAGTGTACAGTACTCAAATTTATCAGTTGCCACATGTCTTCACCTATCATTCAAACTTCCTGACATAGCTCTTACGTGTCATAGGAATCCGTCATAACCGTTTTAGCCATTATCTCCTTACACACAATTCAAGATGCTGACACATCAACATTATTTGCAAGATATACATTTTACAAAACAAATAATAAGAATAGGAATTATCCAAGGTTGAGACACCTTATTCCTAACAGCTTGAGCTTCCATCCTCATTACTTTGGGCGGTGACAGTTATCAAAGATTCCCGTTTCAGCTCACACTTGCCATAAGAACCATGTCAAATATTGGGCGGTGACTCATCAGCCACGTGGAGTCACTTCAGTCGATAATCAATAGTCTCAAAAAAATGATCAAAACAACAGCTTGAACCACCTTTAACACTACTCATGATGATATCGTGTTGAATGAACTGACGACAGTGACCAATAAGTGCCAATTCATTTCTAGACTCTTCATTGCCTTTAACAAATGTCACCGAGGATATGAAGATGAAGGAAGATACTTGGAATCTTGGCCACCGAGGCATGCAAACTGATAGCAATTACACATGTGATGACACATGTGCTCTCAAAGGCTTAAAATAAGGAGAAGGCTTTAAAACCGATGTCATTAGAATAAAGGAAGTCATACAAGTGTTAATCTCTTGAAAACATGAACCAACTTTATATTATAACCGGAAGTCCAAACATAGGAATATGAAAGATTTCTCTCACAGCTACCAGAAATGTTTGTTTGTGTTAATGTTTGGTAGCTATATATAATTTAAATACATTAATTATTCAATTAAGGAAAATTAAATAATATATGAAATTGGAAAATTAAATATCTATGGATGGATTAATTATTTATTTAATTGGGAGAATTAAACAAATAATTTATTAATTATCTAATGGGAAATTAAATAATTTATTATTTTAATTAGGAGAATTAAAATAATGAATTAATTATTTAATTGAAGCATTAAAATAAAAATAATATGGTCATCGAGCC
This sequence comes from Chamaecyparis obtusa, assembly GCA_027943335.1. Taxonomy (NCBI): domain Eukaryota; kingdom Viridiplantae; phylum Streptophyta; class Pinopsida; order Cupressales; family Cupressaceae; genus Chamaecyparis; species Chamaecyparis obtusa. The sequence continues at coordinate 1,350,077 of BSBK01002244.1, forward strand.
CTTTGTATTTTTAAATACATTGAATTTATAAATTGAAATAATTATGGGCTGGGTCCAAATCGCTATTCTCTATGGCGCCAATGCAAAAGGTTTATTTTGTAATTTCCATGTTGGGATTGGAGGCCGACCTTGCATCTTTATTTTGTATCACCTCATCTACGAGGGTATTGTATTGTAAATCAACACAGATAATAATAGCATATGTGATCTGATATGCGAACTATCCTTTCATACTGATCAAGGCGATTTATGGAAGACAACAAACATCATAAAGGTCAGTGAACAATATTATATGAAGGCAGCGAATATTATACGAGGGCAGCAAACATATTACATGTGAATATATATTGTGATCTGATTGTGTCAAGGGCAGCAAACATCACATATATCTGAGATTCACAAAATCCAGGCAGCATCATAGTAATCTGAGCATATATATAGATCTGATCTAATCTGGGCGTACAATATAGATCAAAGGACTGCGATACATACTCATCTGGGTGCATAGATTCAGTACTGCAATATGTACATCTGGGCGTGCATACAGTAAATATTAAAGGCAGAAATCTGATAAGTTCTGGGCAATCATATTGAACAGCAGATTAAATTCAAACCAGTCTACATTTGGCGAAATGTTGATTTGCTTCGTGGATCGGGGATCCTCAGCAAATCCACAGCAATATCACTGTGAGTCATTGTAATAGTAATTTTGAGAGCAATAAATAATCGGATCTGAATGCTGGGTTTTTCCTCCTAGAGGTTTTCCCAGGGTAAATGATTTGTCTTGTGTTTCTTTTATCTATTTGTTCTGTTTTGATTAATTACTTAATCTGATCATTTAAATTTAATAGTTTTGAACTAAATATCGAAGTAGGATGTCTATTGCGTGAAATAAATATTTCCATATAGAAGCGATATATACGTGTTAGCAGCTATACAAATTCCTAGCGCTTGAAGCCATGGAGCCCTGCTGCTAGCGGTCACTAATATTGGTACCAAACGAACAGGGAAATTATCACAGACTTCTGTAGAAGTTCTCTTTCTTTGGTATAGTATATTTGAGAGGTTCTGAGATAATAACATCAATTATGTATGTTAGAAGAGCAGTGATCAGATTAATAATAAGAAAAAATAAATAATAGCAACTAAACTTGTTAATTAAATTGAAGATGTGAGATCAAGAAATGGAGACAATTAGTTAATTAACAATGAAAGAAGAGGCATGACTCCTCACAAGGATCACCTCCCCTCAAGGGCATAATAGGATATAAAATGAAGAGGACATGAGGGAAGGACATCAAGCAAGGAAAAAAATACAAACAGCAGTTTATATATACTGTGATCTGAAAACATACAGCAGCATCAGCAGAAAATACATACTCAGCAGAAGGCATCAACGGCGGAGACAATATAGACAGCAATGGCATCAACCAAATAGCAGAAGGAAGCATGGATTTGAGAGAGGAAACTGAATAAACTTCTGGAAAGACTAATACTATATCAGAATTATAAATTCTATATATATGTTCATGTTTTGATCAGTTTATGCTTAAATGGATGTCATATGGTTATTATATCAATACGTATATTGTCTGAAACCAACCTTGCAAGAGAAAGGGCCTGAGGTGTAAGATCAGGGTCACGAGGGGCTTGTGAGGAAGCTGTACTGGTAGGACCGTTGTGGCCTAGGACAAGAAGGCACTCACTAAGTCAAGTCACCCCTTACAGCCTCTGCCTAAATCCACAAGGTGGAAATTGTTTGTAGAGAGACGAGATATGATTGGGGAAAGCAAATACAAGCCGTCAAGCAAGGGAGTTGTGTAATGTCCCCTTTGTGAAATTAGATTTGATAATAAATAATAATAATAAAATTAAAATATAAATAAATAAGTAAATAGATAAATGATAATAAAATATAATAGAATTACAAGTCAATTAAGTTTATGAAAGGTCAAGAGATACATAATGAAGAGTTGTGACTCCCTCAACATAAGATATAAAAGGTAGGAGAGTTCATTTGGATGGGGATATGGAGAAAGGAAAAAAGTGGAGAGCATAGGAATTAAAGAAGAATCAATGGAAGAAGAAAAGAATGTGAAGAAAATAAGAAAGTGACTCTTTCAAAGGGTTGTAATTCTGAAGGATTTTGACTCTTTGAAAGGGTTGTAATTATGAAGAGCGGTGACTCTTTCAAAGAGTGACAGTTATGAAAGGGTGTGAATTTTTCAAAGAGCAGAAATGTTGAAGGGTTGTGACTTTTTCGGAGGGTGGTAATTGTGAAAGGTTGTGACCATTGTAAGGGGCAGACATGATGAAGGGGTGTGACTCTCCCCCACATTGGAAGATATGAAGGGGAGAAGGTTCCATTTGAGGACATCCAAGAGAGATCAATTTGGGGAATAATACATTATTTTAAAAGGCAACAATGAAAAGTGGTGACTCAATCCTTATGAAAGGTGGTGAACCTTCCACTAATATAGTATAAAATAGGATTCACTCAAATTCACTCAAAGCATTGAAACAAAAACAAGAACATAAAAACTTCAGCAGATCAAATCTCTACTACCAGGGATAGAATATACAAATCAGATCTCAGTCTAGGGTGTTTATGTTATTCCATTATCGGTAATGCAGAAACAATGATTAGCTTATTTATATGAATTTATAATACATCTTTGTTTGATGTTAACAAACATTAAAAACATGAATATATTGTCACAATAGTCTGTCACAAGGGAGTGAGAAAAGAGTCTGCCATTAAGGGAGAACTGCTAAGGGCGCCCTGTTGCAATGACAGTTAAGGGAGAAAATCTATGAGGGCACCCTACTGCACTATGAGAGAGAGAACTACTAAGGGCGCCCAGATGCAATAACAGTTAAGGGAGAACGACTATGAGGGCACCCTATTGCACAGTGAGAGGGAGAACCACTAAGGACACCCTATTGCAATTTCTCTTCCAACCTTGAGGGACAGTTGGCAAACCCAAAGATCTCCAACCATGATATACATCTTTGGGTGTGGGGTTAATGCTTAAGTGTATACCTCTATGATAGAGAATAGGTATACATACTGTCTAAAAACCACCTTGTGAGAGAGAGGGCCTGAGGTGTAAGCGAAGGGTGGCAAGCAAGCTCCTAAGTAGGCCACTTTGGAAGGACCATTGCGGCCTAGGACAAAGAGCACACTTACAAAGTCAAGTAACCCCTTACAATCTCTACCCAACTCCACAAGATGGCAACTGTCTGTAGGGAGATGAGACATGGTTGGGGAAAGCAAGTACAAGCCAACAAGCAAGAGGACTGTGGTAGACTTCCACTCTTAGGCTTTGTGTAGAAATGGCTTCGGGCAGACCTGGCATGTCTCTGATCCAAACTCAAGATCATTTATTGAGGAAAGATTCATGTGGTACAATGTAACCCTAACCCTAATTTGTTACTTGTGATTTTAGGGCAAATTCTAAGGTAAATTAGAAAGGGGGCAGTCCAGGTTGTGGTATACATCCCTCTTAGGCTTGGTATATAAATGGCTTCAGGCGGACCCATCATGTCTCTATCCCAAAATGTTTGTAGCCTAAGCTTCTAATATAGTTTGACTAACCTTAATGATTAGATATATGGATGTACATGTATTGCATATGTTTTTCTTCTTGCTGTTTTGCAGGATCCGAATCCAAGATCACATTATTGAGGAAAGCTTTATTCGGTAAGATGTAACCCTAACCCTAATTTGTTGCAATTGTGATTTTAGGGCAATTTAGGAAGGGGACATCATATAATTGGTATGCCACATGTTTGAATCCAGCATTTATTAGTTAGTGAATTTAGTAAAGAACAAATTTTTTTATTTAATTAACTTGTCAATCATCAAGAATCTTAGATTTCTAATTATTGATTCGATTTTTATAAAACAATCATATTAGGAAGTGACAAGGACACATAATAGGGAAATGTAGGAGTACGGGATCCCTCAATTAAGTAGACCACCCACTGACTTGGATTACTTGTAGGCCAAGGGGTTGGGTTGACTTGGTTGGTTGTTCGGCCTTCCTAGGCCTAAGAGATGTTTACAAATAGAAATCTTCATTATCATTTTGTTTGATGTTAATTGATTATCTTTCCTAAATTCAATTGCTATTTGTAATTTAGTGAAAAAATTACTCTTATAAATAAATTGTACAATTCAAATCACTATTTTTTGGGGCAAAAAACGTGTATATCCCAAAGGGGAACATTACATGATCAAGAGTGTAAGGTTCAAGGTAAGGATATGTTTAAATCTATTAATATTGTAGGTTGTTATGTTAAAAACAAAGAATAGTTCATGAAAAGAATGGGATATGAAGGAAGAGGATTAGGAAAGCATGGGCAAGAAATTAGAATGTCCATTCAGCCTAATTTTGAGGCCAAAGAATGAAGGCCTTGTACATAGTAAGAGATCTAAAAATCATATTATTAATGTTACAGATTCATGCAAGTCAGCTCATGGAATGAAGTTTATTCAATGTTCTTATTGTCTCAAGGAAAGACATAAAAAGGAAAAATGTTGGGATCTTTATCCTTGTTCTATTTGTGCACTAAAGAATCACTTTAAAAAGTTATTTTGGACTAGAAAGTGGAATGCACAATCTAAGAAAAATTGTATGCAGATTAATTATGGATGGATTGACGAATCCAATTGAGAAAAGGCGACAAATATGTTCAAAAGGCTGTACAAGCCTAAATGTTTGCATGTAAACATGAGTAGTGGTCAAACAAGGTTTGATGTAGGTTCCTAATGATCCCTTGTGATTACCACATTGAAAGGAGTCGTGTAATTTGAAAAACTAAGTCTTCTCCATGGAAAAGTCTGTCAGACTAGAGTGATGGTAATGTTGCACAATGAATCATAGATTAAAATATCGCAGATATATCTGCGATATTTTAACTTATCGCGAGAAGTTATGCAGGCTGATAAGTAACGTAACTTTCGCGCGCCGATAAGTGTTAAATATAGGCCGATAAGTTACCAACTTATTGCCGATAAGTTGGCGATAAGTCTCCAACTTATCGCGATAAGTTGTTAACTTATCGTGCACGCAGCCAATTAAAGTTTGCATGCCCAACAAAAGGGCAAAACACTTTTTTTTTTGGCTGGGCACTTGTGGAGAGAAGAAATAGGTTTTGGAGGAGAAAGAAGGTCATTTGAAGTCTTCAATAGCAATTTCTTGTGGATTTCAAACGGATTCGAAGAGATTTTTCAAGCAGATTTGGATTCACAAGTAAGTTTTCAAGATTCTTTTTCTTTTTTTTCAAAAATCATTTTGTCTTGTATTAGTTGCAACTAAGTTTATACAAACTTTATAATACCATTTCGAATGTACTCTAACTCATTTTAGAGTGTAATGAACAAGATCAAACACCATTTTTAAAAAAATTTGGCAAAAAAATTTCATAGTTCTTCTCTCAAGAATTTCATATTTTCTTAAAAATTTCATAAACTAACACTTTTTTTTGTTTTATTCTTTCAAGTTTCAAGTTTCAGCTATGTTTAAACTTATTTAAAGTTTTAAAATAATTTAGTTTGTTTTTAAATTTGTTTATTAAATTTCTAAATTTGTGTCTTTTCAATTTGTATATGACATGTGTAGGTTGTCATTGATTCATCATTAAAATGGCAAATAGGGATAGCTCTACAACTGGGTCAGCTGCAGAGTTTGTCAGTGCCTCAGTAGATGCATGTCCATCTGGATACGTAGGCACGCGCCCTAAAGGGGCTAGAGACAAGGCATGGGCATATGTTTTTGAAGGACCCGAATATAATACCGTGATATGCATAAAATGTGAAAAACTAATTAATGGAGACATATCTCGTTTGAAATACCACCTTGCTGGGATCAAAAAGCATGACACAAGGGTTTGTGACAAAACTACAGATGAAATAAAGAGACAGATGAATGTCTTGCTTGCTACCCAAGAAGAGAAAAAGTTACAAAGGGAAAGAACAAAAATCGCCATGAGGGCAGCCATTTTTGAATCGCAAGGTATCTCACAAACTCACACTATTTCCTTTTTAAGAATCATTTATTATTTTCTAATCACCATTATTAGTTTGCATTTTGCTTTACAATGATCATAATGAAATAATGTGGGTTGTGACCAGGTATCCCAGCCAACCTTGATGAAGAAGAAGCACTTGAGGGCATAGTGGGCTCTCTTCATGGCCCACGAATCTGCAAACCTACCATCCCCTCGACTTCCGCTGGTTCTAGTAGACCACCGCCACACACATCTTCTATAGATAATTTTTTTGTGCTCAGAAACACATCTGGAGCACAACCATCACTGGAGGGTACTCGGTGGAACAATGATGTGCATCGACAAGTTGACATTCAATGTGCCGATTTTTGGTATTTTAACAACATCCCCTTCAATGTTGCAGCAAGTCCCTATTGGCTGAATTTTGTGACAGGAATTACTGTGGCGGGAAAGGGCTACAAGGCGCCTACTCCTGCAGACTTGAGTGGGAGGTTAGTTGACTTGTTTTAATTTTTAAATGTTTTATAGTTTACTATTTAGTAATTTACAAGTCTACATTTTACTTATTTTTGTTGAATGCAAGATTTTTTTAATCAAAATTGTGTACTTAACGTTAATTTTACTCCGTGCTTATAGGTTGCTCAAAGATGTTGTTTCTAGAGCCAGAGATGTGGTAGAAGACCAAAGAGCACAATCGAAAGAATTTGGCTGCACCATACTTTCAGATGGATGGATGGATGGAAGAAACCATACCATCATCAATTTTTCGGTTTCTTGCAAGGATCAAGTGGTCTTTATGAAATCGTTGGATGCCTCGGATAAAGTAAAGACTGCTGAAACTTTGGCTCTAATGTTAGAGCAAGCTGCGATGGAGGTGGGGATTGATAATGTGGTGCAAATCATAACCGACAAAGTAGCGGCATATGTGGCAGCGGGTAGGATCCTCCAAGAGAAGTATAGCACACTGTTTTGGTCTCCTTGTGCAACGCATGTCCTTGATCTTCTTTTGGAGAGCATAGGAAAATTGGATTGGGTGAGACTGATTGTAGAGGATGCAAGAAAGATAACAAAATATATCTACAATCATCCTTGGGTTCTCCGCTTGATGAGAGAATACACCCATGAGAAGGAGTTGATTAGACCTAAAGTCACAAGGTTTGCAATGATTTTCTTAATGTTGCAAAGTGTTATTACTTCTTTGAACCCGTTGAAGCAAATGTTTGTGAGTCCAGAATGGATAGAATCAACTTATTCAAAGAAGCCTGATGGAGAGAGAGTTGCATACATCATCTTTGACAACAACTTTTTTGATGGTGCTAATGAAATTGTGAAGGTAACTTGGAAACTTCAAAAGTTAAATATTTAATTTTTGTGTATTCAAGAATCAAGTCTTTCATTATTAATCTGTAACTCTAGTCTCTAATGATTAATGATAATCTTTTTCTACTTTTCAATTGTAGGTGACAGAGCCCTTGGTTAAAGTTCTCCGCTTGGTAGATGGGGATCAAACCCCAATGGGTAACCTTTACGAAGCCATGGATAGGGCCAAAGAGGCTATTAAAAATTACTACAAGGGGGGCAGCCTCAAATTTGACCCCATATGGGACATTATTGACAGGAGGTGGAACAATCAGCTCCACCAATCCATTCATGCGGCGGGGTACTTCCTCAACCCTCATTTTCGCTTCTCTCCATCCTACGCGAATCCCAATGGAGAGATCATGGAGGGCTTCACTGATTGCATGCAGAGGATGGTACCCGATGTTGAGGTGAGAGACCTCATTGTGGCCAAGATGGAAGTGTACCAGAATGCAACAGGCAAGCTATTCTCCTTAGACGTGGCAAGGAGAGGAAGAAACACTCAAACCCCAAGTACAATATTTGGATTTTTATAGTTTTTTACATGCATGATAAGTAGATAAAAACTAAGTTACAAAAATATGTTTTCACCTTGCTCTCTAACTCTTTAATATTTATCTTGTAGATGCTTGGTGGCGAAATTGGGGTGGAAATGTCCCAAATCTGCAAAAACTTGCCCTTCGCATCTTATGTCAGCCTTGTAGCTCATCCAGTTGTGAGCATAATTGGAGCTTATTTGAGGCCATTCACACGAAGAAGAGGAACAAGTTAGCACAAAAACGCCTCAATGACCTTGTCTTCGTGCAATATAATCTTAAGTTGCGCATAAGAAAAGTAGAGTTAGCACCAGCTAGTCCACTCGATTTGGATGGCATAGATCCCTACTCTGATTGTACATCACAGGAGCAGCCTCCATTGTTTACAGAGGATGAGATCGATGATTTGGAGAGGCGGGCTATGGAGGACGGCGGATTCACAGCGGGATTGGATGACATTCATGAGGAGGATCAGGGCACTGAGTCTGAGAGTGAGGAGGATACAGATGATGAGTCATTGCCAGTGTCAGCACCATCTTCATCCAGGATGGAGGTTGAATCACACCCACACCCACACCCACAGCAGACTTCTACGGCTAGAGCCCCTCCGGGCCCTCGCATTCTAGTTGTTTTTACTAGTGCTGCTAAGAAGGGGAAGAGGAAGATGTAGACTATTTTGATATTGTACTTGACACTTGTATTTGCTTAGAGTTTTACTATTTACAAAGACAATTTGCTATTTTTAATTTGCTTCAAAGTTCAGACTATTAGACTATGGCTATGAGCCATCAACATTCCATACGAGGATGCGATTTTGTATCCTATTAAACTGTATTTGCATTTATATATATCTAGATCAGCTTGTTTGATTTGTTTACTCATTTACTGACTCATTAGATGCATCTCCTTATTGAATTTTGCAAAAAAAATGCATTTCTAATTAAATTAAAGCAATTTTTTAAGTTCCCGATATTTTCCCGAGAAGTTCCCAACTTATTTCCGATATTTGCCAATATCTCTTTTTTTGCCCTCACTGATAAGTTGCCAATAACGATATTTTGAACTATGCAATGAATTGCATAGGTTTTTTAAAAATACTCCAAGATCATTTAATGATTCCATGCAGCATCGAGGGGGATTATGTTGATAAGTGCTGCTGCTGTACAACCCCATGCAACACAGTTCATAGTCTGCATGTAAATTTTTTTCAGAAGACCCCAGTAATCCTCACCTCATGCTAAAGAATGAAAAGGAAAACTGTTAATGTTTGGAGTTGAAAAACTGCTTGTTTAGAAATTGCAAGCTCTACAAAAAGTTTCAATTGCTGTTTGAAACACAGGGTTGTTTAGTATTGATAAGAAATCTATGCAGAACTCTATGAGGTGCATCATGTAATCTATATTGAAAAGTTGAATAAAAGATTTATGTTTGTATGTTGGAGCAATTTGTTTGTGTTTATTGCCTATGTTCAGAATTTTCACAGATATGGTCTCAACCCTATAAAGTTTCAAAGGAGCTTGATCCTTTATACAATTCATTTCTCACTGGACCTGTAACCGGTCTATAATGAGCGAGGACTTGCCTAAAACTTCAATAAGGTTCTCCAAGAAGCCTTTTGAGAACCTTTGGTAGCCACACTCCATTTGCTGTTGGCCAAGAAGATACAGCTCGCTTGCGGGTATAGTATAGAATAACTCTCTTCAATGTAATCCTTTAGGATGATTTTTGTTTTTGGACTTATTAAAAGCTTTAAAACATTAAAATTGAAGGGCTATGTTAACCTAGTTTTATTTTTGTATTTATCCAACTTGTTTTGATTTCCGTTTGTATACATCTATTCCGAAGGTATAGGCTTGACTGGATTTTTATATGATGTGTCTCTGTCATTAAAGCACGTATTAGTTGAGATGTGTTGATCTTAATTTTTGACAGAACAAATCCTATTAAGTTTTAAGTTTCACTTTTTATTCCGTTTGATAAAAACTTTGCTCATTCTTGTCCTTGATTTAAATTCCAGTCTGGACGCCTAAATTTTACTTTTGATTAAACCAACGACAAGCTTGTATTCTGGGTGTAACAGTTATCAGTGAAATTATGGCGTGTGTTTTGATTCAACGACTACATAGCGCCAGCGAAAAGAAATTAAAGCTGCCAAAAATAAAGAGAATTGTACCTGAGTGGCGATGAATGGCGGGATATAACCAATTCTTCCTTCCTCATTCGTTTCCTCAGAAGATGACAAAACTTAAACGCTGCTAAAGTCGGAGGAAAGGGAATTGTTTGAAGCTCAAGATAATCCATTTTTCAAAAAGTAGGCAATTCGTAACGCGTAAAACGTACACTTCTGCCTGCCCAATTCTTCTAAATACCTTGCAATTAAGCATAACTGTGGAATGTTTCTTTCTTTAATTGTGCCTTCAGATTGAGCTATTCTTCATCAACTTGTTATCCCAACCCATAATTACAGGCTAATTTCTTTTCTTTTCTTTTCTTTTTTGCCCTTTTCTTTTTTTTAAAAGTGCATTGCGGTGGAGATTTGGAGCAAAATTATGAAGTGACTTTACCCACAATACCTTTGTTTTAACTAATAGGGTAGTGATAAAATTTGCAAATTCATATTACTTTATTTAGTGGTGTGTTTATTTCATGGAATGTTTTAAGTATAATTATGTGTAAAGAAGAAATATAATCTTTTATAAGTTTATGTTTGAGTTTTTATATACTAGCATATCTATTTTTTGAAAAATATAAGTAAAATAAATGGAGAGATATCATTTTTATAAGAAAAGTAAAAATATAATGTATTTAATTGAAATAAATATTGTTGAATGCATTTTTTTATCATTTTCTTAAAAAGAATAAAAACTTAAGTGAATTCATTAAATCTGTTCAAATAAGAAAAAAATACATTTGAAATTTAAGGAGCAATCACGGTTTATGGTGAAAAAAACCGTAGCTTGACATAAAATTGTGATCCCCTGTTCTCTTCTTGTTAGCTTCCATTGGGTCTGAGTCGTCATTGAACCCACGTGTTGCCTCAATGAAGAAGAAAGCGAGAGAAAATGGTGTGATAGAAGAAATCAAAGTTGTTGCACAAACAGTGCTTGATCAAGTTGCTTTGGAGTCTTTTTTTGCTGGGATGCATAAGTCTATGCAAAGTCAACCAAACATTTAGCAAACCTCCTTGAAGTCTCCAAAAGCAAATGATATAGTGCCTCTTCATTGAACTGAAGCATCTAGAGGTAAGACAATCTTGTTTGAACTGCCAAATGAAATAGTTAATGTGATAGTGGATTACAAATCAAGAACTATTATTCTCTTCTCCCTTAAGGATGTCCCAACTGAGCAAGAATTATTTAAATGGGCTCATTTAGATTGGGAGCATAAGGGTTGGATAATAGAGTCATTTAGGGGTTTAAGTAGAGGTTGTATTGCCTGCACCTTTGTGCACTCAGACCATGCTAAAATAGTCATGCATTACGAATCTTGGATTATCTATGGGCAAACATGTTACCTCCAGGCTTGGGATATGGATTTCCATCTAGAAGGAATCTCAAAATAAAAGTACCCTATGTGGGTGGACTTCCCTCATCTCAACATTTCTTTTAGACCCTTTCTTCACAATATAGCCTCTCAACTAGGAAGGGTCATTTGGTGAAAATCCAATACAGACAAATGAGCTAGTCTAAAAGTGCATTCAAGGATTTGTATGGAAATGGACTTAACCCAGCCTATTCTAGACTCTATCAAGCTTATGGGACCTAGCTTCAAATACACTCAACATCTTATGTATCTTAGCAAGCCTAATGCTTGTTTTAATTGTCGTAGGGAAGGTCATCTCATTAGGGATTGCCCTCGTCGCAAATCTCCTCCCTTTCCAGCTCCTGTTCTAGACCCCATCCTCTCCAACCCCCTTGTGATGGAGACCCTAAGAATATTCCTTTATCATTCTCCCAACAACCCCTTTCCTCAAAACCCTCCCAAGTTGAGGCTCCACATATACATTCCTCTTAACACACCCAAAAGGCACCTTCCTCACCAACCTCTACTAATGTATCCTTCAAAAATGTTCTTTCCAAGGAAAGGCTTCCTAAGAAAGGATAATTTTTTCCCCTTTAGTTGTTCATCTGCAACCCTCCTTACCATTGAGATCTTGGCCTTCTAGTCCTGTGAGTCCTTCCTCTTGAATTGGCTGCCCTACAGGTTTCCCTCTTTTGAGCCCTACAAAACCACAATCTCGGTCAGCTTCTAGGGAGAGGATTCTTATGGAAGGATCCTTGGAAAAAAATGTTCCAATATAAAAAAAAATCAGTTTAATACTCTCCTCCTGGATAAGGAAATCCTTGATTCCCAATGAACTGTCGAAATCAATCATGGAATGTGAGGGGTTTAACTATCCCATCACGGAAATATTAGGTTAAACAGTCAATTTTGAACAACCACTCGTATGTCATCATGCTTGAATAAGTGAAAGTTGGTTATACTCATCTTGATGTAACTCTTTCTTGCATATCGAAAGAGGCCCACTTCTTCCATGCCAAGCATTATGAAGGTTCTAGGGAGTGGTGTTGGGTCTAGCCCCATGGTTAGATAAAACTCTTGTTGCCTTTGGATCTGATCCTAATAATAATTATGTTTGGGACACCATTCTCTTTCAAGAAGAGCTTATTGGTTTCTTCTCTATTTATGCCCCCAACTCCCCTTCCAAAATAATATCTTTATGGGATTGGATGTGTACTCAATTGCCCATAGTCGAATGGGTTTTTGGCGAAGATTTTAACATGATAAAACACCAAACTAATTGTAGTTGGGATTGCCAATACTAGCTATCACAAGTTGAGTTTGAAGCCTATGACCCTTGCTCATAAATCTTTAGGAGTGCATGATCCAGTCATTGGAAAAATTGATTCACATAGGCCTCATTGGTTCACTTGGAATAATTATCGTGAAGGGTTTTTGTGGAAAATGTTCCACTTGGATAGATTATACATCTCGCCAAATCTTTGTGTCATCCCTTCCAATTCAGGGAATTTTGTTCATCTTGACTTGGTTGCAACTCTTTTAGATCACCTCCCCATTCTTACCACTCTTTTTCCTACTAGAGGAACATCTCTCCCTTACGAGCTTCCTTATGAGCTTAACATCTCTCATTTGCAAAACCAAGATTGCATTGATGGCCTTCTTGCTACTTGGAAAGTTGAACCTAAAACACAAAATGATAGATGGATAAGTTGGTGGAAAATAACAATCTCTTGATGTGTTATTTTCCTTTGCGACTATGGTAGAAGAGATGTTGTTAAGCGCCGGGTATTAGAGAAATCTCTTAAAGGATAGCTTACTCAAGGCAAAAAACTTCTAGAAAGAAATCTAGGTAACATCCATTCTCAACAATCAGTAGCTCACACTGAAATCCTTCTTCACAAACTAGCAGCTTTTAAGGGAAAGGGAGCTCAAATGAGGGCCCATTTGCAATAGATGAAAGAGGGTGATAAGAGCACTAGATTTTTATTCCAATTTATTCAACACAAACACAAGAAGGAACACATATATCTATGATTAATTCTATTGATGGCTTACCATGGACCAACCATGATTATATTATGAAAATGTTTTATGAACACTACAAATACCTCTTTACAGATGAATCAAGCAATGACCCCTTAATACATACTTTGGAAGAAAATTTGGCCTCTTGTATTCCTTTCAAAATACAATATGAATACAACACCTACCTTGGCCACTATCTTACTTTAGAAAAAAATTAAAGATGTTATGTATTAACTGGATTTATAGAAGAGTCCAAAGTTGGATGGTCTTCTTGTGGAGTTTTACCCTACACTTTGGCCTTACATTAGGGGGGACTTCTACAATGTTTATCTTGAGGGCATTGAAACAGGGTCCTTAGGTCCTATTATTAATCAAGGTATCATTAACCTTATTCCCAAAGACAAACAAGGAAATACCATGAATGGTTGGAGGCCAATAACATTGCTTAATAATGCATATAAGATAATGGAAAAAGCCTTAGCCAAAAGAATTAAACCTATCACACAAGATATTGTGAGGCCAGAACAAAATAGCTTTCTTGGAGGCAAATTTATTTCGGACAATTTGGTGCTTGTTTGGGAAGCTACATAATGGACTCAATAGACATCTCAAGATGCTTTGGTTCTAAAACTTGACTTTGATAAAGCCTATGATCGTATAAGATGGCATTTTATACTTAAAATGCTTCATTGACTAGGATTTGGTCCTAATTTTTGTGCCCATGTTTGTATATTGTTCATGGATGCAAATGCTAGATTAGAATTAAATGGATCTCTCTCCCCCCGCTTCAAAAATCAATATGCCAAGGCTTCCCTCTTTCTCCATTCCTTTATGTCCTCTCTATTGATGCCCTTTGTTATCTCCTTCAATATGCACAAGCGACCCACCTTATTCATGGCATCTCCCTTTGTAGAAACATGACAACCCTTAACTCCCATTTTGCGAATGACAACATGATTTTTATACAAAAATCAGTTGAGGATGTCAATAATTTGTCAAATATCCTTGATTACTATTGTACAATTTTAGGTTCAAAACTTTTCAATCACAAAATTAAATTTTGGATAAGTCATCCTAGTCCTCATCACCCATGGATTCCAAATGAATGGAAGGAAATAAAGCACAGATTCAATACCAAATATCTTGGTATATATTTTGGAATTGGAGTTCCACTAAAAGATATGTGGAGATGGTTTTTAACTAAATTTAAATCCAAATTGTTGGCTTGGTCAAACCACTTCTTATCCATGGATGGTCGTATACAAGTGACTAATAAAATTTGCAAGTAGCAAGTCATGTTTATATCTCTTCATGTTGGCTACCTTCTAAAGCTTGCTATAATTAGTTTATTCTACTCATTTGTAACTTTATTTGGTCCAAATGGGGTAACCAAAAAGGTAAGCTTGTTACATCATGGTCTTAATGTATCCTTCCAAAGGATAAGGGGGGGCTAGGTATCATAGACCCTTACACTCAAGGGATTTGTCTTTCAGCTAAATGGATTAGTAGAGCCTTGGAAGGGAATGCTACTTGGAAAATTCTAATCAGATATAGAATTCAAACAGCCACAACTAGTAATTCTTGGAGTATAATTCACTGGAATGATAAGATTCCCAAGCCCCATTTTTTAAAATTCACAGTTCAGCTCCCCTCAACTGTATTTGGAAGGCTTGGAAGATAGTTTCAAGCAATTTATCTTGGTATGATCATTATTTTATCCATAGATAAAGTTTTGCAAGTTCCTCAATATGGTGGAGCTGATTAATCCAAGAAAATGGCATCCCTTTGGTAAGGATTTCTAGGTTCAAAGATAAGCACCTTTTTAAGAAATGCATTCGAGTATTCAGGGACCTTTGGACCTCCTCAAAATTTTCTTTGAGATTGTGGCCTTAACTCAAACAATGTTTTAACTTAAGCTATAGAGATAAGGTAATAGTGACAAAAATCCAAAATATTGTACCTCATAATCTCTCTATCCTTATTTCATGTGCAATCACTCAAACTTTTTAAAGGATTGGAAGTGGCCTAATGGAAACAACATTAGAATTTTTCCTCTCAAAGTGTTGTATAAGAAACTTGTTCGTAACTTGGCCATCTCTTAGTGTCTCAACACTCTTTGTAAATTTAATCGAAGTCGTGCCCATTGGAATAAACTTGGTCTTTAAATATGGAAAACCAAAGCTGATTCCCAATCACAATTTACCACTTGGAACTCTTCCATTCCAACCTTCCAATGGGATATCGTCTTAAATTCCTCATTCTGCTGCCATGTTGCCCCTTATGTGGTAAAGAAGAATCTTTAATACATTATTTTTGGCTTTTTTCTCATGTGAGATTGTTATGGATTGCCCTAAAAACCTTCACACTAACTCTCTTTCATTTCACATGGTCATGGAAATCGGCTCTTCTTGAATCCTCTCATGTCCATAACATGATTTCTAATTCTTGTAGGCTTATTATTATTAAAAATATTTGGAAGATTCTATGTCAAGATGCCTTGTCCCACTCCTTCCTCCCATTGGAAATATAAATTCAAACAATATGCTCCAATTTGTTAACTCTAATGACTTGGCTTGTTTTCTTTGTTCATGATGTTGCAGTTAATCTACAAGCCAAAATATCCATACATAGATACATGATAGACTTAGGACATCTACACCTCGGTTTATTTTAGATCCTTCTCTACTTATCTCTACAACGAGTATAAAAAAGACTCAGACATATGGGATTTGATAAGTAGGAGATATTTTCCATAGAAAGTCAAATTGTAAAATTGCTATCAAGATTCAACTGTGTAGTTTTTGAGTCAAACTCATTAACCCATGTTTCATGAGTAGTGGTTCACAAGAATCAAACTCTCATGATAATGAATAGAATACCTATCACTCATTCGATCTAGGTGATTCTCACAGAGGTGAAGCATGAAGACTTCCCAGGAGGTCACCCATCCCAGTACTACTCTAGCTCAAATGCGCTTAACCACGAAGTTTCCTCCAAGGTTAAGCCTCCTCTGCTAGCAACCCAATTTGTAAAACTATCACCAAGTGTTGTTCCTTATGAACCATTCATTATTAATCCCCTTAATCTCATCAATTAATAAGTAGGAGATATTTTCTACAGTAAGTCAAATTGTGAAATCACTATCGGGATTCAATTGTGTAGTTTTTTAGTCAAACTCTTTGACCCATATTTCATGAGTAGTGGTTCATAAGAATCCACATCTCATTAGAATGTATGAAACACTTAGCACTCATTGGATCTAGAAGATTCTCACAGAGGTGAAACACTAGGACTTCCCAGGAGGTCACCCATCCCAATACTACTCCAACTTGAACATGCTTAACCACAAAATTTCCTCTAAATTTTAGCCTACTCTGCTTGCAACACCATTTTCAAAACCTTCACCAAGTGTTGTGTCTTATGAACCATTCATTATTAAGCCCCTTAATCTCATCAACTGATAAGTAGTATTCAACTCTATAATTTTTGGGTCAAACTTATCGACCCATGTTTTATGAGTAGTGGTTCACAAGAACCCAGCTCTCATGAGAATGAATGAAACACTTAGAACTCATTGGGTCTCGGTGATGCTCATAAAGGTGAAGCACTAGGACTTCCCAGGAGGTCACCCATCCCATTACTACTCCATCTCAAATGAGCTTAACCACAAAGCTTCCTCCAAAGTTAAGCTCGCGTGTGTATTTTGTGGTACCTATTATCCTACAACACAACACTTCAATAGGACATTAACTTGTTAGTTTAAATCAAATTTAAAGTAAATTAAAGCCATTAAACTACACAAAATCATCCTATTTCTCTCTAACATAAGTATGGAAAGAATCTAAAAGTACTCTCAGAATTAGACTCTAAACAGTGACAATGCATGTTAGAATGAGAGATTCATATCAAATAATGCAACTAAACTATCAAATTTACTCATGGAAGCCATTAATTCATTAACCATTAATAAAATTGAGATGTTTTCTAATTAGCTAGGAAACCAAATGAGCAACATGCATGTATGAATTCAAATTAACTATCTTCAACCTTTTGAAAATTCTTCTTTTATAGAATCTTGAGAATTTGAACAGTTAAGATGCATCCATGAGGAATGGTTGAGATGCTTCCTTGCTTCATCCATGTGATGAGCTCTCATTGTTTTAAGATGTCTTTGTTGTCCCCTTGAGAGGTGACATGTCATTTTGGAGTGTTTTATTCATTTCCTTTAATTAATTACTCTAGCCATGCATTTAATGAGATTGATTTAATTAATTAATTTTATTGATTTGATCAAATTTAATGAATTATGTTAATAATCAGGAATCAAATTAACAAAATTAGGAGTTTTATCCCGAATTAGGGAAAATAGGGCCTTAGGTTCTATTAGCCCAATTTTAGGTGATTACATTTGCCCCTCTTTGAATTACTTTGTGAACAACATAGGGATTCAAAGAAAATCTGATCTAATGCCTGATTCAATAGAACTGATAGGTTCCAAGAGATTTAGAGAGCAGTGAGAACTACTCTGAACTTAAGTGATTTAGAGAGCAATGAGGACCACTCTGATTAAGAAGATTTAGAGAGCAGTGAATCCACTTTGAAAGATTTAGAGAGCAGTAAAGAGAACCACTCTGAATTTGAGAATTACAAACTTGATCAAACGAAATCCTACGTGATTTGAATGGTCATCAATTCTGAACTTGATTGAAAAAGAATTGACCATACTAATTTTGAGCTTGATTGAATGAAAATCGATAAGAGATTTAGATAAAAACTTTTAGTTAAATTTAATTTGTATTACTTGAGTATGATGACAAATAACCAATTTGATTTAAAGCGATGAAATTGATCAAAAAGATTAACAACATCAACTTGATTGAAGATAATTGTCATGCCCCTGGTGTTTAAGAATTTGATTGGAAAATTTGAATTTTAGTATGATTATGCCCCCTCGGGACCGAAATTGGAATAAATATGGATAAAATCAGTGTTTTCAAGCATTTAGGAAACATTACAGTGATTGAAATGGATCTGGATCAAGAGAAAACCATTTAGGAAGTGTTAGAAATGAATTAGGATTGAGGTTAGTGTCAAAGAAACATTGTTTGACCAAGTTTGACCAAGAAAATATAAGAGTTGACCAAGTTTGACTGGTGCTTAACCAATATTCTGATTTGAAATTTTAATGCGTGAGTGAGAAATTCACTTTTCACAGCTTCTGGCAAGCTTTTGTTCATTAATTAGGCTATGCGCAACTTTCATAACTTGTGTTTGACTAAACTTTGACTTTTTTTGACTGTGCATTTGAGTGCTAAACATCGTTGAACTTATTTTCCATGTTTGCGGTATTCTTTCTGCTCATTTTGTCCCTATTTGACTACAATTTGATCATAGTTAACTTCTGCATTTTGAAGGTTGACTTTGCTCTGTAACTGTATTTTTACTACATTTAAGTGATATGGATGACCTATTTTGATTTTGGTCCCGATATGAAGCTTTGGTGACATCTTACCATGAATGTACCCTAGGTCATCAGGGTCCCTGGGAGGCTTAAATAGGTCCAAAAGGGTCATTTTACTATTCATTTTCACTTTTCACCATAGTAATTGTTGAGCTTTGACTGATGAGATGGTGTTCCCAACTGAGCATCACTGATTCGAGCTTGCTTGGCACCATGACCGACCAGCCCACTACGCAACACCTGTGAGTACCCTATAACACTTCCATTCAAATTTGAATTTTTGAATTTTTGCTTTTTTCATGCTTTTTATAGCCAAAAGAGTTTAGGATCGCATCCTGTATGCGGGATCGCACCCGTTCAAACCCGTGTCACATTCATTTTTTCACCAAATTTTGGATCGCATCTCATGTTTCTCAGATTGCACCCTTTCATGTCGCATCCAGTTAATTTTGTCCAAATTCAAAGTCATTTAACCAAATTTTTGTATCTGGTAAAAACAGGGTCGTATCCAGATTCAGGATCGCATCCCACATATCCTGAATTACATCCTAGATTTCTCGGATCACATGTAATTAGGGTGTCACATCCTAGGTTTCCTAAATCGCATCCAGGAACTAGGATCACATGTGGTCTATTTTGATTTTTGAGTCAACTTTACTTGTATGTTTGAACGTTTTAGGCAATTTTCCCTCAATTTCTCATGTCTAATGCTAACATGGTACCTTTTTTTATGTTGTGCGGGCATAGTTTAGTGTAGTATCATTCCACTCTCGACCTACACAAGTCCTAGACCTACATGAGCATCTCACTCCTATAGAGATGTGCATCATTACAAGGTGTGGCCTATGGAGTTTGGTCAATTTACCTGACATTCGAGTAAATCACGGGTTATTGATTGCACTCGCTGAGAGGTGGCATTCGAAGCATAACACCTTTCACATACCAACTAGAGAGATGACAGTGACTCCAGAAGACAACTAGCAGATCTTGCATGTTCCTGTGATGGGGTTGCACGTTGAGTATGAGGTTGGAGCCACTATGGCGATGGCGGATGCTCGATGTCTACTTTATGATGATATTATTGCCAAGGGATACCTTAGTTGGGACCACATGGTGGCCAACTACGAGTGACTTCCTATATCCTTGGAAGGATTGATCGAAGGTTTGATGGTGCCTGACTGCAGGGAACGTGGCTTCATGTGAGGCTAGTCGTGAGTTATAGAGGAGATGATCTAGTCATCTCAAAGATTCATCTGGGGGATATACATCCTTGCACACATGAACAAGGAGGTTCATGAGATAGTTTATCAACATTCCTGCACCATGACTGTCAGGATTTTGGTATTACAAGTCTGGGCCTGGGAGCACATTCCCATCACACAGCCGATAGTAGATAGGAAAAGAGACGTTGAGTTGTCATATATATGTGTATTCTAGTATGTTACAGCAGCCCCATCTAGGCAAGTTAGATTATTGGCGTCGAGTACTAGATGATATTACACAAGTCGTATGTGGACCATATCTAGATTGTGAGGAGTTGCACTCTGATGTTTGCTAGATACCTTTTTTCTTTCCAATCCTGGTATCTGATAGGTAGGACTCGGTATATTGTAGAGCAATTTTTGGTTACCCGAGTCATGAGATAGTTCAAACATGTACATGGCATGCCACAAGAGACTGCAATTTATGCACGGATTAGAGATGAGGAGGCACAGTGGGGGTCTCGCCTTATTTATGAGATAGTCTTACATGAGATCTCATAAATGGTACCAGTGTCATGGGACTATTTTATAGAGGTGACAAATGGAGGCATCATGGATGGGTACCATGCCCATTATTCTGAGCATCCATATTCTAGTTTCACTTCGCCTGATGAAATCGCTCCTCGCCTTGAGGATGCACTTGATTATGATCCTACTGATGAGGGTGGTGGTCGAGGCTAAGTTGCTAGAGGTGGAGATAGGGGTAGTGGAAGGGATAGAGGGAGGGACAGAGGCAGAGATGGTGCCCCCAGAGGAGGCTAAGATGGAGGGGGAAAAGATGGAGGGGGGGAGGAGGAGGAGGAGATGGTAGTGGTAGACGACGGGCACTAGGTGGAAATGGAGGGCATAAAAGTCGACAAAGGTGACACAGAGTACACCCACCCCAAAGAGACACATGCCCTCTTTTACACATGGATTAGATATCTCAGTAGTAGGGGCAGTGGTGGAAGAGGAGATCAGAAACCTCATAGGAATCCTCTGACATGCGGTAATGGGGATCCCTTATCACACTATGAGTAGGACAGGGCAACTTTACCCCTGGAGGTGGCCACACTAAGGGCCAGGCTAGCAGAGAGAGATACATAATTGGCCGATCTTCAAGGTGATAGAGACCAACAATTAGTTGTTATGAGAGTTGAGAGGGATAGGTTTGCTCATACGACCACCCACCAGGGATAAAGGGCCATATATTATATTACCTTATACTGCACTATCGTACCTACTGCTCAGAGGGTGCCACTATATTCTACTATTTCTCAGCAATTAGAGGGTGCCATGCCTCCACCCATCCCAGGCAGAGAAAACATGCCTCCTTTTGATCCTCCATGACAGGATGATGATGCAAGTCAGATGTGACATTTTGTATACTCCACATTTATTGTATCACAGACTATATTATACCTCATTGATATATCTTGTATTATTTTTTATCCATGTATATTATGATGTCTCTTGGAATTTTATGTTGATACACTAATACTGTGCTTTGTTTCTATTCTAATACTCTGCTCTATTTATGCTCTGACACTTTTTATGTTCTAATTCATTAACACTGTGATGCTTTAGGACTTTCTCTGATATACTGATGATTCCTGATATTAATGCCTTATCTGATTTCTGTTGCTCATATGATATTATCTGATTTCTGCACATGTTATAATTGTTGATATATGTCTCATGATTTTAATATTGATCTCATGTTGATACTTGGTCATGATGATTAGATTAGATGATGATGATATATATATATATATATCTGTGTGTGTGTGTGTGTGTGTGTGTGTGTGTTTGTGTTTTCAATGCTTTATGGATGTATGGATGCAAACTGTATGTGATGCTTTATGATAATTAATGCAGCTTTTATTTTTATGCATGTGCATGGATTTATAAGATGTAATGCAATGCGATGTATGGACATCTCACTTTTATTTATGTACGAATGATTATGGATGCATTATGCAATTGTATTTATGATACTGACATGATTATGCAGGTGAATGGAATATCAGTGATAAATACTTAGTCATTTCTTTTTAAGTTCTTTATGATGATATGATGTACTTGGTCAAACTTGGAAAATGGTTATGTTTTAAAAAAAAATTTAATCAGTATGTTTTTAGAATTTTTAATTATATGGATGTTTAGTTAATTGAATTCACACATTCATACTGATGCAATTTAAAATGAATGCAACTATATTAAAATGAATGAAATTTAAAATAAATTTCATTGCAACTAAAAACAATGAAATGCACCTAAAATGAATCTAATGCAATTTAATATGAAAATGCACCTAAAATGAATCTAAATGCAATTAACAATGAAATGCACCTAGACTAAGACACCTAGGACAGTCGCTATTTATTCAAAGTGAATCTATTATCATCATAGAGCATTTGTAGTTAGGACCTCATAGGATAGTACAATTTTCACTGATAGATTTAGCAATCATGAAAATATGAATACTTCCCTCTCTTTTGTCATGTCGAAAGTTAACCTAAACATTAAAGCATATAGGTTAGAATATTCTATCAGTTACTTCCTATTGATATAAAAATTTTCTGTTCTGACGCAAAATGTATATATACCTGCAATGACCTTTTATTTTATATTCATATCCTTGGGTATTTTCTTGATTTTATCATGCACCTTACTAGGAAGTAGTTTTCATTTGAGTTTAAAATAGGAAAGGAAATAAATCCAACCTCACTATAGCTTTCATAGGAAACAGGTCGAGGTGTACATGGCATTCCAATCATGATGGAGGCACTTATCATAGACACCCATTTCCTACGATCACCTTAGATCATCGGATTTATTACCACAAATAGAAGACAAAGAAAATGTTATGCCCACAGTCCTTGTTTCTCTAGTCCATTTTAGACATCATTGATTCACTCAAGAAAACATAACAATCATAAATCGATAATAAGAAAAGCTTAAGAAAATCATGATTCTTTCATTGTAGTTTCTCTAATTAGGACTAGTGTGTTTGATTCAAGAACAAACAATTGTGATTATAGTGTTTAGGAACACTTTTGGTTAATTTGCAAACATGCATAGATATTATTATCAATTATAGATTTTTCTTTAATCAATGAATAGCTCACATTTTTAGTGTTTAAAAATACCCTTATCGTCATGACATAGTGTTTAGGAACACTTTTTAGGTCCAAGTATTAAGAAATACTATTGTTAGTGGTATTGAGAAATACCTTTGTTTTCATAGTTTAACATCTATTGCGGACTAGGGATAAATGACACCCTGACAAAAAGTTATAACAATGACTAAGTGACTTTGTGACATGTGTGACTTTGATCATTACCTCCTAGTAAAGCAATTTACCTAGGACCTCAATGTAGACAGATTCCATCCTTAGGAAGATACAATTT
The DNA here is from genome assembly GCA_027943335.1 of Chamaecyparis obtusa. Taxonomy (NCBI): domain Eukaryota; kingdom Viridiplantae; phylum Streptophyta; class Pinopsida; order Cupressales; family Cupressaceae; genus Chamaecyparis; species Chamaecyparis obtusa. Next base: position 1,373,650 of record BSBK01002244.1, read on the forward strand.
TATGATAGTATGCCTTTAGGATTTGGCTTGTCACAAAAGTGACTAAGAGATATGTACAAACTGAGATTTACATTGGCCAAGTGTTGAAGCATTGTCTTGATAGATAGAGCATTGATTACAAGTAGCGCCTGTTTACCAAGTTTTCACCACTTGGCCAAAATTTTCTATGTTTTCTATCATGGCGCCTATTTACCAAGTTTTCACCAAGACACTTTTTCTCTTTTCCAATTTTTTTTTACTTTTTATTTTTCTAATTTTTTTTTACTCACCAAGGCACCTGTTTACCAACTTTTCACCAAGATGGTCATTTTTCAGGACTTTTTCCATTGTTTTTTTTTTTTTAGGATCAATATTTGTTGTTTTTGTACCTTTTTCAAGAACTATTTTCATTATACATGTGTTATCTCAAGAAGGTTAGGCATAAAACCTTTTCAGATGTAGAGTGTTGATTAGATCTAGTAAAACATCTCCCTTAGGTGTAGCCAATTGATAGGCTCTTGATCCAAATGATGTTGTAATGACAAAGGGACCCAACCAGTTGGGTTCAAATTTTCCTTTTTGCTCTCGATTTTGTTGATTTTTAGGGTTCTCTCTTAGAACTAGATATCCTACCTAAAAATTTCTTGGTTTCACCTTTTATTGTATCCTCTTGACATTCTCTTTTGATGGACTTTGAGATGGTCAAACGCCTGTTTCCTGTGCTCATCTAGAAATTATAGTTCTTGTAGTCTAGAGATTCTATAGTCCTCATCAGTGACTAGATGTTTCAATGATACCCTCAGTGATGAAAACTCTACTTCAACTAGTAATACCACCTTTGATCCATAAACTAGTGCAAAAGGAGTTGCGTTGGTTGGTGTTCTGATGCTAGTTCAGTAAGCCCATAATGCTAGATTTATTTGTAAATGCCAATCTCTTCTTGATTTACTCACTATCCGATGCAAGATTTTCAATATAGTTTTTTTTTATTCATCAGCCTATCCATTACCTTGAGGGTAATAGATTGATTAACAGTGCTGAGTGATTTTGAACTAAAGACATAGGTCATCCATGTCTTCGTTTTTAAATTGGCCCCCATTATCAGTCACAATCGACGAGGGTATTCCATATCGATTGATGATATATTTCAAGATAAACAGTGAAATTTGTTTTCTAGTTGCATTAGACAGTAGCACAACTTCCACCCATTTTGTGAAATACTCAGTTGCAATAATGATGTATTTGTGTCCATTTAATGAATTTGGATAGATTTGTCCAACTAGATCAAAGGTCCATTGCTAGAATGGCCAATGTGTTATAAAAGGAATTAGCTCCCTTGCTGGAGCATGTATCAGGTTGCCATGAATCTGGCATTTCTTACATGTTTTTGAAAAATGGATAGCATATTTTTCCATTGTGGGCCAGTAATATCCAACCCTTAAAAGTTTCTTGGCTAATGAAAAATTGTTCGAGTGTGACCCACACACACCTTCATGAAATTCCTTTAATGCACGATTAGACTCTTCATTTTCTAAACACCTAAGAAGTGTACCATCTAGACCATGCCTATACAAGTCATTAGCAATGATTATATAACATGATGCCGCTCTTATAAGGCATCTCTTTTCATTTCTGGAATAGCTTTTAGGGATTGTTTGGTCTTTTAGGTTAGAGTAGATATGGGCATATTTGGATAAAACTTGAGTTTCAAGGGCACAAACAATATGGGATTCAGGTGAGTCATAAGTTGGGAATGGGATTTCTTCCACCAAGAATTCATAGCAAAATTGGTGTTCCTCAAGTTGCAACATGGATGCTAAAGTAGCCATCGCATCTCCTCCTTTATTTTCTAATTTTGGAATTTGCTCAAATGTGACAAAGATAAAATATTTCTTCAAGTCATCCACCATTCTTTTGTAAGGCATTAGCTTATCATCTTTTGTCTTATAGTCACCATTCACCTAATTGATAATGAGCTGTAAATCTCCATAGATGTGTAATTCAATAATTTTCCATTCTATTGCAAGTTTTAGTCCATTTACTAGAGATTTATACTCTGTTATGTTGTTTGTACATGGAAAGATCATCTTATATGCTTTTGGAATTTTATATCCTTGTGGTGTGATGAATAAGCATCCAACTCTTGATCCTTTCTCTGTGAAAGAGCCATCAAAATATATTTTCCATGGGTGCTCTGTTAAGTGCATAATGGCTTCATTAGGGAATTTAACATGTAATGGAACATCATCTATTAATGGTGTTTTAGCAAGTTGATCAGCTATAACTTTTCCTTTAATGGCTTTTCGATCAACATATTCAATGTCAAATTCACTTAGAATTAAGACCCACTTCGCTAGTCTCCCTATCAACATCGCTTTACTCAACATATATTTAAGTGGATCTATTTTAGCCACTAGCTTCACCTTATGTTCCAACATGTAATGTCTAAGCTTTTGGGATGCAAATACTACTTCCAAGCATGCTTTTTTAATCATTGAATAGTTCAACTCATATGTGACTAGAGTTCTACTGATGTAGTATATAGCTCTCTCCTTTTTAGCCTCATCCTCATGTGCAAGAAATACTCCCAATGACATATCTGTCGCTGATATGTATAACAATAAAGGTTTTCCATAGATTGGAGCCATTGGGATTGGAGGATTCATCAGATATTTCTTAACTTGTACAAAATTTGCTTCACATTGCTCATCCCAAGTGAATGTAGTTCCTTTGCACATTAGCTTTGTGAAAGGTTGTGCCTTATCTTCTAACTAAGATATAAACCTTCTTATAGATTGTAGCTTGCCTTGGAGCATCCTCATTTAACTAATGTTTCTAGGTGGTTGCATTTCAAGAATAGCTTTCACCTTTGTTGGATCCACCTCGATTCTTTTTGTTGAGACTATGAATCTTAGTAACTTTCCAAATGAAACCCCAAATGCACATTTCTTGGGATTAAGCCTTAATTGAAGTTGTTCCATTCTATCAAAGATTTTCCTTAGGTCTTCTATATGTGTTGTCCTTATCTTTGATTTTTCCAATGTATCATCTACATAGTCTTCCATGTTTCTATGCATCATGTCATGAAATATTGTGGTCATTGCTCTTTGATAAGTTGCACCTTCCATGTTTTAGACCAAACAACATCACATTCCAACAGTATGTTCCCTATGCACATGTGAATGCAGTATTTTCTTGATCTTCAAGAGAAATTTTAATTTGATTATATCTAGAAAATCCATCCATCAATGAGTACATCTCATAGCCTGTCATCAAATCTACAATCATGTTTATATTGGGAAGTGGAAAGTCATCCTTTGGACAAGCCTTGTTTAAATCTCTGAAGTTTGTGGAAAATATTATGGATTTGTCTACTTTTGAAATAGGGACTATGTTTGAAATCCATTCCACATAATCAATGGCTCTTATGAATTTAGCTTTTAATAGTTTTTCTACTTCTACCTGTTAGGAATAGTCCCAAGAGATAAATGAGAGGGGGGGGGGGGGTTTGAATCAGTTATCTACAAGTTTCAATTCTTTATCCAATTAAGTATACTTAAACATAAAGCATAAACACAATGAGAGAACACTTGAACACAACAACAATATTTTGGTTACGGGGAAACCCAAATAGGTAAAAACCCTGGTGGGAATTGACACCCACTAATATTTTGTACTAGTGTATTATGATCCTTGTTAGAAAATCTTTAACTTTGTTAGGAGTTACTTTACAATATGTTTAGTATAGTAGACCTGGTCAAGGGTCAAACCCTATTAGGATTCTTTTACAATTAACCCTGTTAGGGGTGAGGACACACTGTCCGAGAGCACACTACTCAAAGGGTGAAGGCTACAACCTTTTGAATAATAGATACACATTATATCTGGATCTTGGTGAAATGCACTTTGACATGCTATCTAGATTAGTTCCAATGTATAGAAAAAATACTTTACTTGGTCACATAGACCTTCTTCTGATGGCTCAACACTTCGCACACTCTTCTCTTCTCTTCACAATCAACTATGAACCACACTTTAGCAATCACAAATGACTGCCTACAAATATCTTTCCTCCAAATTATATAATCAAGCCAGCCTATTAGAACCACCTTGAAATCATATTAGAGAACCCATAACATACTTCAATAATAATTTTGTCAGCTCTACTAAGCACACAACACATTCTGGGACTTGTCCAATATTAATAATTGTAGACGCACACTACACACTATCGGCTCTACCAAAGTAATTGAAACTTTCTTCACAAGCTGAATTACATCATGTGCTCTTAACCAAACATTACTAACTCTTCTCTAAGCACTAATCCAAGGACGCGTACCGAAATGATAGGCACAACTCCAGAACTAATATAATCTCTGTCGGCTCTTCTGACTAAACACAGGAAATTGCTACTGGTGAATGAAGACTGCATAACTTCATTTCTACTGATCATCAAACTCTATGTCCATGAATGTAACATCACTAACATGTCTTCATCACATATCCAAAGGTGCAAGGCTCCATGATTACTATACGGACAATCACTCACATAACATTGCCTATAACTCTATCAGGAACACTGCTGAGACAAGCTGCTATATAACTGTCTGTACTAACAGTTAACCTTTGTGTCCATGATATCATGCTAATAACATGTCCATGCTGAATATACTCAAATCTTACTATATCAATCTTCAATGCATGCTACTTACCATATGTTGTCATCAATGACAAACATACAATCAACATTGTCTTGCTGGCAAATCTCCAACACTGCCTTGACAAGCAATGTCACATGTGGATTCATTTTCCATAGCTTTTTCTTTAGTGGTTTCACATAAGGAGAAATAGACAAGTGATGCATTATCAAATCTATATCCAATCTAGGCATATCTAAATAAGACCAAGCAAAATTGATCTTCTTTTCTTTAAAGAAACTGGTGAATTGGATCTTTTCCTCTTCTGACAATGACTAAGCAATGTGGACTAGCTAAGGAGCTTTTGTTGTTCCTAGATTAATGGGTTGTATTGGTTCAATTAGAACTAAAGATCTTTCCTAAAAATGATCTGGGAGGATATCAAGAATCCCATCCTTAGGTGCCTCTAGGAGGTTTTCACCATCAGATGCATCTTTTTCTCTTTTTGAATCTAACATTGCCACTAGGTGGTTTTCACCATCATATTTCTTCTTCTTTTTGTTTTTAATTTTGAGACTGAGAAACTTGATATCCTCCTCATTCATGGTTTCTCTCTTTATATTGGTGGAAGAAAGGAAAGGTTCACAAGCATTTAGGTAACATGCTAGGTAATAGTCATTGTCAAAAGATAACAGGCTTGTGGATGCAGGCTCATTCCAGTCTATCAGTTTAGGATGTATTAAGGAAAAAGATTCATTGGGTTTAAGAGACAACATTGTGTTATTATCAATATCATTAACATGTAAGATTTTTTCCATTAGGTTTTCTTCTAAAGAGATGTTAGGATTATTAGAGTCATTATTGTTATTATTAAAGTCCATGTTAATGTTATGTAAGTCTAACTCTAGTGACCTAGCATTAAAACTCTCTCCCTCTTCAATTAGAACTCTAGGAGCATATTTATGTATCACATCCACCTCTATATCCATTGTAGCATTAGAAAGAATATCCTATTCATATTCATGTGACTCTACCTAATTATAATCTAAAACCCCTAAGAAGTGGGTAATAGTCATCGGTATTTCAGCTTCTTCATTGTTCTCTTCCCCTTACAAAGGTTCTTTTAGAAATATCATCTCTGGTTCTTCATCAAAGTGAGGTGTGTCAAAAATAGGGAGTCTATGTTCTTGTTCTCTTTTAGGTTCTTCTATTTGTCCTTCTTTTGGTTCTTGTTCAAGATTGGTGCCAATTTCTGATAATGGATCTCCTTATAAGAGCAGCAACCTTTCATAGGAAATAGGTTGTCCTTCCACTTCTTCTTTATCATCTAAGTCTCATGATTTGTCAAATACAAGACCATTTTATACCATAGGATGAGATGTTGCTTCCTTGAAACCTAATCTCATTTTGTCTTTTGGGTTCCTAAAATCCATATGTATCAGCTCCACAAGTCCTTGTTTGCTTTGTCACAATTGTCATTTTCCTTTGTAACCCATTTTATTCATGATTTCATATCCTTTTCCATATTTATCTGTGGCTATCTCTACATGCTTAATATTTCCATCTTCTTCATTCTCTTTATATAGCCATTGCAAGACAACTTTCTCTTCATTTTCTTCTTCAAGGGACACCTTTTCTTTGACCATTCATGTTCCTTCATGTATTGTTAGAGCACTACCATTAGAAGGTGTGAATGTAGATGAAGGTTGTCCTTGTGACCTAGGAGATATGGGGAGATGTGTCAAGGACATTGCAGAATCTATCTTGTACTCACCCATGCTTGTTTCTTGGATGTTGACTTTTTAGCAAAGCTTTGCAGAACCATTTCCTTGGATGTTTCTTCTTTATTGGAACTTTCTTTATTGTGTGGAACCATGCTCTCTATTTGTTTAAGATTGTTACAAGGATATGTTGTATTAGTTGGAATAGTCACCTCCACTTCATTGTGAGGAAAATTTATACACTGGTGGTAAGTAGAAGGCATAACTTGCATTGAATGGATTCATGACCTTCCAAGAAGAATGTTATACTTGAGTGGTAAGTCAAGTACTTAACATATAACATCTCTTTCTAATGGTCCCACTCTGATAGGTAAGACAACCAATCATTTGGAGGATCTATCTTCTTCATCATAAGCTTTGATTGTTATCTTCCTTCTCGGATCAATTGCATGTTTAGAAAATCCCAGTTGTTTTACCAAATTACAGGTATATATGTTCAATCCAACACCTCCATCTATCAAGACACGCTTATCACAGTGTTTATGAATGAGGACCTCTAGATGCAAAGGTTGATTATGCGGCTAGTTTAATGAATTATCATCTTCCTTAGAGAAAGATAGGTAATATGGATAATTCAGGTGACCAACCATAGTTTGGAATCTGTCCACATCTAGGTCCTTAGGTACATTAGTATTGAGAAAGGCTTGATCTAGGACCTCCCTATGACTAGGAGATATTTTTAATAGCTCTAGAATGGAGATTTGAGCTAGCATGTGTATGCACCCTAAAATGGTCGCCTAGACTATGGCCCCCCATTCTTCAATTTATCAAATGATGGAATCAATTTATCAATTTCCTGAATCAATGCCTTGCAATATTTTCAATTCAAATCAATTTCCTTGATCAAATCATAATTAATTCAATTATTTCAATATTTCCTAAGATTTGATCATTTTATCCTAAGTTTTATTTAATTAAGAGAACATGCTCCCTTTTAATTAAATTAAAAAAAATCTTTTAAATAAATAATAAAATCCACCTTATCCTATGTGTGCACATGAAAAAGGAATTTCTAAATTTAAAATAAAAAGAAAAAGACTTTTTGTCTACACATTGAATGCACACTTTCCAAGATGAGTTTGCCTCTTAATCTCTTCCACACATTTTTTTGCCTCTTAACCATGTCCATTGATTTTGCCTCTTGAGAATATTGTGCACCAAAGTCAAAATGAGAATTTTTCTCCACCCTTGGATTTTGCCTCTTAATCCCTACCATTCTTTTCTCTTTAAAAGGATCCCTCTCCTTCTCATTCAGGCATCCAGATTTTTAGAGATCTAGATTTTATGTTATTTTTATGCTGCAGGTTTGGAGAGCAATTTTAGAAGAGAGATTGAGCAATTGAGCTTGAACATTGCAACTTCTTTCTTCTTGTCTTCTTCTCTCATGCCTCCATGGCAATCCATTTAGATTAATCTTGCACTTGCATGGTAGATTAGATTCATATTTCATTTCATAGAATAATCTTGCATGTGTATTTCCTTTCATAGATTAGTTTGCTTTCATGCATTTTTATCATATAGAATAACTTCCATTTTCATTTGCATGCATATTTAATGATCATGGAGACTAGCATTCTTTCTTTTCCTCTTTGAATCTCTCATTTTATGGTGTACTTGCATGGGCACAAACTAGGTCTAAACTGAGGGCCTCCATTATAAACCCTTGCACTCCATGAATAGAGAGCTATGAGTCACCATTTGAGACCTCATTCTTGAGCAATCTTGGATATAATGACTCATAGAAGTGTGTCAACATTTTAGCACACAACGTGCACTGCAACTGGTCTACTAGATTGAACTTTGAAGGTAATGCCAGTTGTTTAGATGTTGTTGTAGCTGGTGGGTTTGATGTTGAAGATCCCTTGAGAATGAGTTTAGCTTGGTTTCTTGTTATAGCATTAGAGGATTTAGTATGGTTTTGCACCCCTTTTAAGAGTAATTATAAGAATGGATGGTTTACATGGTTCCACCATATGAATTATATTATCATTATCAGTATATATATAATTGATTTTGTTACTCTGAGAAGATTCTCCCTTTCATAGTTAGGCAATGGGGTCTGGAATGCTTTATGATCATTATTGGTATGATGTCCATCCACCTTAACTTTTCCTTCTTCAATTAAATTTTGAATAACATGTCTCAATTTCATATAGTTGTTAGTCTTGTGTCCTTTATTGCGATGAAAATCACAGTAGTCATTATCATTCCACCACCTTGGTTTTGCTTCTAGTTCCCAAGGTTTGGAGTTAGGAATTGTGATAATTTTATTGTCCAAGAGTGACTTCAAGACCACTTCTAGTGTATCTCCCAATGGTGTAAATGTCCTCTTGGGTCTTGTTGACCAAGGCTCAGTTCAAGTATTAGGTTTATTGAAAGTCTTGTTAGCCATTGGTGTCACTGTTGAATTTGAACTCTTGCTTTCTTGGAGACTTGTTGTAAGATTAAAAACTTTCAGTTTTGGTTTGGTATTAGGAGTATCTACAACTCCATCATTGACCACATTCTTATTCTTGTTCTCATATTTGTACTTGTCTTTGGAGGGATAGTATTTGTCCTTGTTTTCTTTATTGATAATGATCTCCTCTTTTTTGATCAAGACCTCTTCAATCTTGATAGCACTGTCTATCATTTTATAAAAAATTAGTGGACCTTGTAGTTGTATAGTGAAATTCATCTTGGGTACCAAGTTATTGATAAAAATGTCCATTTTTTTACTTTTAGGTATTTGTCTAGCGTATCGTGCAAATATCTTCCTCTGTCGTTGTAAGAAAGTCAAGAATGATTCTCCACTTTTTTATTTGGTATTGCATAAATCTAACATAGTCACAGTGTGTTGGATGTTATAGGAGAATTTATGGATAAAATTTTCCACTAGTTACTCAAATGTTTTGATTCATGTAGGTAATTTTGAGAACCAATCCATTGCTTTTCCACCTAAACTTCATGGAAATAATCTCATTAGGTAGGTGTATTTGTGCATGAATTCCATACTTGATGTGAAAAATTTGCTCATATGGCCTTGAGGGTCAGAATTTTCAGTGTATTTGTCATATTTTAGAATTGTAACATGGTAAGGAAATGGTATCAACTTCAATCCCTTATCAAAGGGGAAATGACAAATGTGCTCCAAAGAGTATTGTTTTGTTGGTTTTTCCTTTTCTTTCTTTAGCTCTTGGATTTCTTCTTGCATGGAAAGTAGTTGTCATGTTAAGATAGACATAGGACTAAGATTCTCCTTTTGTTTTATTTGATTCACATCATATTCCTTAGGTAATTTCACTCCTTGAGATGCAAGTTCTAGGAAGTATTTTTCCTTGTTTTCTTCCAATGTTCTTTCAAGGATTTTATTGAATCTTTTTCTTCTCAAAGCATTTTGGTATTCTTGTTTTGTAGGATCTTCATCATCATTAGAATCATAATGTTTCTTGATGTCAGGCTTCTTCTTGATTATTTTGTTCATCTTAGTTATCTTGTTCATTGTGTCTTTCATCCTAACAGAAGTCATCTTGATTAGTCATGTTTGTCATGTTAGGAGTTATCGTGTGAGTAGTGCTAAGTGTTGCTCCAAATAGGGGATTAAGTCATGAAGTTTCTCCTATTTCAAATGTTATTAAGGGAACTTCACTTGAAAATGGATTTCTTTCTAGTTTATAAGGCTTATGTCTCTTATTAACCATGAAAGCTTGATTAAGGAATTTTTGAGTGTCTTATGTGTAAGTGGGTCTGAAAGTATGCAAATGTCCAATTATGAGTCCAAGGTTGCAATAGTGGGTTTGAAATATCTTAGGATCTAATGTCAAAGGGTTAGAATGCTTTGATAGTGAGTTGGGAGCCAAATGCAAGTGGATTTGTTTGAATTCATTTGAAAGTTCCAAAGTCAAAGGGTTAGAGTGCCCTGATAGTGAGCTGGGAACTTGATTTGAATCTAGCGTGACAAGAGAACTCCACAATTTGAACAATGTAGGATATAGACCAAATAGGATGATAAGACGTACTCAATAATAACTCTTTCAGGCTTGCAGGCATATTGGTTCTAACAATAGAATCTAACAAAAGGCCAAAAAGGGTACTCAAAAATACAAAAATCTAGTTTGTGATAGGTACAAAAGTGATTTCTCTCCCAGATGTGATCCTCTAGATGCGACTAATAGATTTTTGGCCCCAGATGTGACACATGAAACATGGGGTGTGATCCCTAATCCATATGCGACCTAGGAAATATGGGGTGCAACACTATTTTTACCAAGTGCGATCTGGGATACGGGGTGTGACACATGATACTAGATGCGACATTATGATGACTTGTCTGATGCAAAATTTTGTCAAGTTTGTGAAAATTGGTCTTCTCTGTCCAATTCTAGGGACTTGTAGGTGTCTGAAAATGCTTGTGGTTTGTTCATTTAAGGGATTTATTTGAGATTTGTATTTAAAACACATCAAGTAATCATTTTTATAGCAAACACGCCTATCCTTCCCTAGACTAGGTAGAGATTGGAAACACTTGTTCACTGACTTAGGAACACACTCAATGACTCCTTAGAATATGACATTCCAACAACACGCAATGGATGTTGGAGGCCATATTAGCTGAGTAGTAACATCAATGAGGGCTCGATATGGTGAATTTCTTGGGGCAATTACTATTTTCCTTGCACAAGTATTACCAACCTTTCGAAGGTAAACCGGGTAGCATCTAACTTAAGTTCTTAATGAAGGCATCCACTCATAACCATCTCCCATAGTCCCGCAAGAAGGATTGAGGCCTATAGCCCTATGAGTACTCAAATCTGTGTAGTCTCGTAGGCAAGATTCAAGCGGATCCGCTCTATACAGGATCCAAGCATGTCATTGGAAAAGATCAAATCTGGGTTCTGATGAAAAAATGAATTATGTCTTCCGAGATTTTCATCTCAAGGAAGCGTCAAATTTTATAGTGGGGTGGAAGAGTTAGCTTAAGACTTGTCCCCACTTGGGTCATTCCCAAGAGCATTTTTCCTCAATCGGTAGGCCCTCTAAAGGTATGCAATAAAAGGAAAGATAGATCAATAGCTTAAGGTCTGGATTTCTGATTCTCCATGAAGGAGAAGAGCATAATCTCCTATCTCAAACTATTTCTCCAAGACACATCATGCAAATTTAATCCAATTACCCCATTTTGACCCCAAATTGTAAGCTAACTTTTGAGTTTTTGATTTTCCCAAAGGGAAAAGAGCATAATCCTCTGGTTAGTTTGTAAGTTGATTCCAAATTGTATTAAATTCCTATAAAAGCAAGCATAGTGTCTAGTTGGTCCTTGTAGGCAACCTGTAAACAATCATTAGTAGTCTCAATTTGTGTATATCTTTGACAATTCGACTCGTAGACCACTTTTAGGCTATTATAAATCCACAAAAATCATGAAATTCACCCATTAGCTATTAGGAAAATCAAATTTAAAGAAAATATCCCCAGATGCGATCCAAAATTTGACTAAATGCGATACAATTTCCTGAATTCAATTAAGGATCCTAGATGCGATCCAAAATTCACTAAAGGTGATACCTTATGAGATGTGATCCAGGAAATCCCAGATGCGATCCAAGAAACCCTGGGTGTGATCTTGTTTCCCAAATGCGACTCAATTTTTGAGATGCAATTTTTTGTAGTCAAGAGCACAACAAAAAATTAGTTTAAAAGATAGAAATTCAGGGCTTGGCCCCACTGTGGGTGCCAGAAATATGTGTGTATTTTGCGGTACCTATTATCCTGCAACACAACACTTCAATAGAACATTAAATTGTTAGTTTAAATTGAATTTAAAGAAAATTAAAGCCATTAAACTACACAAAATCATCCTATTACTCTCTAACTAACACAAGTATGAAAAGAATTTAAAAGTACTCTCAGAATTAGACTCTATATTGGATATTGCTAATGCATGGGGAAGTGATTGATACATTTAATATGTTTAATCACTGCGTTACTGAATGGGCATTCATACTGTTGTCATTTTTGGTTTGTCACCGATGTCAACATATGTTTCTGTGAAGAGTATAGGCTAATTATGAAAGTGTACAAACATTGTACGAATGTTTCAAAACATACGAAGACAGATGAGAGTATAGGAAGATGTTGTGATCTTATATCCAAGATTACATCATGTAATGTTGTATATTGGATGAGTTAAAAATGTTTTGGTGAAGACTGGTTACTGGACAGTGACAGTGGAAGCTGACAGAGCGAGTCTCTGTGTTTTTGGTATATCTTACAAAAGATATGGATTAGGTGCATGTGAGCTTAAGAGATGAAAGACAAGGCACTGATGGATGTTCATTGGTTAGCGCAAAGTACTGAATGCTAGATTATGTCAGCTGTGGCATGTGATTTGGAGAAGACTTATTTGGGAGCCGACTTCAGAGGTGAAGCATGCATTTTGTTTGGCAAATGTAAATTAAGGAAGTCGATCCTTAATTGTTGTAATTGAATCATTGTATACTTGTTTTAACTACCATGTGTATCTTAGCAAGAGTTTATGTAAATAAGAAAGCCTAATGGGCTGACTTGATCATGTAGGATGTAATAGCGTATATATGTAAGATCTTTTCTTTGGAAAAGATATGGTGACAATGTATGTGATGTAAGAAGATTGTGAAAGCTATGAGCTTGAGTCTACTAGATGTAGAGTAGAGGAATACTGGTGAACTTCATTGGAATTGATCAAGAAAAGATAGTTGTTGTCAGATAGTTCAAAATATTGTGTATGTCTCCATATATACTTGTTGCGAACAATGAGTTTTGAAGGTGGATTTAACCTTCTTTAGACAATGAGCTTGGGCAGTGAGCCTACCCTTCTTTCTTGACTCCTAACAGGGTCTGTCCTATAATAAGGACTGTGTACTGTAATGTTTTAATAAGCTCCTAATAGGGCTAAATCTTCTAACTCAAATACTATACTCTTAGTACATCATTTGTGGGTACTAATTCCCACTAGGGTTTTTACCTTTAAAAGGGTTTCCCCAAGACCAAAATATTGTATTGTTGTGTTGGCATTCACTGTGTTCATTGGATCTAATATTGCTGCTATTCAAGGTTCAAAGTTTAATATTCTATCATACTATTGATTCACCCCCCCTCTCTCAGTTGTATTGTGGACTATTATTCCTAACAATTGGTATCAGAGCTACTGGTCCTTAGAGAGAAATCTTAATAACTTGAGGTGATCTTGGAGATGGCGTTCTATAGGAAGGATAGTCCAAAATTTGATCCTGAAAACTTTGACAGTTGGAAGAACAAGATGCAAACTCATTTGTTTTGTTTAGGCATTGAATACTAGTTGATTACAAAAAATAAGGTAGCTATGAAGTCTGAGAATGACTTACGATCAGCTACTGAAGATGAGAAGAAGATATTTTCACTTAACATGGTTGCAAGGGAAGCATTGATCAACACACTCTCTGAAGGAGAATTTACTGAAGTTAAAGACCTGGATTTGGCATACCAGATTTGGCAAAGATTAGAAGCACTATATGAAGGAGACAAGTATACCAAACAAGAGAAGTTATAGAACTGGAAAAAAAAGATGGAAAAACTAAAAATTAATGAGGATGAAAGCATTAGGGCTTATTTCCAAAGAGTTACAGAAGTTGTGGTTGGGATCACAAACTGTGGAGGCACTAATGATGAAGAAGAAGTTATTGTGAAGATCCTTAGATCATTGACACTTTCTTACAAGTTTAAGGATATATCTATTCAAGAGACTATACCTTTGATTCCAAACTTTAGTAGAGAGATGTTGATTGCAAAGCTAACTATGTGTGTGAAAATTGTACCTGATCTGTAGACACAACACTTCAGTAAAACATTAGAGGTTAGCTATAATCAAAATCATGCAAAATTGAAATCTACTCTAACCAAGCGATTTACTGCCTTCTAGTAGGTGCGAGATTAATGTTCTCAGATTGCAATCGAGATCAGTGACCTAGACGACACCTAAATGAAGGATTTGAATGCAATTGATCTAGATATGAAATATGAATGCAATTAATCTATTTTTTTGATATTTTCTATGTAATAATAATGAAAAACTGATATGAATCTATGCTAATATGAAATTGATCTACTAAAATGATCTAACAATGATATGAAAAAGAATCTAAATGAATGTAAAACAAACAAATTGATCTCACAATAGCCTTGATTCACAATAAGCTTTGATTCTCCAAATTCCAATTCTTCAAAATAGTTGTGCAATTCGTAGACGACTTTGGCAAAGTAAGCTTGGAAAATTATGAGATGAATTATGAAGAGCTAAAGCCTTGGTTTTATAGAAATCTAGGGCTTTGGAGGTGCATGGAAAAAACCCATAAATCACTCAAATAACTCAGGTTGATTTTTGAGTTATTTTTAAATAACAGATAATTAAGTCACAAAAATCATGCAAAAGCACAGTTCAACTCGAATTAGAAGTTTAGATCAACTTTAAAACTCAAAAAGATGTTGAGTTCCAAAAAGCTAACAACTTGCATTGATTTTCCAATTTGAGTTTAACTGGTCCTTGGATATGCACATGGATAATTATGATTTAATAAATAAATAAAGTGATTTATTCTTCACTTAACTGATTTTTGAAATAAAATAATTAATTTATGGGTTAATTAACTATTTTATCAAACTTTTATTAAAAACTATATTATTAAATAATGACAACTTGCTTGAATTAATTAAATAAGAATTTAATCAATTATTCATAAGATATTGGATTTATTGTCAAAATTAGATAATACAATTAATAATAGATAGAATTAAATTTAATTACACAATTAAGTGGCAAGATATTAAATCTAATTAATTAAATATGAAAATATTCAATTAATCAAACTTAGGATAAATGTGATTTATCGCCAAATAATCATTAAATTAAAGATAATTAAGATAATTAGGAATATTGCTAGGAATATTCCCTGATGCAGAATTTAAGATAATCAATTAGGATTCGATGATGTTTAGATGTGCCTTAGATTAGGACTTTGATGTCGATTTTGTTCGAATTGTTGATATAGGAGATTAATGAACTTATAGCCCATTTTTGGGGTATTACACTAACTACCTTTGAAGATGCTCAATTGAGAGATTTTGTACCTAAAGTTGAATCTTCTTTTGAAGCATCTTCACATAAGAAGATAATGTCTGCACTTCCGAGCACCAACAATGAGAACCTAAAAGAAGAACTTGGTGAATATGCAGAGGAATGGGAATAGATACAAGCAGAGGAAAGAAAGATGGATGAACTTGTTGCACTGATTGCTAGAAGAGAAAAGAGAGGCAAGGATAAATTTGAAGGCAAGTTACCATTGAAATATTTTTCATGCAATAAGGTAGGTCATTTTGCATCTAGATTTCCTACAAGAGTTCCTAAGTACAAACCTCATTTTTTTAAATCTAAATACTCAAAGGATAAGGAATGCTATTATGCTAGTGAAGGAATTTGTGATGATGATGATTTAGATTATGAGGAGATTGGATTTGTTGCTATTAAAGATGAACCAGTACATGAGAAAAAGGCTTTAGTATCTCATGTTGATAAGAAATCTGAATGGATTATAGATAGTGGTTGTTCACATCATATGACTAGAGATAAAAACAAGTTTGTTAAATTAGTAAAGTATGATGGTGGTGTTGTGAGGTTTGGAGATAATCTTCCTAAACCTATCATAGGAGTAGGATCTATTACTCTGGATGGAAAAACTAATTTTGATAATGTACTACTTGTTGATGGACTTAAGCATAACTTACTGAGTGTTGGATAGTTGATGGACAAATAATTTCAGTTACAATTCAATGATGGTAAATGTTTTTATTAGAAGTAAGGCAGGAAAGTTGATTGCAACCGACACTAAATCTAGAGGTAATGTATTTGAATTAAATACATCCAGAGCTTCCTATTTTATTGCAAAAGTAGATGACAGTTGGTTGTGGCACATAAGGTTTTGTCATGTTAACTTTGATAATATTGTGAAGGCAAGTTTGACCAATGTAGTAAGAGATCTACCGAGAATTGTGAAACCATCTAACACTATATGCAGAGAATGTGTTATGGGAGAATAGACTAGAAGCAGTAACAAAAGCAAAGCATATACATCAAAAGAAAAGTTGGAGCTGGTACATACAAACCTATGTGGACCTACAAGGACAAAATCATACTATGGTGAAAGGTATTTCATACTTTTTTTTATGACTTTTCTAGAATGATGTGGGTTACTTACTTGAAAGAAAAATTAGAAGCATTTGATAAATTCAAGATATTCAAGGGAAACATAGAGAATGAATCAGGTTTAAAGATAAAATGTTTAAGATCAGACAGAGGTGGAGAGTTTACTTCAGACTTATTCAATTCATATTGTGAAGAGCATGAAATACAAAGATATACATATTCTCCTAGGACTCCACAATAGAATGGGATAGTACAGAAAAGAAACATGACTATACTTGATGCTACTAGGACAATGTTTCTTGAAGGGAATGCATCTCATGTGCATTGGAGAGAGGCTGTTGGGACATCAATGTACTCACTAAACATAATTCAAATCAAAGAAGGTACAAGTAAGACTCCCTATGAATTATGGTTTAATCATACTCTTATAAAATATTTTAGATTTTTTGGTAGTAAGTGCTATATCAAGAGAGATGATGAGATAGGGAAGTTTGATGTTAGAAGTGATGAAGGAATTTTCCTTGGTTACTCTACTAAAAGAAAGACTTACAAATGTTTCAATTTGAGATTAAGAAAAATGATTGAAAGTAACAATGTGAAGATAGATGAAAGGTTTCAGATACAAGAGAGAATGTATGACTGAATTAGGTTACAAAGATCAAAGAGGTTGTTGCTGTAGAAGAAGAAGAAATTATTGAGACTAAATGCAAAAATGAGATTTGTGATAATGACATAGATAAGACTACTGAGGTTCCTAAAACTCTGAGGTATGTAAAGAACAATCATCCTGAAAAACAAATTATTGGTAATACAAATTAAGGAGTATTGACTAGATCAAAGGTTAGAGAAGAAATTTGTTTGATTTCTCAAGTTGAACCAAAGAATACAGATGAAGCTTGTAGAGATGAATCTTGGATAAATGGTATGAAAGAAGAGTTAGATCAGATAAAGAAGAATAACACTTGGGAATTGGTTCCTAGACCTAAGAACAAAAATGTGATAAGAACTAAATGGGTTTTCATAAATAAAATGAATGAAGAAGGAGTTGTAGTAAGAAACAAATCAAGACTGGTATGTAAAGGCTATTCACAACAAGAAGGTATAGACTTTGAAGAGATATTTTCTCCTATTGCTAGAATAGAAGCTGTAAGATTATTCTTGGCTTATGGTACACACAAAAACTTCAAGGTGTATCAGATGGATGTGAAATCTACATTCCTAAATGGGGATCTTGAAGAAGAAGTGTATATAGAACAACCTGATGGATTTCCTCTATGCGAAGATGAAGACATGGTATGAAAATTGAAGAAGGCACTGTATGGGTTGAAGCAAGCTCCAAGAGCTTAGTATGCAAGGTTAGACAAATACCTACTTTAGCTTGGATTCAGAAAAGGTAATGCTGACATTAATTTGTATTTAAGAACTAGTGAAGATGGAGTTTTGATAATAGAAGTCTTTGTTGATGATATTATCTTTGGAGGCAATGATAATCTATGTGAGAAATTCTATAAAGAAATGGAAAATGAATTTGAGATGTCCATGATAGGTGAAATGAAATTATTTCTTTGACTATAAATAAATTAGAGCAAAGATGCCATTTTTATTTCTCAAACTAAATATCTTAAAGAAATATTGAAAGAGTTTGGAATGGAAGACTGCAAACCAGTTGGTACACCCATGGTGATTGGTAATAAGCTAACAGTTGATGATGAATCAAAGTGTGTTTTCAGACCAAGTATAGATCAATGGTTAGAGGATTACAATATCTGACCCACACTAGACTAGATATTGCTAATGTTGTTGGGATTATGGCTAGATATCAGGCATAACCCAAAGAGACACACCTAGTTGTTGTGAAAAGGATACTAAGATATCTAAAAGGAACAATAGACTATGGCTTATGGTATGACATAAATGATAGTTTTAAACTTCATGCTTATACTGATGCTGATTGGGTAGGAAACATTGATGATAGAAAGAGTACTAGCGGTGGTGCATTTTTCCTTGGAAAAAATTTGGTTTCATGGCTAAGTAAGAAGCAAGACTGTATAGCTCAATCTACTGCAGAATCAGATTATGTTGCTTTTTCTATAAATTACACTCAAATTATTTGGATGAAACAAATGTTGAAAGACATTGGAATAACCTTCCATGAGCTTGTGGTTATCCAATGTGATAACACCAGTACAATGAATTTGTTAAAGAATACGGTGACACAATCTAAAACTAAACATATTCCTATCAAATATCACTTCTTGAGAGACAAGGTAAAAGAGAAGGAAAGAAAATTAGAGTATATTAGTACAAAGGAATAGATTGCAGACATCTTCACAAAGCTATTGCCAAAAGATACCTTTGAATATCTCAGAGGTATGCTTGGGGTTCAGGCTCCTTAGGTAGTCAGAATTAAATGATGCAGGGATGCATTAGTCCAGAGGTGTTTAGAGCCTTATCATATTCTGGACTGGATGTAGGGATCTACTCCTCGGGAGGAGTGATCGGGGAAGGAAGGTGTTGAAGAATAGTTGATGACTCATGGCACCCTTTGCCATTGTTGTCAAAGGGGGAGTGTTGCTATGAGAAAATCCCTATTGTATGGGGAGATTGTATGTAGTACTATTTGGTTTTAGAGCTTTGGATTGATATAATTTTGGGATGATGGAATTTCCCATATGTTGACATCAATGCCAAAGGGGGAGATTATTGGATATTGCTAATGCATGGGGAAGTGATTGATACATTTAATATGTTTAATCACTACATTACTAAATGGGAATTCATACTATTGTCATTTGTGGTTTGTTACTGATGTCAACATATATTTCTGTGAAGAGTACAAGCTGATTATGAAAGTGTACAGACATTGTACAGATGTTTCAGAATGTGCGAAGATAGATGAGAGTACATGATGATGTTGTTATCTTATATCCAAGATCGCATCATGTAATGTTTCATATTGGATGAGTTACAAATGTTTTGGTGAAGACTGGTTACTGGACTGTGACAGTGGAAGCTGACAGAGTGAGTCTCTGTGTTTTTGGTATATCTTACAAAAGATATGAATTAGGTGTATGTGAGCTTAAGAGATGAAAGACAAGGCACTGATGGATGTTCATTGGTCAATGCAAGGTACAAAATGCTGGATGAAGTCAGTTGTGGTGTGTGATCTAGAGAAGACTTATTTGGGAGCCAACTTCAGAGGTGAAGCATTCATTTTGTTTGGCAAATGTAAATTATGGATGTCGGTCCTTAATTGTTATAATGGAATCATTGTATACTTGTTTTAGGTACCGTGTGTATCTTAGCAAGAGTTTATGTAAATAGGAAAACCTAATGGGATGACCTAATCTTTTAGAATGTAATAGGGTATATATGTAAGATCTTTTCTTTGGAAAAGATACGGTGAGAATGTATGTGATGTAATAAGATTGTGAAAGCTACGAGCTTGAGTCTGTTGGATGTAGAGCAGAGGATTACTAGTGAACTTCATTGGAATTGATCAAGAAAAGATAGTTGCTGCCGGACAGTTCAAAAGATTGTGTATGTCTCCATATACACTTGTTGTGAACAATGAGTTCTAAATGTGGATTTAACCTTCTTTAGGTAGTGAGCCTAGGCAGTGAGCCCACCCTTATTTCTTGACTCTTAACAGGGCCTGTCCTCTAACAAGGACTGTGTATTGTAATGTTTCAATAAGCTCCTAACAGGGATAAATATTCTAACAAGGATACTATACTCTCAGTACATCATTTGTGGGTGATAATTCCCACTGGGGTTTTTACCTTTAAAAGGGTTTCCACAAGACCAAAATATTATGTTGTTGTGTTGGAATTCACTATGTTCATTGGATCTGATATTGCTGCTATTCAAAGTTTAAAGTTTAATATTCTATCATGCAACTGATTCATCCCCCCCTCTCAATTGTATTATGGACTGTTATTCCTAACACTCTAAACAATGACAATGCATATTAGAATGAGAGATTCATATCAAATAATGCAACTAAACTGTCAAATTTACTCATGGAAGCCATTAATTCATTAACCATTAAGAAAATTGAGATGTTTTCTAATTATCTAGGAAACCAAATGAGCAACATGCATGTATGAATTCAAATTAACTATCTTCAACCTTTTGAAAATTCTTCTTTTATAGAATCTTGAGAATTTGAATGGTTGAGATGCATCCATGAGGAATGGTTGAGATGCTTCCATGCTTGATCCATGTGATGAGCTCTCATTGGTTTAAGATGTCTTTGTTGTCTTCTTGAGAGGTGACATGTCATTTTGGAGTATTTTTATTTGCTTCCTTTAACTCTAGCCATACATTTAATGAGATTGATTTAATTAATTAGGCTGAGGTAATTAATGTGATTTTTGCTCAATTATTGATAATTGATGCTTGATTTATGAAATTTTATTGATTTTATCAAATTTGATGAATTATGTTAATAATAAAAAATCAAATTAACACAATTAGGAGTTTTATCCCGAATTAGGGCAAATAGGCCTTAGGTTCTATTAGCCCAATTTTAGGTGATTACAAAGCCCACACTGCTTGCAACTGGATTTGCAAAACCTTCACCGAGTGTTGTGCCTTATGAACCATTCATTATTAAGGCACTTAAGCTCATCAATTGATAAGTAGGAGATATTTTCCATAACAAGTCAAATTGTGAAATTTCTATCAAGATTCAACTCTGTAGTTTTTGAGTCAACCTCATTGACCCATGTTTCACGAGTAGTAGTTCACAAATTGAACCACTACTCATGAAACATGGGTCAATGAGTTTGACTCAAACACTACACAGTTGAATGATGATTACAATTTCACATATGGTATTTCTTGTTGATTGACATATTGCATCTTTTCCATTTGAGCCTTGAGAAGTGTTTTATGCAATAATGTTATGTTATATTGTTGCCTCCCTTTTAAATCCAGTTTCATGTCTAAAATTATTTCTCCATTGCTATAGCTATGAGGAAATTAAATTCAATCTATGTTTTGATATGTAATGATCCTTTCATCTCTGAGAGTTAGATTGTTGTGCTCTTTGTTACATTGTTGTAACGTTGTTACAACTATTCTATTTTTGACAATGTTATAATTTTGATTTAAGTTTTCTTTATCCAATAAAAAAATTTAACATTATTTATTATATTTATTTTCTTTAACATTATTTATTATATTTATTTACTTTAAAATTATTTATTATATTTGTATATCTATCTATTTGAGGAGTGTTATCTTTGTCAAATCTAATGAAGAAGAATTAAAATAAGATCAAAACACCAAATCATTCAAATGGTAAAACTTCAAATCAATGTTAGTATTATGTGATGCCAAAATAGTTAGAGTTCAATCATGAACAAATCTGGTTGTAATTTATCCTAAATAAATCTAGTTGTATGAATAAATCTGGGAGATTACTATCATGAATAAATCTTGTTTCTTGAATGAATATGGTTACAATTTATGAAGAAATTTGGTTGCATGAATAATCTAATGACAATTTATCTTATGCCTAAAAGTATTTTTTATTATTGAAGAACCATTTCTTTATTACTTTTAATTACTTTACCCTTGATAAAAATTATACATTTGATCGAAGATTACACAAAAAAGAATAGATGCTAAGGAGACCAAATAGTTACGCACACTTATAGTAGATCGAAGAGAATAAAAACAAGTCTTGTTCTTTCTATGAAAAGATCTTGCAACTCATACTTCATGTTCCTCAAGATGACGTCGCTATTGCATCCAAGTGCATCGATCTAAGATGATATTCACAATAGTTTAATATATCATGATTTTATTATAGCAGAGAAGAGTGAAAACTAAAAACCACTGAATAGAATCATTATTTAACATATTTTTTATTTTGTTATAAATTTACAAAGTAATGTAAATGGAAAAGTAATATTGGCAACTAACATAAAAGCATGACTGCACTAGAATTGAGTCTTCATAATGGTCAAGGTCATCCATAAAGGCTATTATGCGGTGCTTCTCCTATGGAGTCAATCCATATTTGGGAACATGAGTCTTCTCAATATTCTCCTCCACCTAACCCCACCAATAAATCAATTTTTCACCTACAATGAAAGATAAAATACATTTGGATTATTTCTTGCTTATGCGCATAAGGATGAAGGCAGAGATGAATGTTATTATAGTTCCCAAAGAGTAGCATAACTATTAGCATGTACAACATGACAAAAGTGGGTTAATCTGGAGGCTGTGAGATCTTATTAAAGTACTTGACCATAGACTAAACAAGTACTATTGCAATGATTTTTGGATTTCTTACTTTAACCACTGATTAAAACAAGTTGTATGGACCAATCATTATTTAACATATTTTTTATTTTGTTATAAATTCCATGTTTTCTATAGTGAACATGTAATATTTTTAAGTTTATAAATTACAAAAATTATTTTTTGAGCATATGATTGGTTGAATTGATTTGAGTCTTATAAACGAGATTTTTGGAATTAAAAACTTGAACATTTTCATTAACAACAATGGATAATTATATAAAATAATTTTGATGGGTGAGAGAGCGATGGGTGGGAACAAGGGCATTGTGAGCAGAAGAGGGCCTGGGGTTTCTGTTGGTAATGGAGAAGGGGATGATGTTGAGGGAGGGGAAGGTAGCAGTGATGAAGATGGTGGGGAGGATGAGGCTTCAACTGGCTACCACTTTGTTGTTGTGCAGCCTCTGCAGAAGTGGCTGGGGTGTTTGTGCGGCTGCTTCAATGGGCGTGGCTTGTATTACATTAGCTACATTGGCTGGGGTGACTGGGTTTTGTTGTCTCAGAGAGAGGAAGAGGAGGGTGAAGCCAAGGATGACCCTAATAATGTTGATGATAGAGATTCTGGTGGGTCTCTACTAGTTTTAAAGGATATATTTTTCAACATTGTTGGTGGCCAGTCTCTTGGGTGCTTCCTTTCTTTCTTGGAGCTGAAGGAGGTGGGGCAACAAGATTCTTTTTATTTTCTTTGCCAAATCTGTGGTAGTGGGAGTAGTTTTCATGGGGGAGGGCTTCTATGGTACTCTATCTTTGATATGCTCTATTGGGGGTCTTAGGATGCTTCTGCTAGTAGACTTGAGTCCCCTATGCCTGAGTTTGTCTATTCCCATTCTACTCTATTTTGTGTCATGATCAGTTTTGTCCCTCTGTTGGTCTATATTGTAATATTGTGCAAGGACTGTTCTAACCTAGGTTTTTTTCCTCTATGCATTACTCCTATTGAGGGGGAGTACATCCCTATCGAGGTGGGATGTCATCATGTGGTTTCTTGGTGGAAGAGTCCTTCTTTGTTGTTGCTATCTTCTTTCCTTAATCCTATAGAGGGGGAAGATTCTATTGAGGTGGAAGCCCATCCTATTGAGGTGGACAGTGGTAGTTGGATGGGGGCTAGTAGCTGCGAGTGGTTTCTTCCTTCTATGAACAACATGATGGTGCTTTGGATATGGATGGAGGAGGACCCTTTGCTTAACTTGGCTAAGTGGGCTGTTTTGGGTCACCAACTCATTGTTGGGGATATGCCCTTGGTGCAGGAAGGTCTGTGGTTTTTGAACTTTTTCCCTTCAAATCTTGGCACTAAGTGGAATGGTGTAGATGGTTACCATAGAGATATCTCCTTGGTGCAGATCATTATGGCTTTAAGCTTTGGAGTTGCTACTAAAGATGCGGTTGGGGGCATCTTTGTGTCCCATTTGTTAAAGCTTTTAGGGGTTGTTGCTTTGTTAGCTGTTGGTAGGAGTATGCAGATGGATGCTAAAAATTTTCAAGGGCCCTGCATGGCTCATGGTTTTTGGTTATGGTTAAAGGCAGTTTTGGGGCTTTCTTACCCTATGAATTTGTTGTTGAGGTTTTTGGGTTCCTTGATAAAACCCTAGATATCTGTTTGGGGAGATGTTTTTCTCCAGCAAACTATTTGGTGTGAGGTGAAGGCCTATTTTCTGGGCAGCTAGGATCTAATTGTTTTATCTTTAGTTATAGCTGTTTGTTTTTTTGTTATGGGCTGCTGGTTTAAAATATTTATCCTTAAGCAGTGTTTCACCTGGTTATGGGAGCCATCAAAACCCTTATGTCTGGTTCAGGGAGCCTGATTCCCCTTGTAACTTGATGTTGTTGTAAAGTGTTGGCTTTACATGTTTGGCTTCAACAACTTGAGCCTTTTTGTGTTTCTTTCTCTTGACTATTGTTGTTTTGTTGGATTTGTGCTGCTGGTAGATCTACTGGCTTTTTGTACTGGAGGGTGTTGTAAGGTTATTCTTTTTTCCCTAGTTGTTTCTCTTAGAACTGAGCTAATTCTTCCCATTGTTCCTAGGGTTACAGTTCCCTTCAAAAACTAATTGTATATGGTTTCGAGGCCCATTCAAAACCTACTTTTACCATAATAAAAAACAATGGATAATTATAGCAGACATTCTAAGATTCACCTTTTTTTTCAATGTTTCTATTAACGTGTCTTTTGCCTATTTAATTAATTGGTACCATGCCTTTTTTATCACGACTTGCAACACCCATGTTTATGCGGCCTGAAGAGAAATTGTTTCCTCATAAATTACACATTAGCAACTTACAGTTATACAAAGCTAAAGCAAGGATACATGGAAGTTATGATTGCTGAACCTTCCCCATTTTTAACTAGCCTTCCAACATATTTATTTGTCAAAATCTTATGACAGTTAAAAGTATTTTTTAAATATAATAACATATTTAAAAGAAAAATATTTTTATAATATAATAATGTTTCTAAAATATATAACCATTTATATTATGTAAATTTAAAATAGAATTTGTATAATAATGAATTAATATATTTAGTAAAAATATATAATTTATAATATAATTTATGTTTTTTACAATTTGATTTTTTCATTTTTTTAATAAATTATTTTATATAATATTATATTAATTATAAATTTTATTCATATTTTATTATATATTATATAATTTTTTTAATTTAAATATTAAAAAATAATAAATATTTATTTTAAATATTTAATATAATATAAAATTTTATGATATTCTTTTCACTATTTCAATTATGTAAATTCATTATTTGATGTTATTTAAAATATCTCATGTAATAATAATTTTAAAATATATTTTGACATGTAAATAATATTCCACATATATTTAGTTTTCTAATATAAAAATTTTATTCATTGTTGAAAAACTTATATTTTAATTTATACTATTAATTTATAATTATATTAGTAAATGTTTATTGTATTATTATTATAGTTTATATATAATATAATATTATGATATAATATATAATATAATATTACAATAATATTAATCATATAAAATTAAAAATATATATTAAGATAATAAAATTCATATTATTCTTATATTTTACAAAATAATTACAAATAAAATTAAAATTAATTGTAATTTACAATCAATAATTGTTTAAATAATTATAATTAAAAAATTACTTATTGCTACAATTACAATTATATTAAAAAAGTACACTTATATAATTTTATAATTAATTAAAATATATAGAATAATTATAATAAATTTATTAAAATTAAAATAACATATTAAAATTATCATTATTTATAAAACTAAAGGCAAGTACTTGCCACTACGTGGCACTTATTAGTACTTGTCGTAGGCTATGCAAGTACTATTGCAATGAGTTTTGGATTTCCTACTTTAACTGGTGATTAAAACAATATCTGTGAACCAATTAGAAATTAGAATATTTGTTATTTTGTTATATATTTCATATTTTATATAGTTAAACTGAATATTTTTTAAGTTTCTAATATATAAAAATTATTTATTGATAACTTGATTGGCTAAAATATTTAAGCTCTTATGCATGAAATTTTCGGAATGGTAAGATGGAAAATATCTCATCTTGGGTATGAATACATCTTCACATGAATTGGCACAATCTCATGTCAAAACATATAAAAGTTAAATTGAATAAAAAATCCAAATAGAGAAAAATAAATGAGGAAATTATAATCAATCGAGATTCTACACGTAGAGTAGCAACAAAAGAATTGACCACCAATATTGAGTATCAAGAAACCTTTAACGATTACTTGCAAAAGGTATACAAGTATTGTGACAAATACAGGTATATTAATGTTAATGAACATTATCTTCTTGATTGTGAGCTTTAAATTATAGATATAGGGTTTTTGATACTGATATTTGATTTTTAGCTTGTGGCATGGAAGCAACACCCTTTATTGCTTGATTAAAACAAACTTTCACATTTGGATTTGGTGATTTAAAAATAACTTTTTTTTATTGTCTGTTTGTGGATTAACTAACATTTACTTTTTGGGATAATCAATTAACCCCATGTGTCTTGTGTCTCTAGTGCGCTTGCACATTCTGTCAACAATAGAATCTATTTTATTTTTATTAGAGAGGCTTGTCTAGGGGAAGCGATCACCACTAGAGAATGACCTGAAATTGGAAAATCTTTTTAGACTATATATAAATAAGACATGGTGTAAACTCCTAAATGTCTTCAACCTGACTAAGCTCGAGTAGACATGTGGGTGGTAGCTCAGACTAGATGAAAGTGCTTAAGGAGCCGACATGACCCATTAGAGACTTTAGTGTCTCACTTATATTATCTGATTGGGAATGCACCATAGATCTAATTAAAAACCTTAAAATAGAGGCCACATGTTTCACCTCTAAACATTATCTTATTTCAGTGCAAGGGGAAGGAAGAATCTCCCCCAAATATCCTTATCATATGCTTCCTAGAAGATTTTTTCAATTAGGAAGAAATCCTCTTTGAGAAAGATCTTGTGAATGGAAAAAACATGGGTGCTCTCAAGAGGACTTTCATGTTCTAGGGAGTGAAAAGGGTGTGCGAGCTGACAGAAATCCAAGCAATGGGCCCGAAACATTTTAATGAAGCCTTTTGAGCTTTAGGCTAATAGCTACTTATATTTTTTTTTTACTGTTATTTGATTAGTGAAAAACTTGTGGCTTGAAAAAGTTGTTGAATATACATAGATCATACAGAGTCTAGTTTGTCAAACAACCATACTTTTCATGTGTGTTTTCAAAATCTATCAAAAATTTTTTTTTATCACATAACAAACAACACAATCAATAGAACCATTGAATGCATCTAGAAATAATTTGACACAATCTATATGTACATGCAACATAAATGTATTATTCATTATACGTTGTTGTTGATCATTATTCACATTTGTAACTGTTGTGATACAAATTTATTGTATTCCTGATACTAATTGTTAGAAGCATACAACATAACTTCTATAATAAAATGATGCATTTTCTTGCTAAAACTACAAAACTGTGTTGTATTCAGGTGGGGAAAGGTAAGTACTAAGAGGGGAGGAGTGAATCAATACTATAAAACACTTTAAAACTTATTTTAACTTTCTTCACAATCATTTACTGATTCCTTAACATTTGCATGCATCACATGAAATAAATAAAAGTACATATAATCATCAACACATAACACAAATATTTGGTATCGCAAAAATCCTTGTTCGAGGATAAAAACTATGGTGGCGATGAAACCCACAAGACTTCACTACTACAGAATAAAGTTTTCTCAGTTAGAGCTACAATGCTTAGCTACTTCTGATAGCTTACCTTGCTAAGAGTATTAATCTGGTTAAGAGTCTACAAACTATTAAGTCTACTTTGTTAAGAGATTTCAAAATTCTAATCTAAGAATTATACCTGGTTAAAGGATTTACAAGTAAGATCTACTAGGATCTACTTGGTTAAGAGACTTTACAAAATATTATTACTCCTTAATCAATAACAATAAAATGTCTGTCAAACTTGCATCAACAAATGCTATTCAGACTCTATGTGCTCATCAATTCATTACCTCATACTGTGTATCCTTCACAATCAATTCAGTACTCAGTAGCTCTTAATCTTTGGCCATTATTTAATGCTATGTTACTTGGTGGCTTCATTTCTTATTACCTTATGCTCTGATCTGCTTCATACATGAAACTCCAATTTCTCTTCATGCATGCATATTGATCTTCATACTCTGATCTTCTTATATACAAGTTTTAAGGCAGTGCTAGATGTTCTAGAATCTTCATTTCAAGTAGTGTGAGCACTGGTTATCCTTCCAATGTATATTTCATCCTTAATTCTCATTGGATAATCTCACCTTGTAATCATGTATAATCATTAGATTTCAATCTCCAATGTTCTATTATATGATCTCTTTGAGATTGGTAAACCATTTTCTGATTGGTGTCCAGGTTTAATGTACTTAGATTATTTTGGTGTCGTCCTGTTCTTCTCAGTAACACATTTTCTTTAAATTGGTAACTACCTTATCTTCTTAGTTTGGTGCTCGTTATAACTTGGTTATTAGTGCTCGGTTGTTCCTTGCTCGGTGCCTTTGCTTGCTTCTTCTTTACCAAAATTCTCTATTTACTAATTCCTTTACCGAATACTTTCTCTGCCTTACTGACTCATCTTTTCTTCCTTACTAAATGACTTTGAAAAAATTAATAAATTCCTCCTAACTAATGACAACAAAATCAACTCTTAGGAGTATCAATCTCCTCCTTTGGCATTAGTTTGGTATGTTTGTTAAAAACCTTCAAAAACTTCAAAGTCATTAAAAATATATCTTCAAAATTTATCCTTGTCTATTCTTCTTCCTCGGTAAAACTTATTACTCCACCTGTGGTAATAATTTTGGTACATCTCCATACTATATACATAATCTTCAGTCTTTTGCATACTTATACTTTTCTATATATTTCCCCTTGTATATCTATTCCCCCTTTATGGAAAAACAAAATCTTATATGTATTCCCTCTTTTTTAACAAAAAATGCCAAAAAAATTATGTACTGCTTATCCGGTGTGGGGATCTTATCAAAAATGCTTTTGTACTTCTCACGTGCATCCTTGAATGATACTTTCCAAGTATCCTTCAATGTCTGCAACACTATTATCTTCTCACTTATATCAGTTTTAAGACTAACCATATTTTCCAAAGCACTTACATCTGGTATGATAACTAAGTCTTTATCCTTTTGAATTTGTCTCTGCAGTGATTCTATGTTCAGTAGAAAAATTGTTTCAAGTTCTAATAGATCCATCCTAATATGATTCTTCTCTTTTCTCAATTCACATTGCATTCCCATCAAGTGCTTCAACTTCTCATAATATTC
The DNA here is from genome assembly GCA_027943335.1 of Chamaecyparis obtusa. NCBI lineage: Eukaryota > Viridiplantae > Streptophyta > Pinopsida > Cupressales > Cupressaceae > Chamaecyparis > Chamaecyparis obtusa. The sequence goes on from BSBK01002244.1 coordinate 1,403,437, forward strand.
AGAGATTGTCTTAGGTTCGGTGAAAATCTTAGATAATAGCTCGGTGAGCTCTTTTTCCACATTATTGTCTTTTTCTTTAATCTCCTTAGTAAAATTAGATATCAAAAAAATCTTTTGAAATAAAGAAAGAATGTATTGCATTTCTTGTTCTAATGCAGTGATTAACTCTAAAAGAGTTACCTTGTCTAAAGCAACTGATTGAATAACTTCTTCGATCACCTTTGTCTCCATATCCTTCTTATGAACTTTGAGAATATATTCGATAGTGTCAGTACCTGGCTAATTGATCTGACTGACAAGTTATTTCAAATGATTCTATGTATCTTCTTTCTCATTGATTGTATCCTCAGGGACAATCTCATTCAAAATAATCTTTATCTACTCCAACATATCTATTTTTTGCTTCTTAGCTAGGAGCTTATCTTGTGCAACTTTCCGTTTTAATAAATCACCGAACTCAGAGAGTTCCTTAGGGCTCATGGTTGTGTAGTAAAAATTTAGTATAACAATGACTTCATTGATATAAACCTCTTTTTTTTATTTTCTCTTCTTAGATTTTTCCCTTTGAACTTGATGCCTTCTTTGCATCTGATTGAGTTGATGTCTCTTCAGTTTTATCTTCCTTTTCTTTCTTTTTCTCTACTAGTTTTGATTCTTCCTTCTTCTCTTCTACCTTTTCTTGTGTTTCCTCTTTCTTCTCTTCTCCCTTTTCTTTCTCTTTCTATTGTCTAGTAGTCTTAGTGGGGGTCATTGAATCTTCATTTTGACCTAGAGTGGACTCAATCTTTGTATTTTTATCCTTGGTCTCTTTAGTATAAATATCCTTTGTTAGTTCGATAAGAGTCTCAAATTCAGTAGGTGCATCACCAGTCACCTCTATCTCCAAAAAATTTAATATTTGAACAAATATAGGCTCTTTTGTCAATAATCTTTCTATACCAAAATCATCTATATCCATATCTTCTGTCTCTATGGCCTTGGTTTCCATTATGTTTTCATCTTCTTTAACTATTTCATCCGGATCTTATTCGATAATATCTCTTATGATGACTTCTTCCTGATTTGTTATCAATACAACTAGTTTGGATGTATCTTCTTGAATTTTAATTCCTTTAATTGTCAGTTGATCTATGGAAAAGATCTTTCTCCAGAGATCATTGGTATCTTTTTGTACTTCTTCAAGTTGACCGACCATAATGCTTAAAGCTCTTCCCTTTACCAAAAATCTTGCCGAATATTCTTTGAGTGTATCTTTTATTACTCTCTTTGTTAATTATGGTATGGTGATTGCAAGTGATCTTTCTCTCATCTCTTTCTCGGTAGCAAGGGCATATAACTCTCCTTATAGATATTGTGCCACTTCAACTGGTATCATCCTAAATTTGTGCAATGTGGTAATAACTATCTCTTCAATTTTATCCTTTTCCTCATCAGTCCTTGTGTCATACTTTAACTGTTGCATGACTTTAAGTCCACCATAATTTTCAAGAGTCTTGAGAAATTCATCAAGACTTTTCATCTTCTTTCTCGATGCAACCTTAAATTATGATAGGTCATACAACTCCTCAGTATCACTCTCTTTTAGTAACTTCAATTTTCTTCTTGGCCTCTTAGTGGCCTTATTTTCTCTAACATATGTTTTTGTTTTCACTAGTTCAACTTCTACTTTCTTCTTCTCTCTCAGTGTAGAGGTAGACCTTGTAGATGGTCTTACACTAGCTGGACTAGGGGTTTCCTTCTTAACTTTTATTTTCTTCCCCTTAATTTCTAAAGGCTCAACAACTTCCTCAACTTCATCAACATCAACAATACCTAAACTCTCATCCAAGGCAGATACCCAAAAGAAGGGTAGGAAAAATAAAAAGAACCCCCATGTTAGTTTAGACAAAAACTGAAGAACCTCACCCTTCTTATTAGGAAAGGAATGAGGTCACTATCCTGGATGAAGAAATAGAGGAGGAGCCTAAAAATGAGGAGGGAGCCATGGAAACAAAGGACCTTACTTCAGGGGACAATGACAAGGACAAATAAAATGAGGAGACAGAGAATGCTGGAGGTGAAGAAGAAGAGGATGTTAAGGAAAATGAAGAAGAGAAGGTGGAAGAAGAGGAAGAGAATATGGAAGAAGAAAAACAAGAGGAAAGAAAAGAGGAAGCCAGTGATAATGAGGAGTCAAAGGGACAGTCTAGCCATGGGGGTGGGAAAAGTCATAAAGAGGCTACTGTTGGTTTCAACGTGGATGACAGAGTTTTGAAGGAGGTTAAAAGCAAGGATGGCCATGGTATCAATATGGAAAAGTGGATTAACTAGGAGATGCAAGAAATGAAGCGTCACCTGAAGGCTATGGAAGATACTATGGAACCCCTAAAAGAAAAGCTGGAAAAGTTGGAAACAGAGTTTTTGATGAAGGTAAAAAGTAATAAAGAGAATGAGGAAAAGACAATCAAAATCAAAGCAATGGTGGATGAGAAGATGAAGGCGCTTACTGAGAAAATCAGCTACAATGAGCATATCATCAATGAAGTTCTTAAGCATAGCAATGAGGGCCTTAGTGCTTTAGTGATGAATCTTAAGGCCATGTACAACCATTTGGAGAATAAAATGCTAGAGAACACAACCATAATGCTGGATGGTGATGCTGGGAGCTCAGGGCCAGGAACTAGAACCAGAAGTGGCCTCAGAAGGAAATTGCCTGATACCCCTAAGGAGCTGAAAGGTCTCAAAGACTCCATTCAGAAGATGGAGGATCTAAAAAAACATGCAAAGAAGGCCATGAAAAAGATAAAGTAGTTTTTGTTGGTTGGTCACTAGGTGGCTGCTAGTTTTCGTGCCAGATTTTGTTTTTTACTCGCTTCTTATTGTATCTTTTCTATTTTTTTTTTTTGGGTTAGTTGGGGTCCTACTGTCTGATGTTTAACAAGCTTTCAAATTATGTAAGGGCTAAATGGAATATTTTTTCTCCTATTTTGTAAATGGTTTCAGGTTCCATTCAAAACCTATTTTTACCTTTATCAAAAATAATACCTAAACCCTCAGATAATGCACTAATCATTTTACTTGTTTTCCGTATTTCTTTCGATATCAATATACCTACCCTTATTTTCTCCTTAACCTATTCATAGGTTCCAAATTGAGTAGAACTTCTATCAACCAATTTCTCTAGTAGTCCTTTAATTTATACAGTGACTACATATATGTTCATTTCATAGCCCATTGGTGGTAACCACTCAGTTCTAGGTTCCACAACCCTTATAATACAAACATTTATATTAACTTCAAGAAAAAGTTCATCATTATACTCGTCCACTAACTGAGGTGGAATTCTACATCTCTTATGCATTCTAGATTAAAATTTACTAAAATAATCATCCATAAAATTGTCACTCATGCCTTGAATGAGTTCAGTAATTTGATTAACTATGGGTTTATCTGCACTCCATGTGACTTCACCAACTGCAGGAAATGAGTTTTGGAAGTAAAAGAATATACATACCAACAGTGGTCCAAAATTCAATGTATTTGTCTTTTCTTTTTGAATGGTGATTATGTTGTCATCTAATTATTTGAATAGAATCTCACACAAGTCAATCTTTATTTCTTTTTTCACAATTTTGTATGCAATGTCTATAGCTCCATAGGGTACACTATCTACCCGATATGATTAGAATATCCTATAAGATATAATATTTGATGTGAACTTTAATTTAGGGTCTTCAATAGTAAATAGCTTCAGTCCTCTTCCATTGCATATAGATTTTATAAGCTTATGTAGTTTGTTCTTATTTGGCTGCTTATAAGCCCTCTGTCTATCACTGACCAGAAATCATGTTACAATGTATAAAATATCCTTTGTTATCTTCACCGGCCCATCAAGCCACATAAACCAATCATGTACTCTGCTCAGTACAATTCTCATCCACTCATGCTTAAAGACTATCGGTACATGCATTACATGGACCAAACCCTTAGTCTACAAGTGTGTGTGATCACTCTTTAGATTTCTAATTAACACACAACTTCCTATATGATATATCAATTTCTCCTTGATAAATATCTATGATCTTACAGTGAATGAAGGCGTGAAGGTCTTCAATCAAAATGACTCTTGGCGTGATCAAGGACAGGGCTCTAGTTTTATCAACATCCGCAACAATGATAGGTGGAAGCTTATGCTTTGGGTTTATTGGATCAATCTTTTCAACTACAACTAGTTTCTGCAACTTAGGTGCCATTGATCTCAAAAATACCTCAACAGATACTAGGGTTCAAATAGAATAGCAAATAAAATCTATAATTCAACTCGGTGAACACTAAAAATGCCTCAAATGATCTTGTAGATATTCAGAATGCTCAAAATTGCTCTTTGATCTCATCTTTGTCAATGCTCAAAGGTGCTTGCAAAAGTGTAAAGTAAAAGTGAAGTAACAAAACCTCTATTTATATTTTTTCCTTTAGGTTAGGGCTTCCAATGACTATAATATGCATTTAATGCTTCTTACCTAACTTTATTTTACCGTTAACAAAACTAAACTTTGCTTTAGAAAATGCAACAAAATATCTTGTACACTTCACCGATCAACATATGAAATAATAACTTCACAACTCTTATCCAAATACATCTTGATATGTCGATATGGATCTTTGCACTAAATCTAGGAACCAATTTTAGATAAACTTTAGGTTATCAGCTTCTATACATACCTTGACCGATTAAGTGAATATAGGTGCACCTAATCCAAAGGATGTAGTGCCAAAACTAGTTCTCAATTATGTTCCATCATCTTGATACTTTATTCTCCAAGTCTTATTCATTGTCTCTCTAGTCTCATCAATGTTTACTGGAGTCTTTTCACTCAGTTGTTCCTTGGTAGAATCCTTATTTTGGTACCTGCAGTCCTTGGCTAGGTGACCGACTTTGTGAAAATGAAAACAAGCCATTTTAGTATTTCTCCATGATTTCCTATTGTTCATTCCATTCATCATGAAGTAGTTTGCAAAAATGTGACCAAATCTTCCACATGCAGTACAAGCAATCCTTGTATTATAATCCCATGGTATGGTAGGTCCTTGTCGGTTGTTGTCAACATTTTTTTGGTTAGGGACCCATTTTTAATTTTGCCTTTGTGATATGCATTCTCCAAATTTATGACCATATCTCTTGATGTTGTTACAGTAACCATCAAATCTTGGTTTCCTTGGAGTTTTCACAATTCTTGATCTACATTCATATATCTTATGTCCATACTTATTGCATTTATAATAATGACCTTTAAACTTAGGAGTATTCAATGAATTACATCTCTTGCTTCTATAGATGTTAGCTATATTTCCTGGCTTCCCACAGTGATAACATGTAGGCTTCTTTGACTTCAATGGGGTAGCAACTTTGTCTCAGTTGGTTGCTTGTTTGGAGGACTCACCCTTCTTGATAGTACTATTTTCATTGAAACCAAGTCCAGAAGTGTCATTTGGTTGTATTTGATTTATCAGTTGTTCATCCATAATATTCAAAGCTTCTTCATTTATTTTTCAAGATTTCATTAGCATCTATCTCAGATTTTAAATTATTCTTCAGATGTTTATTTTTAGATCTTAGTTTTGTAATTTCACCGACTTTCCTTGCAACATCCTGATTTGCAATAACAAGTTGATCTGTCAAGTTGTAGTGAGTTTGTGTCAACCTCATTATTTCCTTGTCTTTCTCATTGAGTCTTGTATTCATTTTCATTCTCTCTTCTTCAACAGTTCTTTTGTCATCCTTAGCCTTTCCTTTTTGTTCCCATGATTTTACACATCCTCACCGACTATGCTTCTTGTTCTCTTTGTAGTGTTTTCACTTGATCAACTAGGTTCTTGTTCTTTTCAAATAGTTCTGACATGAGTGCATCAGATTCATCAGACATTCTTCCCTCTGATTCTTCTTCAAGTTCCTCAACTTTATCTTGATTACCTTTCAACTGATGTGCAAGTTCTTTCCTTTTGCTGATTGAGGTTTTCAATTTCCTGCTCAACTCTTCAACTTTCTCATTGGCCATCTTCAACTTTATTTCCATACTGTCAATTATTCCTTTGTACTTGTAGCTTTCCATCTTTCCAGATATTTCCTCTCAAGTGACTAAAATCCTCAATAAGTGACTGAGCTTTGACACCATTGTTGGATTCAGGTGTGGAAAGGTAAGTACTGAGAGGGGAGGGGTGAATCAGTACTGCAAAACACTTTTAAACTTATTTGAACTATCTTCACAATCATTTACTGATTGCTTAACATTTGCATGCATCACATGAAATAAATAAAACAGGTAATCATCAACACATAACATAAATATTTGGTATCATAGAAATCCTTGTTAGAGGATAAAAACTATGGTGGGGATGACACCCACAAGAATTCACTACTATAGGATAAATTTTTCTCAGTTAGAGCTACAATGCTTAGCTATTTCTGATAGATTACCCTGTTAAGAGTATTAACCTAGTTAAGAGTCTAAAGACTATTAAGTCTACTCTGTCAAGAGATTTCACAATTCTAATCTAGGAATTGTACCTGGTTAAATAATTTACAATTAGATCTGCTAGGATCTTCTTGGTTAAGAGACCTTAAAATTTGATTACTCCTTAATCAGTAACAATAAAATGTCTATCAAAATTGCATCAATAAATGATATTCAAACTCTATGTGCTCATCATTTCATTGCCTCATGCAATGTATCCTTCACACTATCAATTCAATACTTGGTAGCTCTTAATCTCTGACTGTTCTTCAATTCTCTGTTACTCAGTGGCTTCACTACTTAGTACCTTCTGCTTTGATCTGCTTCATACATGTAATCTCCAATTTCTCTTCATGCATGCTTACTAATCTTCATACTTTGATCTTCTTATATACAAGTTTTAAGGCGGTGCTAGATGTTCTAGAATCTTCATTTCAAGCGGTTCTAGCATTGGTTATCCTTTTAATGTATATTTCATCCTTAATTCTCATTGGCTAATCTCACCTTGAAATCATGTATAATCATTGGGTTTCAATCTACAATTAACTGTTAAATGATCTCCTCGAGATTGGTAAATCATTTTCTCATTGATGTCCAGGTTCAATGTACTTAGAATTCTTCTAGTGTCAGCTTGTTTTGCTCGGTAACACATTTTATTTAACTTGGTAAGTGCCTTCTCTTCTCACTTTGGTTCTCGGTATAACTTGGTTCTTAGTGTTTGGTTCTACCTTGCTCAGTTCATGTACTTGCTTCTTCATTACCAAAATTTCATGTTTACTAATGTCTTTACCGATTGACTTTCTCTGCCTTATCGACTCATCTTTTCTTCCTTACTGAATGACTTTGACAAACATAATAACTTCCTCATAACTAATGACAATAAAATCAACTCTTAGGAGTATCTAACTGTATCCAATTGCAATTATGGTCCAAAATCTACCATTAGTCTTTGCCCAGAATTTCCTGTCTATGTGATCAACATCTCAGTCTGTAGCTTTCCATGTAGGGAGTCATACTTTGCATTTCTAGTCATATCCTTGCATTTACAAAGTCAAAACCTTTCATATTTGCCACATTTTTTGCATACTTCATATTTAGGATCCTCATTTTAGTTTCCAAAACAAAACAGAAAAATATAGCTTGCATTTCATAAGGTCAAACATTACACCTTTAGAGTCATCTTTAGAAAATAGAAAGAACATTTTTTTAAAATTTAAATTTATTTTATTTATTTATTATTTATTATTATTATTATTATTATTATTATTATTATTTTGGGGGGGAGGGGGTTCCTATAGTGAATCTTAAGAATCATCTTGACCTCCTCAAATTTAAATTATTGTCCTTTCATAAACACCTGTCATTTTGTCAAATTGTCTTGTCATAGACACACACAATTTTGTCAAAATTGTCTTTTTTAGTCCCAAAATTTGAGGTCAAGATTATTCCCATAACCAATTAGGTGTTTCCTAGAAGATATTTCATTAAAAAATTCCAAAGTCTCTCTTAGGGTTACATTTTTTATACTTTATAAATCATTTAGTCTCACACCTAGTTTGCAATGCATCCCATAATGTTTCAAAGTCCAAAAAAAATAGTTTTGTTTAGTGTCATTCTACTTTATTGCATTGCATCCCAAAATCTAGAAAACACAAAAAAATAGAGTCATAACCTTGTTTCCATTATCATTTTGCATAGACCCCATTCTTAGATCACATTCTCTTAGATTCATTTTTGCACATGCCAGTCATGAGGTCATAAAAAATAAAAGAAAAAATAGATCATAACAAGGACCCTATGTTTAATCCAACTAGTGAAATGGACTTTACCATGCCAAGGAATTTATGACTAGACTTTAATGCACCAAAGACATTACAATGCAACTAGAAAGAAAAGATTATGTTACCACAATTTCCCCCTATTCCTCCACTAGGGAATGAATTATTAGTTAAGAATATTAGGGCATAATGCACCCAAGTGGAAGTTGAAAATTCCCTCTAAGACCCTAGGATTATGGCTATCATGGACACACTATTGTCATTAGACCCAAACACATACTTTTATTTACTTGCACAAAATGATGCTAAACTTCCCACAGGGTGTGACAGATCTACAATGGTGGAAAATACACCAATCACCCAAACAATGTCATCATGGATTGTCCCAAAATCATCCTCATAAGTTTCTACAACCATACCATCTGGAAACACATCTCACAATGCTACCCAGATCACAACATCTTCCACCATACTTAGAGTACAATACAATAATCCCTTCTTTTCCAACAATCACCCCTCAACTAGTGCTACCATAACTACAACCACACTCTCTATGATGTCACAAACCAATCCACTAGTTATTTATCGAACTATGGGAGCAAGTTCATCCCACATGGTCTCGTCACCTAGTCAGACCAACCTAAAAAATCTTATGAAAACACGCAACACAAGTCTCCAAGGTCCAACATGAAATCTTAGTGGTTTTCAATAAGGTTTGCTACATAATCAAGCTCCACACATAACTCTTCAAGGGGAACCCTTACAACAACCTCCAATGAACCCTAACAATCAAGGGATATTATCCAACCTCTCTAGTCAACACATAACATCTAGGAATAATCCTCTCAATTAATTTGTGCCACTCCAGGTCATGACATCATCCTATGCACTTATGTCCCACACAAACCTTGGACACACACCATCATATCTCAATGAGAACCCTTTTATTCACCCTAACATGATGCAAACCCCACAGATGCCTATAAAGGTTCTATCTCAGCAAGTCCAAACCCTTGAACAACAAATTATGAACCTCCAAATAGGTGCACCTAAACGCACGTACAAAATGGTAGATCTTTGTCCTTATCCATTTGATAAGACACTATATAGGCCACCTTTTCCAACAAACTTTGAAATGCACAAATTTTATAAATACAAGGAAAAGGGTGATCCATGTTACCACATCAGGGAATGTTTTATAGCATGTATAGAGGTATCCCTCGATTGCACTTACTTAATGAGACTATTTACACAAAGTCTTAGTGGGTCTTCCATGGAGTGGGTCTCTTGACTTCCTCCATGGATAAGATCTTGGAATGAGCTTGTCAAAAAGTTCATATTTCACTACTCACATAACATCATCATCAAAATCACCTTAATAGATCTCTATAATACCAAATAGAAGAATGATGAAATATTTGTGTCTTTCCTAAAATATCAGAGGAACATAGTCTCTAAGGCATCCTTTCACATACCAACTAATTAGAAGATCTAGTTTTTTATCGAGAGTTTCCAATTAGATGATGTGTACATTAAACTCACAACACATTAAAACATTCAATGAACTAGCTGAGTAGGGACTAAAGAATAAAAGATCCCTTACCTTGAAAGGCATGATCAAGAAGGAATTTAATTCCACAACACCATATGGAAAATCCAAGTATTAGTCAAAAAATAAAAAAAGTTGCAAATGATGACATAGTTGATGTTGAATTTGAAAAACTAGTCCTACATTTCCAAGTGTCAAAAAATGTCACAAAAACCAAAAAAATGGTCACTCTCAGGGATAATCCCTCATCCAATGCTGCCAACAACCAATAAAGTTTAGCAAGAAGGCAAAAACCACAAAGAAACTATACTACTCTTGCTAAACCTCTTGAGAATATTTTGAAGAAAATTATTCAATCACATGCAATCAATCTACCCAAAATATGATACTATGAGACAAGTCCCTTCAAACCACAATGGTAGGACAACAATAATTTTTGTGATTATCAACATACAAAAGGACATAAAATAGCAAACTATTTTCAACAAAAGAACATAGTCCAAGATTTAATTGAACACAGTGAGATTGAAGTTGTCAATAATTCTACCACCAAAAATAAAGATCACACGATATTCAAAAAACCATTAATGGATCATTATAAAGGAAAGGCCTCCTCATCAGGATAAAATAAAAAAGAAAATTTTACTTATGACAAGCCTAAGCCAAATTTGACCATCAACACCATTATTATTCAAGGCCTAGATTCTAGTTATTTTTTCACTACGCATTGATCTAAGATTATAGTACAAGGTACCTCATTAAAACCATCAACACTCCTAAGTAATTTACCTCATCCATAGGTCAATATAGCCTATTAGATCATCTAAAGAATATCCGTACCCAGATCTCCATTTGTGAACTATTGCACATATCGCCTAACTGCAAAGCAGTTCTAGACAAAGCCCTACAAAAGTCCCCAGTCCTACAAGACATCGATGTTGATAAATTTCAAGCCATGGTCAAATACCTGGCCATTCTACACCATTTTGAATTTACTAAAAAGGGTTTTCTAGCACACAAGACATGTCACAATGATCCCCTACACTTAGAAGTATTTGTCCACCTTCTTAAAATCAGAAGAGTTTTGATAGATGGTGGAGTAAGTCTAAACATCTGTACCTTAAAACTGATTCAAACATTAGGCTATTCTAAGAGTTATGTTAAATTCACAAAGAAGATCATAATTAGGGCATATACTGATGAAGAGAGTCCTTCCAAGGGTGTAATAACACTACCAATCAGACTTGGACCTCCTACACAAGAAACTACTTTCCAAGTACTAGACTTAGAATTAGGCTACAACATGCTCCTAGGGAGACCATGAATTCATTACATGTAGCTAGTACCATCAACTTACCATCAATACCTCAAGTTTTATTACAATAGGGTATAAATCACCATGTTGGGTGATAGAGATCCTTTATTTTACTATACCAACCTTAGAGGGTCTATCTCAAACCAAGTGCAAAACAACTAGGAAGAATCTACACTATCCTCATCTAAATACATAAGCACTTCCAATCTCTCCAAAACCATGACTAAGTCAACATCAAAATTGAAAATCAAGGTCCAATACGAGGGTTGTGGAGAGTATACATATTCCACCACCCATGAATCTCTGTCAGCTAAGGAGTCTATAGGGAATAATACAATTCGTTAGAAGGTTTATTTCACAACTAGCAGATAAGTGCCATCTATTTCAATATTTAGTCCACAAGGGTGTCAAATTTGAATGGACCTAAGATTTTCATGCTACCTTTTAGACATTAAAATATTATCTTCTCTCAGCACTAGTCCTAATATCCCCTATTCTAGATCAACCTCTATTGTTATACATATCAACAATAGAACACTCATTGGGGTTATTATTGGCTCATAATGAATTAGAGGGAAAGGAATGAGATATCTACTATATCAGTCAAACACTAGTTTCTTACAATATAAACTATAGTGCAATAGAGAGAACATGTGTTGTTGTAATATTTACCTTACAGAAACTAAGACATTACATGCTAATTCACATGACACTTCTAATCGCCAAAATTGATCCATTGAAATATCTATTGAGTAAGGCAATATTGAGAGGATTATTATCCAAATGGGTCATGGTATTTAGTGAAATTGACATTGAATATGTAGAAAACAAATCTATTAAGGGACAAGTCATTATTGACCATCTAGAAGATGCACCAATACCATTAGATCATCTAATATTAATATAGCTTCTAGATGAAGGGATATTCACCGTAGAAGAGCAGAAACAATGGAAGTTGTATTTTTATGGTTCATTCACACAAAAGGGTTCAGGTGTATGGGTCATATTTTTCACACCTCAAGGAGGCTCAATCCCAAGGTCATACAGATTAAAATTTTATTGCACAAACAACATTGAAAAATATGAGGCATTAATCAAAATTTTAAAGAGCACAATCTAGTGGAAAATGAAATTTATGTAAGTATATAGGGATTCTCAACTCATCATCAACCAAGTGTATGATAGCTATGATACCAAGGATGAAAATTGATCCCATACAAGGCTATGATTGCAGAATTCAAATAATAATTTGATCATATATCCTTTGATCAAGTCCCTCAAGCTTGGAACAAGGAAATTGATGCTATGACCATAGTGAGATCTCTGCTAGACATGCCTCTTGAAGTTACACATTGTGAGGTTTTGGTAAAACAACTCATGGTCCCTTCCTTCAAAGTCCCAATGTATGAATTTGTGTGTGAAATTGCTGGTATATATTCCCCATGGTACCAAGGAATATATGCTTATCTTAAAGATGACACCATACCCCTTGAGCTATCCATAAACTAGAAAAATCCCCCCATAAGACAAGCCTCCCAATACATCATTATTGCCAATACACTTTATAGAAGAAGCCTAGATGGTACAATCCTTTGATGTCTTAATTTAAAAGAATCATGATTGACAGTACAAGAGGTACACAATGATATCTATGGTTCTCGTTCTAGTGGTTTAACCTTGGAAATTTTTTTTTTGAGGATTGGGTGCTATTGGCCCACTAAGGAGACTGATTCTTGCAAATTTGTTCAGAAGTGCAACTAGTGTCAGATACATAGTAACCTCATCCATGCATAAACTCAGGAGCTACAACCACGTACATCACAATGACCTTCTTGCAATGGGGGCTTGATCTTGTTGGAAAGATTCAACCAACATCCAATAATAGTAATAAGTACATCATTACTGCCACTAAGTATTTCAAAAGTGGATTGAAGAAATTTGTATGATCCACATAATCAGAAAGAAAATTTCCAAATTAATCCTAAACTATATCATAAGTTGGTATGGAGTACCAAAAGTCAGTATCACTAATAATGTTACTCCATTCAAAAATAAAAATGTTCAAGATATTTGCACCCAATTCCATATCCAAATTTGCTTCTCCTCTACATACTATGCTCAGAGTAACCAATAAGCTAAGGAATCAAATAAAACTATCCTCAAAATCCTCAAGAAGATAGTCGATGACATTGCTAGGACTAGCACATCCAATTGAATTCCACCCTATGGGAATATCGTACCAGTTTTTGCACACCCACTAGAGCCACCTCCTATTCACTTGTCTACAAAACTAAGGCCATTTTCCCAATTGGGGTTGAGCTACCATTATTGCAAGTGTCCCTATAAAATTTCATATTAGATGGAGAATTCTATGTGTCACGGCTTCATGATATATAATTATTGGATGATAAAAGACAAAATTCCTTGAACCACTTACATGCATTTCAACAATGTCTCCATAGGAACTACAACCATAAGGTTAGAGTATGATTCTTAGAGGTTGGAAATTTGGCATTTATGGAAAAGAAGAAGAATATGGTAGACAAAGAGAAGTCAAGAAAGTTAGAGGTTGACTAGATGGGCCCCTATGTCATTATAATAGTCTATGGGTCTGAAGTATATTAGTTTTCTACACTATAGGGCCAACCTCTATCAAAACCCATTAAAAGATTGCAAATGTGTAAGTTTTACACATGACTCTTAGACTAGGCTGATTTAAAAAAAATACAAAAATACAAAAAAATTGAAAAGTCAAAAAATGGTCACCTTGATGAAAATTTGCAAATAGGCATCTTGTATGATAAAAAATAATAGAAATTAAGAGAAATAATTCATTTTGTGGTGAAAATAACTTCAATGGCACCTTGGGCAAGTGCCATGATGAAAACTGGGCAATCCAATGCTATGTGTAGAGATCATAACTTGATTATGTATCATTATTCCCAATTGATATCCCTTGTCATGCTATTTCATAATACATGATAAATTCCTTAGTCATCCATTTGTGGCTTGAAATTCATCAGTCATCCTTGACAGTCCCATCACTTGTCCTACATCGAGTTAGTCCATCACGTCAATTCCCTAATAATTTCCCATTTAAATCCTAAGTAGGGACAAGCACAATGTCAGGATACCATTAATGTCCTAAAAAACTCTAAAAACATCTAAAAATGTCATGAGAAAAGACCAAAAACATCATAAAAAGTCTTGAAAAAAGTTCAAAAGAAAAAATTGAAAAACATAAAAAATCCTACAATAAAGTCCTTTGTAAATAAAACAATCCTTTTGAATTAAACAAACATTGAACAATATCAATACAACAAGTCCAAGCTTCATGAAAAGAAGTCTTAATAAATAAACTTATCAATATTTCCTCAATCAAATTGGTCAAACTATGTTATCAATCAATCAAGTCAATATCAACCCTTTTGTCAAATGGTCGTCATGTCTTATACAAAGGGTAGATACACTTGAAACCAGACATGTCATTCTTACATGAGGTACCTCATTCTTGAAACTAGACATCATCATCATTGTCAAACAGCTGCATAACACAAACATATAATCAGTATGGTTGTTAAATTGATGAGTCAAGTTGGTCTTATTATGTCTTAATTTTTGCAAGTCATGTTCCTATGCATCTTCAAGATATCTAAAAGTGATTAGAGATGTCTAGATAGTTCATGACTAATGTTTCTTTGTCTTCTATTAATGCTATGTTTTCCATGAAGTCTAAGAAGGCATTTTTGGTGTCTATGATAAGCATGACCACATTTGAGCAATGTATCTAGTGCATAAAATATTATTAAAAAGTAACAATGCTTGTGGTTGTCATTCCACATACCTCGACTCTTAATGCATGATCTTAGATGGATTGAACCACATTCCTTGTTTTTTCATAGTACCTATCAAAATGAAAGGGATATTCCTACCTAGATCTTTCATATCTTGGTGGGATACACATGCATTGCTATAATAAAGTGGCACAATGATGAAATAATTTCTCAAATAAGTTGGAAAAGAGAGTGGTTAATGAATATTGGATTTCAATTAGGATTCATCTATCTCTTATCATCTATTCATATCTATCAATACTAACATGTCTCTCCATCACTCCTAATAGTCATTATGATAGGCTATCATGGTACAACCAAAAATATTACATCCTGCATCCACAACATGTTAGTATATATAATAACCATAGATCATAGTACATATCACAAGTCCATCCATCCATCATAAAAGTACATAGGAAACATAAAGAACATAACATCATATTTGTATCACATATAGTTATTTACATATAGTCTTATAGGCCACATAAATTACATCATATAAAGTGCATAAGAAAAATACAAAATTATAGTACATCATTTATATCATAAGAAAACATGTCATCACATATGATAGAACATAGGTGAATTTTATAAATCATCATCATATAAGTAATCAATACACATCAGCATAATAGAAATCAACCATAAGCATCATAGATAAATATTACATCACATATAGTCCCACCAAAACTACATATCATGTATATAACTCAAAAATGTGTCATGATACAATGTCATAAAGTTTTGTTTTTTTATAGGCAAATGGTCATAGCTATAATATTTTATCAATAAAATATTAAATTCAAAGTCTCCATTTAGTGCAGGCACTGGTAGGAAAGAATGGAGAAGAAAACCTTTGGTCTAGCCGGGGACCTTGTGGTCCAGAAATACAACCGTGTTAGAAAAAGGGTCCTAACCAAATAAAATAATAGCACAGTTTATAACCTCAACTTGTTTCATTATAATACAATAATTAGTGGTACTGAAGAAAATGAGATCTAAAAGGAATCTATCTGAGTTGTAACTCCATCTAGTTTGATGACCCAAAGCTACTTTGGGGCCATAGCATCTCAATGAAGATCTTTTATCTTTGATCCATACATACATCAATTATTCCTAAAAAGATCAAGGAAAAACAACAAACAAGCTACCACAAATCTAAGAAGTTAGTGGTTAGTACTCCAAAAATATTCATATGAAACTAAACTCGTCAACATTAACCTCTAAATGGAATTATTATATCTCTATTAAAAATATTGTAAGAAAATATATAGATATAAAGATTTAATGGTGGTTTCTGATATATTCAAATCATTCTTTATCTTTTGGCATTAAGTAATTGGTGTATCCTCACATGCTTTAGCTACCTGTAGGAAACCATGTTACATCGATGATAATATGGGCTCGTTGGGTATTGAGAAAGTTATTTTTGTTCTTTCGTGATGTCTTATTTTATACTGTTGACCATATCAGCATGAGCTATTCCAACAGGCTCATCGAGTATCAGGGAAGCTAACTTTTCTCTGTGCCAAGGTTCCTAAATCCTTAGGAGATGAAAACTCTAACCACCCCAAAATCCCTCCAAAAGAACAAGGGTATATGTGGACAAGATAAATTGGGTGCTAATAGTTTAAATCTGAATTAATAAGTAACTCATGCCACATGTCTTCATTCCATTATACATTCTCAAAGGAGAGGGTGTTTTCTAAAATTTAGCCTGAAATGCATCTTGGGCTATAGATCTCATGTTTCATCTTGCAATGGTCGTTAGTTGGTGATGAATGCTAAGGGCCCCATTTTGGACATGCATCCTCTTTCTGCAGATCCTTTCCAAAAGGAGGAGGTCCTTTCTCAAATCATCCTGAAAAGATTTATGGGCCCTTGATTTGAAGTTCATTCAATGGTTGTTAACAATTGATGATGGGTTTTGCAGATCCCACTACTTTTACTATAATAAAAGACATCATGTCCGCTAGAAAAGGATAGAGAGAGAAGACACCGCTAGTGAAGGAAAGGCGGCTGGGTTTCATACTTCCTGAATTCAAGGTTTGATGCTTTGGATTACTAGCACCGGTTGGTTTCACAACACTTTGATTCATTTTTAATCACATTAGGTATCAGGGAAACTATAAATAATGCTTACTAAGGATCCTATGTTTCTCTAATGATTCTCTAAGCATGAAATACTCCGACAGGCTCATTGGGATTTTGGTGCGAACACTTTCTATGGATTGTTTTGGAAAAGATGCCATCTACTGCTATATATATTCCAATATACTAATACTTCACCCAAATCTAAACTTTCATTCCCATCCCTAGTTTTCTGAAGTGTTAAAACTTCACATTTGTTTCCAAGTCTCCAAGTATCAGGATTTTTGAAAACTGGTTGTCGATTGGGAACAACAACTGAATAGTTCACTTTCTGAAATTGTGAAAAGGGTACTTTCCATTCGGAAAAGGGTGTTTGGAGAACTAGTTAGTTAGGAATTATATCATCTTAAAATGGAAGCACTTCCATGATAAGAGTGTTTAGCCCTCCGAGTAAGTGGTTTAGGGTCATGTCAAGTGCCGTGAATTGGTCTTTGCATGGATCTGGATGTTTCCCCCTGTTCTACTTCTCTCTCCTTGTTTCCAGCCTCTTTCTGACAACTTTCTTTGAGAAACTGAAGACTTTGACTTTCTAGGTCAATGAAGACCTAATGGGTCAAGGTTGACCTTGACCCTGACCTAGGGCAGAGTTGACCTCGATCGTGACCCCAGGTCCAAATTTCAAGTTCTGGGAGTTTCAGGATGTTGGGCTTCAAAAAGTTTTATTTTCCCACTTCCACGTTACCTGTTTCGGGTTTCAGGATGGTAAAATCTTAAATTGCATTTAATCTAGGTCCATTTCTAGGGGTTACGATTAATTGGGATTTAATTCTCCAATGTCAGCCTTCTCTAGAAGTTTGTGCCCTAGATCACTATAAAAGGAGGCCCTCCTCTTTCATTTTCATATCCACAATCAAGCAATCTCATCTCATAATCTCTCAAGCTCTCAAGCAAGAAGATCAAGCAATTTAATCAAGCAAGATAAAGCAAAATTCTCAATCAAGGAAATATTCAAGCCATTATCATCCATTCAAGCATTCAAGTTCTCCATTTGAGATCAAGGATTCAAGCATTCAAGCCTTTGAAGGGATTTGGTTCAAGTATTCAAGATTCATCATTCAAACCCCAAATCTAGCCATCATGGTGGTGTGATCCTCCTTCAAGATCCTTTGTTCATCTTCAAGATCTCTTCTTTCTCCCTTCAAGGTGGATTCCAAGCATACAATCATGGAGGTTTTGATTTACATTTGTCAATGTATGTTCAAGCTTTCATATCAACATACTTGTTTACATTTGAAATAAAATTGCATATCTATTGAATATCATAGCTTCATTGTTAGATATACTTCTACTACTTGCTAGCATTCTCTATTTCAATTCTATTATTAAGGTTGATTCCAAACTAGAGTTTGACTAAGGCAAACCCCTCATCAAAACAACAAAACTATTTTTTCTTTTAGGTACAAGTACAAGACCACGAATTGTAGTTCAGATATGGATACCCTTTTCGGTGAACTTCTGGGATCCGCGAATAGAATTTCCATTGTTGTTGTTTTAGGTCAGGGATGACCTTTAGTGAGGGGTAAGAATGTGCCCCGCTATCTAGGTCAAAGTCAACCTGACCTCAAAAGGATAAAATTTTTCTGGGTTTTCTCTCTCTCGACATTTCTAGTCCAAAGCAGGTTGCAGAATCTCCCGAAACTGAACACATACGTCAGAAAATAGTAATTTTTGTATCATCCTCTTTTCAAGATAAGTATTCCTATTTTATTTAATTTGTATGTCCATAACATTTTCCATCACATATATTTCACACCCTAACTATTCACATTCATCCCCTATCCATATTCAACCCCATTCATAATGGTGAACCCATTTCACTATGATTCATTTTGGTGAGCCCGACAAGCTTACCCCTTTTCTTTTGTGGATTTAGATGCCCTTATTATGTTAGATTTCCCTTTTATGTTACAATTCTTTCTTTTTTGGTGTTAGGTCTTTTTGTATCTTGCATCAAGATTAGATTTCTTTTATTCTCTTGCATTTTAATTTAAAAATACAAACAAATCTATATATCCAACAAAATCCAAAAATATTTCTTGCATTTTATTTAATATGAAGATTGTTAAGATGCTTTGGTGTGGAATTATGTTATTTATTACTCTTCTTTTAGCAGCTCTTTACCATACCTATGATGTTTATGAGAGTATCATTCACTTCATTATGTTGATGATCCTTCATTTTGCACTCGCCTATTCTTTTGTAAAATTGACTGATACTAGTCTTCCTACTTTCAAAACTTTCATTATAGATTCATGTGGTAGACTTATTACACTTTTGGATTATATGAAGAATTGGGTAGATGATACACCATCTCCTAATCTTCCTAATCCTAATCCTATCATTCCAAATTTGATTCATAATATTCCTCTTCCTAATCTGATGCCTAATTCTCCATCTGCTACTCCTAGTTCTTCCCGTACTTATGATGGGATTCAAGCTATAGTTCAGGATGCAGAAGTGTGAGAGCTCTTTGATTTACCTTCTCCTCTGATTCATGATGATATTAAAAGAAAGGGTAAAGAAACTTCTTCAAAACCTATTATCCCACCTTATACAACCTTTACTCATGAGCATGATAAACAATCACCTCCTGTAGAAGCTTTACATAATATATACACTACAGGATTCAATATGATGACTAAACGAGGTTATAGAGGTTTAGGGCTAGGAGTTAATGAGCATGGTATCAAGTATCCAGTTCATATACCCCCTAAACAGGATGTGCATGGTGTTGGTTATTCATAATCTCAAATCAAGGTAGGTGATGTTGATCATAGTCCTCCTCTTCATGTTCTTCTCCCTACACCTACCGTAGATAACACTGATATTCGTCAAGATGTAGCTAAGAGGGTATATGTTCAATTAATGAATTCCAAGAAAAAGATCTTTAAACCTATGCCAAAAGATGCTTTAACCAAGTATAAATATCCTTTTCATTATAGTAATATGCATTTACTTGCTGATTGTAAGCATTTCAAGATATATGTTAGGGAAAGAGCTTCTTTAGGAATTATATCTCATTCTCGTGCAATTTTATAATTCCTTCATAATTTTGATATAGGGGATACCCCTCATTTTGATATAATATAGATTTCTTCTCCTCTTGTCTTTGGACTGGGGGGCAAGAGGTTTATTTTCATCCAGTCTCCTAGGATCCATTAGGCTTTTAGCATATATTGTGTCTTGAGCTTAATTGGTATTCTTTCTTTCTCCTCTCTCTATGGTTTTGTATTATGTTTATAATCATCTACAGATTCTATATTCAAGATAGATTTTCTAAGGTATCCTTTTCTTTTCATCCCTGGGGGGGCAAGGTTCTTCTTTCTTTCTCTTTGTCTAGGGATCTACTTTCCTTAGCTTAGTAGTATTTGTTTATATTATAATATTATTTCATTATACTGACTGAGGTTTTGTCTATGGCTACCCTCTTATATGAGAGGTTGTTGTCTTAGGTCATCAATTCTTCTCTATTTTGCAAATTATGTTCAATATAAACTCTTACCCTTGCTTTGGTGTTAGAGTTTTTTCTCTCATTTCAGAGATTCCTCTTCCTCTTGATTGCAAGGGGTTAGATGATTGAATCTTTGTTTCTTTTTGAAAGATGATATTTTATCTAAAAGCACTCCTTTATGGTGGGGGTCTTGTTGATAAGATCTCTTTCTTTGAGGATCCTTTTCCATAAGTGACATATCCTTTTCACAATTATCTATACTCTTGGATGTAGGGGTCAATACCCTTTGCTAAGAATGTAGTGTACATTTTTGTTAAACAAGATATCTCCTTACATTGTGAAGTAGGTATCCTCTTTCTCTTCCTTATTATGTCTATTAGACATACATGATAAGGAGGGGGGCATATACAGGGTCTCCCTTGTACTATAGTTTTTTTATTTATATGCTAAATCCTCTATAGGTAACACACATAAGTTTCTAAATCCTGAAGGGACACACATTTTTCAATTTTCAAGTATGCTAAATCCTCTGAAGGTAGCACACATAAGCTGCTAAATCTTGAAGGGACACACATTTTTCAATTTTTCAATATGCTAAATCCTTTGAAGGTAATGCACATAAGTTGCTAAATCTTGAAGGGACACGCATTTTTCAATTTTCAATATGCTAAATCTTCTGAAGGTAACACACATAAGTTGCTAAATCCTAAGGAGACAGACATTTTATATTCATAGTGATACAAGAAGGTGGATCTATGGGTATTCCAGAAGCCATCAGAAGACATATTACAATTTCAAAGCACGGTTTATGGGTGAACTATCAGGTTTGGCCACCTGTTTGGCTCTCCCTCCTTGGTGATTCATAGTAAGATGGGCATCTTATTGGGTGAGGTAATCAGTTTCTCTTTTCTCTCTTTTCTCTTTCATGCTAGTAGGATTGGATCATGAAGCTATGTTATTTATAGTTTTTCTCTTGTCTTTCTTATATAATCATTTATGCTTTTATGATAGCTTTTCGAATATGATATTAGTATAGGAAATATTTCTTAGCAAGGTTTCCTCTACTAGTTGATTTGGGTTTGTTTTAGTACTAACCCTTATTTTTATGTTTTCACACCCTCATGCATGTGTGTGAGTTAGAATCCTTAGCTTGGGGGCTTGTGTCCTTAAGCTAAATGTTATTTTATCTTGTTGTGAATCCACTTGACTCTCTTCTTTCTTTTCCTTTACCATGAGTTTGCATCGAGTCCATACTCTTGCTAAAGTGGGGGCTTAATGTATCATCTTAAAATGGAAGAACTTCCATGATAAGAGCATTTAGCCCTTTGAGTAAGTGGTTTGGGGTCATGTCAAGTGTTGTCAATTGGTCTTTGCATGGATCTAGATGTTTCCCACCTATTCTATTTCTCTCTCCCTGTTTCCAGCCTCTTTCTGATAACTTTCTCTAAGAAACTAAAGAATTTGAATTTCTAGGTCAATGATGACCTGATGGGTCAAGGTTGACCTTGACCCTGACCTAGGGTAGAGTTGACCTTGACCTTGACCCCAGGTCCAAATTTCAAGTTTCAGGAGTTTTGGGATGTTGGGCTTCGGAAAGTTTTATTTTCCTGCTTCTGGGTCGGCTATTTCGAGTTTTAGAATGGTAAAATCTAAAATTGCATTTAATCTAGGTCCATTTCTAGGGGTTAAGGTTAATTGGGATTTAATTCTCCAATTTTGGCCTTCTCTAGAAGTTTGTGCCCTAGATCACTATAAAAGGAGGCCTTCCTCTTTCATTTTCATATCCACAATCAAGCAATCTCATCTCATAATCTCTCAAGCTCTCAAGAAAGAAGATCAAGAAATTTCATCAAGCAAGATCAAGCAAACATTCTCAATGAAGGAAACATTCAAACCATTATCATCCATTCAAGAATTCAAGTTCTCCATTGATGATCAAGGATTCAAGCATTCAAGCCATTGAAGGGATTTGGTTCAAGCATTCAAGATTCATCATTCAAACCCTAGATCTAGCCGTCATGGTGGTGTGATCCTCCTTCAAGATCCTTTGTTCATCTTCAAGATCTATTCTTTCTGCCTTCAAGGTGGATTCTAAGTATACAATTATGGAGGTTTTGATTTAGCCATCATGGTGGTGTGATCCTCCTTCAAGATCCTTTGTTCATCTTCAAGATCTATTCTTTCTCCCTTCAAGGTGGATTCTAAGTATAAAATTATGGAGGTTTTGATTTACATTTGTTAATGTATGTTCAAGCTTTCATATCAACATACTTGTTTACATTTGAAATAGAATTGCATATCTATTGAATATCATAGATTCATTGTTAGATATACTTCTACTACTTGCTAGCATTCTTTATTTCAATTCCATTATTAAGGTTGATTCCAAACTGGGGTTTGACTAAGGAAAACCCCTCATCCAAACAACAAAACCATTTTTTCTTGTAGGTACAGGTACATGATCGTGAATTGCAGTTTAGATCTGGATACCCTTTTTGGAGAACTTTCAGGATTCGTGAACAGAATTTTCATCGAAGCTATTTCAAGTCAGGGATGACCTTCAGTGAGGGGTAAGATTATGCCCCACTATCTATGTCAAAGTCAACCCGATCTCAGAAGGATAAAATTTTTCTAGGTTTTCTCTGTCTCGACATTTCCAGTCTAGAGTAGGTTGTAGAATCTCCCAAAATTGAACATAGACATTAGAAAATAGTAATTTCTGCATCAACCTCTTTTCAAGATAAGTATTCCTATTTTATTTAATTTGTATGTCCATAAAATTTTCTATCACATATATTTCACACCCTACCTATTCACATTCATCCCCTATCCATATTCAACCCCATTCATAATGGTGAACCCATTTTACTATTATTCAGGAATAACAAATTCTTAGTTCTTTTTCAAAGAAAAGGCTAAGAATAAATTTGTAAAATCAATGCTCAAGGTGCACCAAGTCGGAAATAAAATCATGGTGAGGAACATCTAGATTTTTTGAAGGTAAGTTCATGACCAACTCATCTCAATCATCTAATTTTTTTTGGAGAAGTGAAAGGAGGACATATCATCGAGATTCAACTATTTAAAGTAAGGAGATTAATCTCATAAAAAAATTTATGAATTGGCTTTTATCTACAATTGAGATTTTTTATGCCAAGTTACCACATGATCCTATCTTTAGATCAATGATCTGAAATGCATTTCAGGCATTTTGTTGGTACTCACACCCTTTTCGACTTACTCTCTCTGGAATCAGACATGTATCATACCTCACAAGTATAGTACATCTGATTGGAAGTTTGGAGGATGACGTGTCTGCACATCAAGTTTCATCTTGAACTCATAATCATCTTTATCGACCATTGGATGACTTTAGATCTATGACCCAAAGTGTATTTCAAGCATTTAGTTGGTACTAATATCTTTTTTAACATACACTCTCTGGAATCAGGACATGTGTTATTCTTCAAGAGCATGCTTCATCCAATTGGAAATGTGGAAGATGACGTGTCTACAAAGCAAGTTACAATTTTATCAAACAATCAATATCCTCATTTGTTGGATGATTTTAGATCAATGATCCAGAGTGAATTTTGGGCATATTGTTGGTGTAGACACCTAAAATGCCTTTTCCAAAATAAAAATATTTTATTTTGTAGAAATTCCTGATGACATCATCATTAATTAATTAATTAATTAATTAATTAGTTTTTATTGTCATTATCTCCTCTCCTATTTTAATTAAATACATTTATTTAAGAAACCGTAGCCAAAAGTATTTAAATCAAATTTAAATAATTTTCCCCTATTTATTGAATCATTATTTGATAAATATTGTCACAATCCTCAAATAAATTTAATATTTATTTAAAAGCCTAAAATCCTAGAATCTTCTAGAGATTCCTAAACATTCCTAAACTTTCCTAAACCCTTCCTAAAACTACTTAGAAGGTGATTCCTAACTTTTTTAGTCTAATCCACCCTCCTTTGAATTTTGGTCAAACTTGCTCATTAATGAGCCTTACAGACTTATTAATGGCCTCTTACACCCTCATTAATGCCTCTTACAACCTCATAATGAAGCCCATGTGTTCTCTTTCATCTTAGTTCCTTAGGCACACTTCCCTAGTGTTTCTCACACATATGTGAGAAACCCTTAACCCTCATCCATCTAACCTTACCCCTAACTCAACCCTAGACTCTACCCCATACCCTGACTCTGACCCTAACTCCACTTCCTAACCCAAGCCCTTCAAAAAATCCTATAAATACCCTCACTTCCAAGAGCATTTCACCAATTCATCTTTCATTTACATAGTAATTTTATAATGCTAAATCACTTCTAGATCATTATAAAGCTTTAATCCTAATTGTTAGTTTAGCTCATTTTTAAGCTTTTTAACTCATATCCTAGCTTAGTATTAATGGATTATCCTAGTTTATTTCATTTTTTCCATTGCATTTCATCATTTCACATCTCTCATTTGGCTTAAAATCAATCTAGTTTAATCATCTTTAGCTTAATCTGCAACCTAGCTTCATTAGGCTCCTTGAGGCTCTAGGGGCAAATCAGGTGTTCTATACCTGATTTTGTGCAACTATGGGGTTCTCATGGTCCCTATTTGATCCTAATCCTTCCTAATTTGCATTAGTGACATGCTCCATGTTTTTTGAGAGCACACCCACATCCCTAAATCGAGAGCAAATCGAATGGTGACATGGTGCTCTCGTTGAGCTCTATCTGAAGTGTCTTTGCAAATAGATTTTACTATATGTTAGGAATATGCTCTTAAACTAATGTTTGAATGTCTAAACTTGTTTCGAATAGGTTAGGTTTTCTCTAATCACATTTTGGCACACTCGGTGGGACCCCACCATGCAAAATTTGCTCCTCAAATGGAGGAAAACAAGTCAAAAACTCAAAAAATTCTTGTCACGAATTTGCATAAGAAAAAAAGAATTGTCGACAGGATTGCTGGTATAGTCAATGGGATCGATGTCTAGGCTTGCAAGATCACATTCCCACAAAATCCCATGTCTACGTTATTTGTTCTATGTCTTTTTCATTCACTAGTCATTTTTTACTATGAGCGGGATTGCGAATCCACAGCTCGCGGGAATGCGTGTTGACTGTGCGGGATTGCGATGGTACCTTTTTTGTAGGCCTTAAGGAATTAAAACTTATATTCAAAAACCTATTTTTATACTCTTGTGGGATCACTTTTTGACTGTCAGGATCGCAGGTTGACCTTGTGGGATTGCGGCCATAGGTATTGACTTTGTTTTAATCACTTTATTTTCTATCACACTTTTTAGGACTGACAGTCCTATGGGATCACTTGTACAGTCTGCAAGATCACAAATTTGGAATTTGTGGGATTGTAGGAACAGGTGGCAGGATCATGAGTTTAATTATCATAAACATAACTCACACATTTATTTTGGTGTTTAAAAAGAACCACAATCCAATCTTGAATGCCTAAAACTTAATCAAATAAATTTGTATTTTTGCTATGTTTTAGTAAATTGCATTTTCAGATGTCTTCAGAGTGTTTCTATCTAGGAGTCATGTCTCCTAACATTTAACTCTAGATAATTGGATTATCTTTCCAACAGTGCAAATGACGTGTCATTTCAAGTTGTGAGGAGAAAGTTATGCCTTCTGCAAGGGGGCATCAATTTCAAAGTAGTTTTTTTCATTAGTTAGTTTTTTGATCTAATCAAATTGGGCTCTAAAAAATCAAATCTTGAGTGCATAAAGAAAATAAATCATATTCAAATCAAGAGTCATTTTCTTTGAGTCCAAAAGAAAACACAAATGTTGAATGTCCTAAAGTTGGAAAACAAAGCATTTCATTTCAAAGTTCAAATCAGGATCCTAAAGAAGCAAAAACTCAATCTTGAATGCCAAAGTAAACAAACTTGTAAGTTATTCAAAAGCTTTCTTGTCTTCCAGGAATGAACAAATCAAAGTCATAAACACGTGGTTTAAAAAATTTCATTTCAGAACACTAAATCAATTTGGGAAAGAAATCTTCTTGGTGTACTTTCTAGGTGTTTCAATTTTGCAAAAACCTTGTTAGCTAAGTAATGTAAAAGAAGTTGAACTTGGACAAGCTCACTTATTTTACTTTTAGAGAAGCCCGTCCAAAGAAAAAAGTGGTTCCTCTTTGGAGAATGACTTCAAACTAGTACTTCCCCAGCCAGTATAGAAATAAAGTGTTGAGCAAACTCTCTCTTCATCCCCTCAAGCTCAAGTGATGCATGTTGATGGTAGCTCAAAGTAGGTGAATATCCATACTATTTTGGCATGGTCAACTAGGATCTTAAGTGAGTCACACATGTACAAACTGATTGGGAGGACTCCACAGACCAAACTAAACACTTGATAAATTAGAGGCTTCCCCATCTACTTTCGAAGGTATCAAAATCTTTGTGCAAGGATCAATCCAAGTGGTTTCCCGGATCACTTTAAGACACTCACCATATGTATCCCTTTTAGGGATATCAAGTTGTGGGCAAAGATTTTGATACTAGCCTTCCCTTAGGTAGTCTATTAGGTGTGTTTTTCTCCAAGTTCCAAACTTAGTGCAAACACTTTTCAAAACATACACATTTTTCACAAACATTACCAGAATCAGTGGTTAAATCATTTGCTTGTATCCCACAAAGTTGCTTTGTCATTTGTCGAGAATGCTTTCAGAGTGTCTTTGTTGAGTTTGTCCTTTTCCATTGGAAACATCAAACTGAATCACATCTTGATCAAAGTTATTAAGACATCCTTACAGGAAGAGATTCTTCAAAATCAGATACCCAAAGCTTTGTTTCAATCTCATTGCCAAATATTTTTGAGATATGTTTGATTCAATCAAACACAAGAAAGCCAAGCTTCCCAATTCCTGAGTCCATCAAGAGAAAAAGGTTGTAGAAAGAAACCTAAAAGATCACCAACCTTCCCTCAATGTAATATAAGTAGAAGAAAAGTATCAGGAGAAACTAGATAACATGGGCTATAAAACCAGAGTGAAGTAATTTGCATACCGATTCTGAGTTAATCATCGCTCTGTCAACCTAGAGAGAGAAGACTAGTTTGGCCCATCATATATCCACCATTCCTTCAGAATCCCACAATCCTATCTTGGCATCCTTTGCATCCTATATCATTCTTAGATTCATCATTACATCACCATCCATCCTTAGGTGCATTTTTATCATCTTCCTAGCTGTATCATAGGTCAGACTTTTCAGCTGCATATAGGTCATCCTCTTAGAATAGAATCATTTAGTCATCCTTCATCATCCTTCCATCAACAATCCACAAATTAGAATCCTTGTCATTATCCATCATCCTTGATCCAAATCCTGAATCCATCATCCAAATTAGAATCCAGATCCAGTAATGCAAATCCAAACACTTCGTGTCATATCCTTTGAGTTGTTTCAAATCCTTATCCCAAATCAGAAATATCCACCCTTTGATAGAGCATTTTCTAGGGAATCCTTACTTGTCCTTGTTGTTGAAAAGTTGTCTATACTAAATTATATGACTAGATATAGTTTTTTCATTATGGAAACAAAGTCATATAGCAGTTTGGAGTCAACGCACTTGATGTAAAGATTAGAATTTAGTTAAGTGTTGAAGACTGGATAGTATATAGAGTTCTGACATCTCAGAGCATCAACACACGTGCATATGGAAGAATTATGGTATGCACCCTAGAAGTTAAGTTGGTTAGACTATATTCTTGCTTAGTCTATAAGCACATAATTAGATGTGCAAGTATGAGAGAGTTACAGTCAGTTAAAGTTGCACAGCCAGTGTGTGCCAGTAGAGAACAGAGCATGGAGCTGACAGTTAGCATTTTGGTTTGCAATTATAATGTATTATTGTAAAGGCTATGCACCTATTGTATTTAGGTTTCTGACATGTTTATATGTATAATTGTAAGCATGCTTAAGCCAATTCATTTGGAAGCATTTTTTGTAATTAGTTATAGGGCCGACCTAATTGTGTATTTTGTATGAGCGCATAAATATAAGATACACCCATTGTATTCGGTATGGAAGTTGAAATAGAGTTGTGATAAGCAGAGTAGAAGTGTGTGAAGACACTAGATGATGTATTAGAGATTTGCAAGAGGTCAAATCATCAGTGCATCAAAGGAACTGATCTAACAAGCAGTGTCACAATGATAGTTCATCCTACAAATACAGTGTGTATCTGAGATCAGAAGGTTGTAGCCTTCACCACTTGAGCAGTGAGCTCTTGGATAGTGCATCCTCTCCCCTAATAGGGATGATTGTAAAAGACTTCTAAAAGGGTCTGACCCTTAACAAGATCTACTTTACTTAAAGCATTGTAAAGCTACTCCTAATAGGGTAAAGGATCTTCTAGCAAGTATCACAAAACACTAGTGCAGAATATTAGTGGGTGCCAATTCCCACCAGGGTTTTTACCTATTTGGGTTTCCTCGTAATCATATTGGTGTCATGTGTTGATTTCATGTTTCATGTCTATGTGAATGTTTATTTCAGTACTTAAGAATTTATGTTCAACATAAAGATTAAAGTGAAAAGTTAAAATATAGTGAACACTAATTCACCCCCCCTCTCAGTGTTCCCATTCCTAATAATTGCTATCAGAGCTCTGGTCCTCAGCAAAGAAGTTTAACCACTTGAGGAGATCAGGGACAAAGTAGAAATGAAACATCTAAAAAGAAATCTTGAAGTTGCTCTTGAAGACCTAGAAAAGTCAAAAAGAGAATCTAAAGAACTAAAGGATAAACTCAGTGATGCTCAATTAGTCATAAAAAAGCTAAGGAAAAATTTGAAAGAATGCTCTACTAGTGATCTAGGAACAATGGTTAAGAAGCTCAATGAAGAAAACAAATCCTTAAAAGAAAAACTTAAAGCATTTGATGATAAGATGACTAATAATCAGAAAGTCTATGATGAAAAAATCAAAGAGAACCTTCAGTTGAATGAATAACTAAGGCAAGTGAACATGGAAATCTTGGAGCGAAGGAATAGAAAAGAAATCTTGGAGTCTGAATTGAAAGAAGCAAAGAATCATATTGAAAAATTACACACTAGTTTTGATTTGATAGAATCTTAGTTGTATGCAAGAAGAGCCAAAGGAGATACCAGTTGTATTGGATACAATGAAGCACAAAATTAGATAGATGATATGTGAGCAAGAAAGGATTCACAAAAGGACTCTACTGATACTGAAAAGACTGAAGATCAAACCATAGATAATGGTAGACCACCTAAGAATGAGCGCAAGCAAGTAGAACACACTTGTTTTTCTTGTAACAAGCATGGAATCATTGCAAGGAATTGTACAGAGGTAAGACCTTTTAATGGTTACTGTTACTCATGCAACAAGTTTGGTCATAGAGCTATGAATTGCAAGACTAGTAAGAAGAATAGAATTCAACAAGATCAGAGAAATCAAAATCAAACAAATGTAAGAAGTGCTCAGAATGTTACATGCTAGATATGTAATTGTAATGGTCACACAAAAAAACAATGCACAATGGTGACTCATGTCAATTCATCGAGGAATATAAGATCTCCAGTCATTTTTCACTCTTGTAACAAAGCTAGATATATCTCAAGGTTCTGTAGATCAAGGATGCAAGGTCAGGAAAGCCCTAAAAAGGCCAGAGAACCAATTTTGGATCCCGTAGGAGAAGTAAATTTTGTCAAAGCCTCAGATGATGTGAGCATGATTTGGTTAGAGAAAAAGAAGGACAAGACTGATGAGAATGTATTAGATGCATCCGTAGTGGACACAACCTCTACATCTGGATGAATGGCCCTCAGGGTCATAGGGGGAGCTAATTTAGCTCTAGACCCCTACATGGCTGGTATACTCATCCTCAGAGTATGCACCTTTGGACTTAAGCTTTTGGAGTATAGAGGTACCTATGTGCAAGAGTGCACATGTTGATTGTTAGCAGAACTCGAGTTGCAAATTTTGAAGTGACAACCTGGTTTACGCGACTTGCATTAATGGAAGATTTTTCACTTTAAAGAACACATAAGTCATTTGATTTCTCATCGCATTCAAATTCAGAGTGATAGGAGAGAAGAAAGAGCCTTGGAAGTTGTTGTGGAGACTTGGAGATTGATCTATTAGTGTTTACAGTGCATTTGATTGGTTGCAGAAACCCTAAGCTCGTTGCACCGATTCAGAAGCCTTAAGATTATCTCAGAGCTTAGTTGGAAATCATTTACAAGTAATTCATGGCACTCCCATTGTTTATGATGTTACTAAGAAGAAGAGATATGTTTTTAAGAAACATCCATTCAAATCAACCCTAGATGATTTAGAGGGAGCTTTCTCCCGCACACCTATGGGCATCATGCATGTGGAAGACACTAGAGCATATATCTACTGTAAGAAGGAACTAGTTGGATTGGATAGGCTAAGAGTGCACATGGACACCATGCTGAAACCTGACAAGATGTTCTTGGATGAATATGCTAAATGGAATGATCACCCAATTGTTGAGTATGCTATGGCATATGAATTCTATGAGACAAAATGGGTAAAAATCTTGTTGAGCAGAATTCATGATAATCTATTTTGGATTGGTGATGTACCAGTTAGAATCACCAATGGCTTGATACATGAGATGACAGGCCTTTCTAGGTCAGGCACTGTCCTTCTTATGGGAAAGGATGTCAAAAATATGGTTGAAAAAATATGTAAGTCAAGGAGTGATAGGCACGATATGAGCATCGAGCCTATTGAGCAAGAAGACATCAAATTGATGTCAATGATACTGGGGTACAGGTTTCATCACACCAACAGGGTGAATAGTGTGTCTGTGGGTACTATTCTAGTAGCCATTAGACTTGTGAAGGAAGATGGGGAATTCAACTTGTGTGAGATCTTGCGCACACAGTTGATTGATAACATCAAGGCCATCAAGCATGAAAAGATAAAGATATTTAGGTTTGGGTCACTACTCATCTACATGTAACTTCATATTGTTGGGAAGATATCAGATTTGTATTTGGACAAGTCCATTCCAACCATGCCTCAGATATCCAACAAAGCATCCATTGAAAGTACACTAAGGGATTATATAACATTGGAATTCAAGACCTTTAGAGCTAAGATCCAAATGACGTACAAGATTCTAGAAAGTATTATGGAAAAGTATAAGGATTCAATTTTTTTTATGGTGGAAACTGATACAACTTGTATGGAAGCTATTGAACCAAGAACTAAGTGGATTCATCCACTTGGCTATGAGGTAGAGGAACATGTCCTTGAAGCATATACACAGGTACTACTTTCAGCCCCCAAAGATCCTCATGAAACTAGGTGGGGAACATATGAGGAGAAAACCAGAGAAGTAGATGAAAAGCTTAACAGTGCAGCAACCAAAAAGGAGGTTGCTAAAGTCACATCAGAGATCTTAAGGATTCATGGTGTATCTCAAGTAGACCTTGACAAGGCAAGGGAAGATTAGATTTCTTTGGAAATGAAAAGCGCAATAGAAAAAGAAGAACAAGAAGATCCTAAGATGAAGAAGATAAAAATTGAAAAAGATGACAATCAGAAGGATATATCTGATGACACTCCTTCTGTGCCCAAAGAAACCAGTGATTCTAATGCTCCTCTGGAGTATAAGCCAATAGCCAAAAGGAAGAAAGAAACCAGCACTAGTCATCCATCCTCATGAGCTATAAGGAGAAAGAAAAACATTCAAGCAGCTTCTAAGGAAGGATTTAGACCAAGCCTCAAAGTATTGAGGACAAGAATTGTTAATGAGGGAAGAATTGATCAAGTAGGGAAGTTTTATGAATCATACAGTGAGATTGATAAATTAGAAATACATGATATAATTGTTAAACATATGATAAAGTTCAAGAAGATAGTTCTTGAATTGAAAACAACAATTCTAGATAAAGTATGGGAGATATTGGATACCTTGAAGAGACAAGCCACTGAAGAAGACTTCAGAATAAGGGAACAAATTCTTGATTCCACTCTTCCAATATGTTTTGTTGAAGAAAAGTCACTATTGTTGAATTTAGTGAATCCGTACTTGAGGTCAAAGATGAGAACACTGCATCTCATGAACAAAGACCATGAGCTGATCTCTAAGGAAACATAGAAGGCCTTTGAGAAGGTATTCTTAGAACAATGCATGAAACCAATGTCTGTGCCCATCTCTCAAGTACCTAGTAAGCAAGACAATGCAATAGAGACTATCAAGGAACAATCTACAGGTCCTCAGGATTCAGTACCTATAGTGGAAGTACAAACAGAGGCAGATAAATCTGCACCCATGATAGAATCACTCAAGGATAGCACCATTATCATTGATAATATGGAGATAGCCATCGAGGCCACTGACATAGACTTAGACAAGTTTGAGGAAGCTTTTGTGAGCACACAAGAAGCTGATATTGATTGAAAACATATCAGATGAGAAGGAAAAAGAGAAAATGAAACAAGAAGAAGAAGAAGAAAAAGATCAAAAGAAAGATGAAAATTCTATGGATCTACCCAAGGTAAAACTAGAAGTGATGGATAGCACTCCGATCACTCCCTCCTTATCATTGTTGTCAAGTTTGACACCTGACACATCCAGTTTGGACTCATGGAAAGAAGAAGACTTGATTAAGTTCAACATCTTAGCTATGGAGAAGGCAAAGGAGAAACAAGTCATGTGAAATCCTCTCCTTGTGGAATCAGTGAACATACTAAACAATTTGTTTCCTACAGACATGAAAGTGAATAAGGTACACTCAATTGATGATGTGAGTATAGTTATCTCACAGTTTAAAAGTAATTTTTCTAGCCTTGAAGAATCTGCATCCAAAATTGTAAAAGAGAAGTACCTAAAGAAAAGATTGAATGAGTTAATGAGAAAATTTGCACTAGATTTGAACTCACTCAAGACAAGACAAACATCCCTAAAAGAATTTTCTGATCAAGGAAGGAAATTCATTGCAGATTGCATGGATCAGGATAAGATTACTGATGCCCATGTTAAGACAATACAAGATGCATAAGCTATGATTGAACAGGTGAAGAGTTCAATGAAAGACTCATCCACTGATGTGAACATGTGTAATAATTTTTACTAGGGTCAATTGGACAAAATTGAGAATGCATAGAAAGAGATGGAAAAGATAAGGTCTAAACAGACTCAGTTGAGGAATGCTCTTGTGCACTCACTAGACATTCTCAATCAGAACATAAAGGAGATTGACACCACCATGATTACCGATGATCAAGGTCCGAGCATAGATCTGAAGAAGATGGAGAAGCTTCAATATGCTTTATGCGCCCATCTCCAGATAGTTAACTCCTTGATAACTTTTTGGAAGAAGGAGATACAGAACCTCAAGATAGCATATCTGAATGTTTTGCCTAAGTATGTATAGATACAGTTTTTTGGTACACCTTTGTCATTAATGTCAAAGGGAGAGTTGTGTATAGAATATGGAGTATAATATGTATAGGGAGATATAAGATTATGTATAAAAAATGTATAGAAGACAAAAGTTTTTGTGTTAAAGAATAGTTAGCAACTTGGCCATATTCCTTTGTTGCCATCAATGAAAAAGGGGGAGATTGTTGAAAAGTTGTCTATACTAAAGTATATGACTAGATATAGTGTTGTCATTATAGAAACAAAGTCATATAGTAGTTTGGAGTCAATGCACTTGATGTAAAGATCAAAATTTAGTTAAGTGTTGAAGACTGGACAATATACAGAGTTCCGACAGCTCAAAGTATTAGTGCACGTGTGTACAGAAGAATTATGGTATGCACCCTAGGAGTTAAGTTAGTTAGACTATATTCTTGCTTAGTCTATAAGTGTATAATCAGATGTGCAAGTATGAGAGAGTTATAGTCAATTGAAGTTGCACAGCCAGTGTGTGCTAGCAGAGAACAGAGCATGGAGCCGACAGTTAGCATTTTGGTTTGTGATTATAATGTATTATTGGAAAGGCTATGTGCCTATTGTATTTAGGTTTCTAACATGTTTATATTTATAATTGTAAGCATGCTTAAGCCAATTCATTTGGAAGTGTTGTTTGTAATTAGTTATAGGGCCGACCTAATTGTGTATTTTGTATGAGTGCATAAAAATAAGGTGCACCCATTGTATTTGGTATGGAAGTTGAAATAGAGTTGTGATAAGTAGAGAAGAAGTGTATGAAGACACTAGAAGATGTATTAGAGCTTTGCAAGAGGTCAAAGCATCAGTGTATCAAAGGAACTGATCTGACAAGTAGTGTCACAGTGATAGTTCATCCTGCAGATATAGTGTGTATCTGAGATTAGAAGGTTGTAGCCTTCACCACTTGAGTAGTGAACTCTTGGATAGTGCATCCTCTCCCCTAACAGGGGCAATTTTAAAAGACTCCTAACAGGGTCCAACCCTTAAAAACTCTACTTAAAGCATTGTAAAGCTACTCCTAATAGGGTAAAGGATCTTCTAGCAAGGATCACAAAACACTAGTGCAGAATATTAGTGGGTGTCAATTCCCACCGGGGTTTTTACCTATTTGGGTTTCCCTGTAATCATATTAGCGTCATGTGTTGATTTCATGTTTCATGTCTATGTGAATGTTTATTTTAGTACTTATTCATTTATGTTCAGCATAAAGATTAAAGTGAAAAGTTAAAATATAGTGAACACTAATTCACCCCCCCCTCTCAGTGTTCCCATTCCTAACACTTGTAAGCCTCATCATCTCGAGTAAGAGATTGGTGTGCATTGACAAGAATCTCATCTTTTGAAGATCATTAGTCTATCTTAGGTTGACAATCCAATCCTATTTTATCCTACATCAGGAAACAAAAACTTATTGACCGATACTTAGTAAATCTTCCACCATCTTCCACTAATATTCCATCATCATCCTCAATCAAAACCAAGCATCCCACCATCCTCCAAGTGTTGATCCAAATCCTTGCTTCATATCATAGATTTTACCATCCTCAGAGATTCTTTAGATCTACATCTATCATTCTTAGAGTTTTTAGGAAGCACTTTGCATCCATCCGTCATCTACAATGTCATATTTAGATCTACATTCCATGCCTACCGAGATGCGATCCAAGAGGAGAAGGAATATGGATCCCTATCTAGCCACTAGTTCATCTGATCCTAACAATCCTACTAGCACGATGGTAACCTAAAATCCACAAATCCCACAAATTGAGAATGTATGGGATGATCCCAATGGACTCCCCACTTCATTTTCCATGGAAACATTCACAAGACACCCAGGTCATGCAAAAATGGTGAGTGCAATCATTGATCAGAATTGATGGGCTATAATAGAAAACTTTGCACAAGAGGGTACTTCATTCCACTACATCTTCAACCCCTCATCCCCATCAACAACATCCACATCCCAGCTAAAACCTACACCCCATCATCCAAAAATTCCATGATCCTAACTTGCACATATCTCAGGAAGCCTCACCCATCCCCCATCTCTTGCAAAGCAGCTTCACAAATCTCACAACACAAGAAATATCACAATCCACTCCCTTTTCTATCATGGGAACACCATCATCTTCTATAGCATCTCAAGCCACCACTCAGGCCCAAAGCTTCCCACAAAACCAACCTCCACCTACCACACAAGTCACTACACAAGCAGTTCCTCCACCTTCCATGGGCCAAGCGACATCATCTTTTCCGGGGGTAACCCAATCATTCCCCTCTTTTACCCAACAAGCCTCTACATCAATCCCATCCTTTCCAGGGGAAATGCAATCATTTCTCTCTTTTACTCAGCAAACTTCCACATCAACGCCACCCTTCTCATGGGAAACACAAGCATTTTCTTCCAATATACAAGCCCATCAAACTACTTTCACAATAGGGATACCCTCCATGGGATCCAAGGATCCACCATCTACATCCTAAACCCACACCATCACATCTACATTTCCATCATTCTCTACATCACAACTCCTGCCATGAACTGATTCTCATTGGGGCCTCACTCAAGCATAAATACAAGCTTTGGATATACCGACCTAATCCCACATATCCATGCTTGCAAACCAACAAGCCAATTTCCCTCAAGCAGTGCAACAACAACAATCACAACCTCTGCTAGTTTCATCCTTTCCTTCATATACCAACTATCTATCCGCACCACCTACCACTTCTCAAATAGTTCCACCACCCGAACAACAAAGTTCATCTCATCTCGCCAACTACCTTGCGCAACCACCTCCCATCACCGACTTCCCAACATCTGTACCTTCCCTATGAAATGTAGGAATGCACCCCACCTACATTAGCCAAGCTCAAAGCCAAGTGAACCAAGGTCAATCCTATCAACAAGCTACACCATTCCATCAGCCTCCTTCACCACAAAAATACTTCCCAGCGCAACAACAACAACAAAATCCCATTATCCTCTAGCAGCAACAAGCATCCTATTATCCAGGGCAACAACAAAATCCCATTGTACCCCAAAAACAAGCCATTCCATATCCTCCACAACAATACACTCCCACACCTCAGCAATAATATCATCCCCAACAACCATCATCCCAACATCCATTCCAATATGTCTATCTTGCTGGACAGTCGCCATATCCCACTCTACAATATCCACCACAAAATCATCCTTATTCACCAACACCATTAGATCCTTTCCCAATGGGAGTACTCACTCCAATGCCAATCAATGCCGGGTGGGAAGAGATGAAGAATGCTCTTAAAGAGCTTAAGGCCAGAATAGAGAGCAAGGCCTTCAAGTTTGATGAGGTTTGTCCCTATTCTTTTGACAGATCAATCAGAACAATCCCATTTCGTAAGCACTTCAAAACACCCAAATTCGATAAATATCAAGGGAAAGGAGACCTAGTTAGCCATGTCAAAGAGTTTAGATATATGGCATGTTAGGAAGTGGCGTATAGTGATAAATTCCTTATGTTCTTATTCCCCAAGAGCTTAGGAGGAACCACTATTGAGTGGTTCTACAAGATACCCTATGGAACGGTCACAACCTTTACCAAACTCTCTGAGAAGTTTGTTGCCCAATATGCCCATAATGTCAAGAATGAGTTATCTTTTCTAGACCTTTGCAACTTGAAGTAGAAAGGAGGGGAGAGCCTAGTCGATTACTTGCAATGATGGCAGAACCTCACTGCCAAGTTATCATATCAACTCCCTAGGAAACATCTTACAAAGATTCTTCATTGATAACCTCCATCCCAAACTATCCCACTTCATGAGGATGAACTGTATTTAAACATATCATGACATCAAAGACAAAGGGATAGATATTGAAAGAGGCCTCTTAGATGAAGTCACAATTTGACATTACAAGGATGATTCCCACAACAAGCCTAGTAATGACAAACCCCACTACTGGAATAGAAACAAGAATGATATTACCGACAGAGCCACTGACACCAAGCATATCCAAATTGTTGTGGCTGGTCCTACACCAACTCCTGCATATCACCATCAACAACCCCAAATCAATCAACAACCTATGCAGAACTAACAACATCAAGAAAACCAAGGTAACCAAGAAAATTAGGCCAATTCCATATCCACTACTCCAAATTAGAATAGGCCTCAAGTCTAGACTCACCAAAAGTGAACCTTCACCCCTCTTGGTGAACCACTGGACATAATATTTCATTGAATGGCTAAGGCTAACCTAATCACTTACCCACCAACCCAGTAATTCAAGGATGCAACTCCCAAGCCCAAATGGTATAAAGACCATGAAATTGTGATTAATATCATATTAAAGGACATTCCACCCTAAGGTGTATGAAACTAAAACACTATATCCAAGATCTCATCGATAGAAAGGAGATCCAAGTGGAGACACTAGCCAAAACTTCACCTAATGCCAATCTGTAGATCTATCAGAATGTGTTCCCTCAACACAACACTAGGAAGAATGAAGTCAATGCCAATCCTCCACCCCATAACCAAGGAAAAGGAAAGCAAGGAGACCATGCTGACCATAAAGACTATAATACTACCCATATCAACTATGATAAATTTGTTGGATGCATAACCCAAGTTGAGTCCACAGTCAATGTCATCCATGTTAAGGGAGTAGATAGTCAATGTGTTGTTACCACCCACAAAGGCCAGATATCTATCACTGGTGCTAATCTAAGACCAACTTAGAATGCCCAATACAATCTTCTTGAACACCTTGGGAATACACATGCCCAAATCTTCATCAATGACCTTCTCCGCACTTCACCCATCCATCAAGAAATCCTCAACCGATCCCTCCAAGAAGGACATGTCCCCACATACATAAATACCATCTAGTTTGAGAACCTTGTGGGACATCTATTAGCATGATGTGCTCTTTCCTTCAAGCCATCTGATATACCATCTGTTGAGCCTGATCACAATCTCCCTCTCCACATTATTGTCATGATCAGGGACTTTTCCATTAAAAGGGTCATGATAGATAATGGCTCGACCCTAAATTTGTGTACTCTAAAGTTCATTCAAAAAATAGGGCTCACAGAGGCTGACATATCACATGAGCTCATCACTATCAAGGTATATGATAACTTGGAGCATACCTTTGAAGGTACCATTCTTTTTCCTATCAAGATAGGCCCTACAACTCAAGACACCATCTACCATGTTGTTGATCTTGATCTACCATATAACATCCTCCTCGGCTGACCATGGATCCATTCCATTAAAGTTGTACAATCTACTTATCACTCGTGCATCAAATTTTTGCATCAAGGCACTGAGATCACCATCCATGCAGACCCCCAACCCTTTACATACTATCGTGCGATGGAAGCATCATTCCCTCATTACACAGATTGTCCTAGAATCAAAATTGGTACTTCTATTGCCAACTCATCCTGATCTCATAGCAATCCAGATACTATCCTTGCCTCCACTCTCTCTTCTGTCAAGATCAACAACCAGGGCTATAGTGAAAATAGTGTCACTGATGCATTCACTATAGGGGCCCTACCTCTGGATCCACACACACAAGGGCACCCAAGCCACCAAAGAAAGCCTACTCCTGCCAATCATGAAATCAAGCAATTGGGACCATTGACATTTTTTTCCCATGGAAATATAAATAGCCTTGAGATGGACCTTGACATCAATCGGTGGTTGTATAGAGATCCCCCACCTCCTGACACTGAACTCCTTGGCTACTTCAAAGAAAAATATCCATCATCACACAAGTATGTCATAGAATAATGGAAATACCAAGGCGGTGGTCTAGGACCATAAGAAAGTGGTAACAAAGATCCAATCATAGCCTCGAAGAACCTAAAATATCAAGGTCTTTGATTTAATACCCTTTGCCTACACATACAAGAATCCAATACCACAACTGGGGGCACCAACTTGCCCAATGTTCCCCTCTTGAATAGCTAGGATGACCTTGTAGAGATTGAAGACATCCCTGAAGAGGAAGAAAAGAAATCCTATGATGACATCTTGAATGATGATACCCTCTTGGGTACTTCTATCCTCCATCAACTCGCCATTAACATCATAGAACTTCCCCTCATCCATCCATAACTCATAGATTGGGACCAACCAAGCGTCACACATATCAATGAGTTCTAAAGCACAGAAGTGCTCCTAAGATTCATGGGAACATCCAGCCAACAATAAGATCAACATCAGTAATCAATTTGTGTCTGCAAGCTCAACCCTAAAGGATATTTTGGGGAAGAGGTAAGCTTTAGCTGCAAAATTGAAAAAGAAAAACAAAAGAATGAGTCCTGATGTGAAAATCCCTCTACAACACATTCTGATTCTAAAAAAGTAAAAATAAAGGGTGTATCTTCTGGTGAAAAGCTCTCTAAGCCGCTAGAAGATGAAGACTTGCCTCTTCCTCCCATCCAGAATTACAAACCAGAGCAGTCACCCATCATCATTGAGGAAACAAAACTAGTCAACTTAGGCACATAAGAATACTCGAGGATCACCTACATCACATCATCTCTAACTGAGGGTGAGGAAATGGATTTCATTGCACTTCTCTGGGAGGTATTTATAAATTTTATATGGTCATATGCCAACATGCCTGGACTTGATCCAAATCTAGTTGTCCATCATCTTGTAGTGGACCCTAACACCAAGCTAGTAAAAAAGAAGCTACACAAAATGCATCCTAAAGTAGCTCTATTAGTCAAAATAGAATTAGAAAATCTACTACAAGCTAAGATCATCAAAGCCATTGATTACTCAGAGTGGATCTCCAACATGGTGCCTATCACCAAACCTTCAGGAGAGATAAGAATCTACACAGACTTCAGGGAATTAAACAAAGCATGTCCCAAGGATGATTTCCTGCTACGTAACATAGACATGATAGTTGATCTCACAACGGGCCATGAAATGTTGTCACTCATGGATGGCTTCTCAGGGTACAATCAGATCTGAATAGAAAAAGAAGATCAACACAAAACACCATTCACCACACCATGGGGTACCTTCTACTATAATATGATTCCATTTGGACTAAAGAATGCATGAGCCACTTTTCAACGAGCAATGACATCCATCTTCCATGATATGATACACAAAATCCTAGAAGACTATGTGGACAATATTATTGCAAAATCTAAGACACGATGTGAATGCCTAGATATTCTTGAAAGCATGTTCGATCATCTCCTTCATTATGGCTTAAAGCTGAATCCCAAGAATTGTGCCTTTGGTATAACATCTGGAAAGATTCTAGGCTTCATTGTATCATGGTGCGGAATAGAGATTGACCCCAAAAATGTCAAAGCCATCACAAAATTGTCTCCTCCTAGAACACTCAAGCAACTCAGAAGCTTGAAAGGAAAGCTCCAATTAGTGTGTCAATTCATATCACAACTAGCAGACAAGTGCCAACCTTTCATGCATCTTCTCTGCAAGGACACAAGCTTCAAATGGGATCCTATCTATCAAAGAAGCTTTGACAAGCTAAAAGAATATGTGGAAAAATCTTCCATCCTTGAACCGCTAGTTTCAGGATGCCTTGTTATACTCTATATCTCAAAAACCACTACAACACTAGGGGAATTCTTAGTACAACATGATGATAACAAAAAAGAGAGATCCATCTATTATATCAGTAGAACACTTGGTGGCTATGAGCTCAATTATTCACCAATGGAGAAAGCATGCCTCGCAGTGGTCTTTGCCACTCAAAAGCTTAGACATTACATGCTTATCCACATAATCAAGCTCATCTCAAAGGTGGACTCACTCAAGTATTTGTTATCAAGGACCACTCTCATAGGCCGTATGGAAAAATGGGTCATGCTACTTAGCGAGTTTGACATCCAGTACATAGATCATAAGGCAATCAAAGGGAAAGTAATTTCTGATCGGCTTGCAGAAGCACCTTTGTTGGATGCATATCCCCTAATCATGGAGTTTCCTGCTGAGCATCTATGTATGATCAAAGAACAACTAATATGGAAGCTATACTTTGATGGCTCCTATACATCACATGGATTAGGGGTAGGAATCCTATTCGTGACACCTAAAGGTGACTATATTCCAAAATCATTCAAACAAGGATTTACTTGCACCAAAAACATTGTAGAATATGAGGCACTCATCTTAGGCCTCAAGACAACTATCTAGTGGAACATAACAGAACTACAAGTGTTTGGAGATTCATATCTAATTATCAAGCAAGTCCTAGGTGAATTCCAAATGAAGGATGATAAGCTTCTACCATACAGAGAAATCATGGATAGATTGATAGAACACTTAATGAGTCTATAGTTCATGTAAATACCAAGACTTCAGAAAAAAGTGGCTGACACAATGGAAACCATTAGATCCTTATTAGAGATCCCTCGCGACTCATCACAATATGAATTCTTAGTCGAGAAACTACACACGCCTGCTTATGAGAGTGCGAATTTAGAAATGGTGTATGTCTTGGTTGGTCCCCAGTCCCCATGGTACCATGACATTCATGCATATTTTAAAAATGGTATCATATCTCCCCATCTCACCAACACCCAATGCCAAAACCTAATTTTTAGAGCTTCCCGCTACACTCTTGTAGCCAACACCCTTTATCATCAAGGATATCACAACATCGTCTCTAGGTTTTTAGATTCAAATGAGGCCGTCTTGGCTTTACAAGAGGTACATACTAGAATTTATGGTGCCCACACAAGTGGCATGGTCCTAGCAAAGTAGTTGCTTCAAGTCAAGTATTACTGGCCAATAATGGAACATGATGCCTATGAATTCATCAAGAAATATCTACCGTATAAGCAACATGCAAATCTGCTTCATGCACCAGCTCAAGACTTGTAGCCCATTGTGCCCCCTTGACCATTTTTATGTTGCGGCTTTGACCTTGTTGGGTTAATCACTCCCCTTTCCTCAGATGGACATAAACATATCATAACGGCCACATAGTACTTCACAAAGTGGATTCAAGAAATTTTGCTCATCCTCACTACTGACATTCAGATATCCAATTTCATCATATACCACATCATTTGCCACCTCGACATACCATCTACCATCTTCATAGATCATGGCACACTTTTTGAAAACCAACATGTGGATGATCTATGTGCTAGACTCCACATCCACCATCATTTCTCTAGCCCATACTTCCCCCAAGGAAATGACCAAGCTGAGGCAACCAACAAAACCATTCTCAAAGTCCTCAAGAAGGCTATCAATGATTTTGGTTGTGACTGACACCTCTAAATAAATCCCACCCTCTAGGCCTACCACACTTCTTATCGCACTCCCACAAACACCACCCCATATTTCCTTGTATATGGTGCCAAAGCCCTTCTACCCATCAAGGTTGAGCTCCCATCATTGCGTGTCTCCATGAAGAACTATACCACATATGAAGACTATCACGTGGCATACCTTACGTAGCTGGACCTGTTAGATGAAAAGAGGCAACAAGCATATGATCACTCGGTTGCATACCAGAATTGACTCAAAAGGAGTTACAACAAAAAGGTCAATCCAAGAAAATTCCAATGTGAGGCCTCACCCTGAGCCCATCATAGTCTTTTAGTTTCTGCATTTGAGATAGACTTATTTGATACTATATTTTGATGCATTATGGTTTTTAGACACTTTTTATTATGGATTTTTTCACCATAGAGACTATATGCACATTATGATATGTTTGTTTTGATGATTACTATGATATCATTTTGGTTCTACATGTGTGATTAGTTTGGTTTTATGAATGTTATGATGTCATGATGATATTTAATTATACAAATGAATTATTGATGCAATAATGATGTTATGAGCTTTATTAAGTGATGAAGTTGTTTTATTCCTTGATGAGTTATATATGTGCCATAAGTGAATTAGTAATCCATTTTAATTATGACTTGTTAGGAATGTTGCAAATGAATTATTTGATCATTAATTTTATGAATTTATATATTTCCTTGGACTCTTGATGTTGGACTTTAGTTTGTAGGGAGTTAGACCATGGTTAATTTTGGGGAACCAAAGCATAGACCTATGTTAATTCAATTAGCCAAGGTTGCATCTAATAAGAGACAAAACCTTATTGTATCATGTTTTATTTGTGAACATAATGAGCATGTGTGTATTTAATTAATATGTTTAATTGTAAATGTAAATTGTTTTATGAATGCTCAAGTGGATATGCCACATGGTTTGTGATGTGTAATTCATGTTGTGTCAATTGACACTTGTAAGTGTACTTGTGGCAAAGACATGTCCACTTGAGGAAATGGATTACCATCAACCTAGGATAGTACCCTTAAGGATCCCCATGTGAATCCCTTGGTTAGGGAGCTTAAGGTAGTGTCATTTCATGGTTTTCGAATTTGAACTTGTCATGAGTATTTGGGGGGTTAAAAAGGTGTCTAGGGGTGTGTTTAGGCCATTTTTAGTTAGCCCACTTGGTATAATTATGGGTAAGGGTCACTTTTCACCATAGGACAACCCATAGTTGACCAAAAGACCCATCCAAAAGTTGGTCTTCCAAGATGGCCGAAAATCAACTTTTGGGACCAAGT
Organism: Chamaecyparis obtusa; assembly: GCA_027943335.1. NCBI lineage: Eukaryota > Viridiplantae > Streptophyta > Pinopsida > Cupressales > Cupressaceae > Chamaecyparis > Chamaecyparis obtusa. Next base: position 1,448,042 of record BSBK01002244.1, read on the forward strand.
TTTGGAAAGAACACCATCCATTAGAACGGTAGTCCTATTTCCACCTTTTTAGCTTACCTTTGTAAGAGGCCATTTTTAGTAAGCTTGTAAGGAGTTTAGGGAAGACCACCCAATGGGAAGGAAACCTTATCCCTAGAGGTTTGTGGGAAGATGTGTGGAGGCTATTTTAGAGGGGACTCTTCTTTTGGAAGAGTTTGAACACCCACTCTCTAACTTAGAGACTAGTTAATTTTGGAGGAGCTTGGAGAGGAGAAAGCTTGGACAAAAAGGCTCTCAACTTCAACACTTGCCATTATTTCTTGGACTTAGGTTGGTGGCTCTACTTGAAATCTTATGTAGATGAAATTTTGTATGTGAATAATATGGTATTTTGTGTTCTTCATGTTCTTGTTGTTGAGATTTTTGTTGTTCTTGCATGTTAGTAGATGCTTATGTAAATCTTGTGCTTGTTTTGTGCAAGTTATTTGTTGTGTTGTAAATGTGAAGTTTTGTGATTTAGATCCCTTGTTTTGTGATGTTTGTATGGGATTCTCAAGGCCACACTCAACCATGGGGGGAAGAGTAGCCTTGGGGGTGAAGGGTTTTCTTTGGACAACCATGGGTGTAGAGTCTCTCCTTGGAAAGGAGAAGGAAAAAAGCATAGAAGTATGGGCTCCATGTAGCCATTTCATTTCTTGTATATTGGGGGCCATAAGGAGTAGTATTTGCCTTGATTCCATGGGGGTCATAAGGGCTTTGTTGTGATTTTGGGTATATAGTTGAGATGAGTTTGGGAAAGCCATGTGAAGGCTTGTCTATTTGTTTTTTTTCTTTGAAATGGGCTTTCTCTCCTTTGGTACTTAGTCCACCTTCACCCCAAGAGTAGGGTCATTGTGAGACCCTTTGTTCATAACCTTGGTTGGGAGTTTTTATGTGCTTGTTGTTTTGTTGTATTTGTTTGGATTTTCATGTATGTAATCCTGTCTATGTGTTGGTTCCCCTAGCTCAGGGGTGGCCTCTTAGAGGCCTTGGTTGGGAGGTGAGCTTCCCCATGGTCCACCCATGTTTGCATTGTAGGATTTGGAGCCTTGATAATTGATGAAGAAAGTTGGGGTTGTACTCAAAGTAGAATTGGTTCTCTCATTAGATGTGAAAGGGTTTACCCATTGTAAAAGGGATCTTAAGGATCCCTTGTGATCTTTGTAAATGTACAAGCTTGTATTAAAGATTTTCATTTGATATCTTATTATGTTATTAGGAAGCTGTATTCCTTGTATTTGAATACATGTATATAGAAGAGTTCTTCTATGTTAAAAGTTCTCTGTTTAGTTTGATTTAATTCTGAAAAATAAATGCAAACAAAATAAGTTATTGGGTTTATTCTTGTACCTCAAATGTACGATAGATTTCCTCTTAGAAAAAAAAAACATCTCTATTTTGTTTAGAGTTACATTGTGAATAAAAGATTTAATATTGTTCTTGAATGTATAAATATTTAGTGCAGAAATATTGTTTTTGTAAATTTTAGATTTCGTCATTTTAAGTAATGATGTTGGAATATTAGTAGTTGCTTTTAGAGCAGTTCTTTAATTCTAAGTTAGAATGACTGTTTTAAATAGTTTATATTCTCTACATAAATGTATTGTAAATGAATGAATTTTAGCATTTGTGACATTGTTATTAGCAAATAAATATTGTCCTAAGATAGCAGGAAGGAAAGAAAAATAAATGAGTTTAACCCCATGAATCTTCTTCCAAATATTAGAGTAAAATTAATTTTAATTACTGCTGCATTTTCTAGTTTAATTTATTTAAAACCAGAATGAAAAGAAACATTTTTTCTTTAAAATAAAATAAAATGTTTATTTCACTTTTTTTCTGTTACTATTTATTTATTTTATAAATAAATGAAAACACTATTCTAGTTTTGTAAAAAATAAATAAATCTTATGCATGTGCTTTTTCACCCTATTTTATCTCTTGAAAAATACATATAAATATGTATTAGAGCATTTAAAAAAATACTAAATTAGAAAAAAAATAAAATATTATTTTCTTGTATAAAATAAACATCTATTTTCGTTATTCTGTTTAATGAATAATATTTTTTTAAAATAAAAATTTAATATAAAAAAATTAATATATAAAAAAAATTAAATGAAATTAAGGGGGGCTTTGGAAACCCCCCCTACCACGTCACATGCTACAGCAGCACGTGCCAGCTGCTCATAGCCACATAACATGGACTGTGAGCATATCATAGTCGGCTCTAGCCGACTGTGATCATACGCTCACAGCCCACAACCGTGGACTGTGGGAGGTCACAATCATGGCCAAGGCTGCTAGCTGTGGCCTATCCACAACAATGGCCATGGGTTTGGGGGTAGAGTCTAGCTCCCCCAACCCCATTTTAATTTATTTTTTTAACAAAAAAATATAAATAGTAACCCTGCATCAAGGGTAAACAAAAAAAATGAATACTTGTTTCAAATGGTAAAAATCTTACCAGATTCGTGTAGGCCACCATCGTTGCTATCAAGGAGATCAAAGATGAGGCTTTGGTTTATTAATACATATGTATTCAGATATATACAAAATCTATATAAATGCAAATACATATGCTTAATATTTGAGGAGTAAATCCTCCATTGTTGATCTTCACTCATACCTGCAAGAAGCAAACTAAGGGAGAAAAGAAGAGAAAAAAAAAAGTTTTTTCTTCCATTAGCGTTTGGGTGGGAAGTTTTAGAAGGAGAAATGGAAAATTTGGGGAATTTTTTAGAACTTGTCTTTTCCCCTCTAACCCCAATTTTGGGATTAGGGTTAGGGCTTGGAAAAGTCAACCCCCATTTAAAATATTTCTTCATTTCCTTTTCCCCCCCAAACCACCTTGCTACTTTATTCTCTATTAAACTATATTGTGTGTCTTTTTTAATTCTTTGAGAAGAAAATGAACTTTATTTTAATAAGAAATGGTGATTTGTTAGAGTGGTGGAGGTTTTAGATTGTCAAATCATTATGAAGTTAATAATATTATAAAAATTTAATAGGAAGTTCAACACTAACTAAAGAAGTGGACTTTTAAATTTTACGTAAATAGATCCTTAATGTTTGGAGAAAGATTACTTTTCTAACTAATCTGAACAAAATTCCTATTCTGTGATTTTAAATTAAGATGGCTAAATTCTAAATTTGAGATTAATTCTAAGTTACTATTATGTTAATTTATTTGGCACTCATTTTGTTAGGGTATTAATAAGTTCTTGGGTAGGAAATTTAAAATTATCAAATAAGTTTATTATTCACTTGCTAGATAGTTCATTATAGTAATTTTATCTTTTAAATAAAAGTGGAAACCTTGGGCGGGTTATTAATTACTTTTATAAATGTAATTTATTTCAAGTCTTTAGCTATGTAAATTATTGTATTTAATGGGCCTCTTTACAACATTATATTGCAAAAACTTTATAATTGGAGGTTTTAAATTTAGTTAATTGAATTATTATGATAATTAAAATATCTAGGATAATGCTATCACCAAGAAGAAAAATTTGATAAGTTAGTAAATTGCATTATAGAATAATGAACTCAAATTTTAAGAGAAACAATCTTATTTGTATAACCTTGCTAATTTTGCTATTGTAATGTTATCAAGGCACTGTCATCATCACAAGAAGGACATTGGTGGGTACGATAACCCCTCGCCATATTTTCCCCTCGAACGAACATCAAGATTACCACTCTTGTGTGTGGCGTGATAACCACCTATATCACTTTAAATATTTAACATTGTTAATAATTCTTTTCATATTGGAAGTTTGAAACCATTAACCTTTAAATAACTATAAAATTGACTTTAAAATTTTTTTGTTGGTGTGTTTTTTCTCATAGAATTATGGGCATGACATCCAAGTGGGTGACATGGTCCTAAAGAAAAATTAGAAAGTGCAAGCACACCGAGAGAAGAAAGGCAAGTTTGAACCTACTTGGTTGGGCCCCAATGTTGTCACAACATACTTTGGCTCTAGAGCCTATCAACTATCAACACCAGAAGGTGAGCCCTTGAATGATCCTATCAACATCATACACCTGAAGAGGTTCTATGCCTGAACTAGATCTTGTAAAATCCAAAAAATCCATAAAAATTGGAAATCCAGAAAAATACAAAAAAAACAAAAACGCAAATAAAAATAATCATTCAATGGTGTAAAATTGGCAATTCAAGTGCCTTGGACAAGTATGTTAGTGAACCTTGGACAAGTATGTTAGTGAAAACCTGGAAACAGATGCCATACATAGTGGACTGAGTCATCATCTATCAAACTCCCATCCCCCCTCCCAAATCTCAATCCTCTTTATCCAATCCCCATCCCCACCACTAGCCCATCAATCTCAAGGTGTTCTATCCTCAAGCATATCCAACACAAAAATACGATCCTATCCCAACTCCCGAGCTTCCTGTATATAATCCTATATGTATCTTGTATAGAGAAATATTCTTATCCAAATCCCTAAGCTTTTAAAAATATCTATTGTACATATCTCCTTGTCCTTTGTACATATCATCACATCTTGTTGTACATATCCTCATTAGTCCTGCAACAACATTTGATCAAATAACCTTGTCCCACCCAACCTCGTACTTCTACATCTTTTGTCAACTATTCTTGATCACCATGATTATCCTTGATTCATCATTTTCCAACAAACAACACACATTCTCCTCATCAAACAAGTCCTTGAGGATGTATATGTTAGGAATAGTCGCAAGAGATAACTGAGAGGGGGGGGGGAGGTGAATCAGTTATCTACAAGATTCAATTCTTTATCCAATTAAGTATAGAATAACATTAAGCATAAACATAATATAAGAACACTTAACACAACACTATAATTTTGGTTACGGGGAAACCCAAATAGGTAAAAACCCCGGTGGGAATTAGCACCCACTATAAACTACACTAGAGTATTATGATCCCTGTTAGAAGATCTTACAACCCTGTTAGGAGTTGATCTTTACAATGCATTATGTATAGTGACTTGGTCAAAGTTCGGACCCTATTAGGAGTCTTTTACAATTAACCTTGTTAGGGGTGAGGATGCATTGTCCGGGAGCACACTGCTCAAAGGGGTGAAGGCTGCAACCTTCTATTTGATAGATACACACTATATCTAGATCTTGATGAACTACGAGTAGACCTGCTATCTTGATCAGTTCCAATGAATAGAATACACTCTTTGCTTTGTCACATAGACCTTCTATTGATGGCTCATAACTTTGCACCTTCTTCTTTGCTCTTCTTTTTGAACTACCTGCCATGCTTAGCAATCACAATGACTACCTATAAATATCTTCCTCTAAATGATATAATCAAGTCATCCTATTAAAACCATCTTGAAATCATATTAGAGAAACAATACAACTCTCTAATAACATCTCATTTTTCTATACTAATCACGCAAGACAAAATGGGACTACCCAACTCAATATGAGTAGACGCATCGCTTCATACTGTTGGCTCCACCAAATTAACTGATACTTTCTTCTTATGGTGAATTATGTCATGTGATCTTAACCAAAAATTCTTCACTCTTCTCCAAACACCAATCCAAGAACACATATCAAAATGATAGGTGCAACTACTGTAACAATATAAACATTGTCGGCTTCACCAGATAAACTCAGGAGACTGTAACTATCAACTGGAGACTTCATAACTCAACCTATACTACATATCTGATTCTACATCCATGAATATAGCATCATACACATGTTTAAAACATAAATATAAATGCACAAGGCTTCATCACAACCATACTGTAAATCACATACAAAACTCTTCCTGGGACCTGTCAGGAACACTCACTGATACAGACAACTGTATTACTCTCTTCACTCAAAATCAACCTTTGCATCTATGATATCATGTTGATAACATATCTAGGAAATATATACTCAAGGCTCTCTCCATTAGGCTTCCACACATGCTGCTTACCATATGTTGTCATCAATGACAAACTTACAGTTAGCACTCTAGCTTGCTGAAAAATCTCCAACAATCTCCCCCTTTGGCATTTATGGCAACATATGGAATGAAAAACACCACCAATCCAAATGTACAATAATTTAATAATATTCTCCATTTCCTCAAAAAAACTCCCCCAAGGATGAATCCTCCATCTCTTACTATTTTGTTTCTTCTTTCTAAATACTCACTCCCCCTTTCTATAATTCTTTTATAACATTCTCCATTTCCTCAACAAAAATTCCCCAAGGATGAATCCTCTATCTACTACTGAATGCTCTAATTATCAACTACTGTATCCTCTTAATGTTTTATTTTTCATGAATATACTTACCCCCCTTTGACATCAATGGAAAATGGCACCAAACAATTAAGCACCGGTACTACTCCTAAAGTAGAGTAGTCAACCATTCATTAGTCACTGAGGACTGATGCACTCTTGCAAACTCTAATCATATTTAGGGAAGGGAATTACTCCCAGCTTCTTCCTGAGATACTCAAATGTATCCTTAGGTAAAGGCTTTGTGAATATGTCTGCTAGATGATCTTTTGTGCTTACATAGTCCAACTTTACTTCTTTCTTTGCTACTTTATCTCTTAGGAAGTGATATTTTATCTCAATGTATTCTGTCTTTGCATGCATCACATGGTTCTTTGACATATTAATAGTGCTAGTGTTATCACAATGAATAACAATAGGATAATCAATCTGAATACCAAAGTTTTTTATCATCTGCTTGATCCACACAATTGTAGAAAAATTTAGTGCTGCTGCAACATACTTTGCTTTTGCTGTGGACTAAGAAATACAATTTTGCTTCTTACTTGTCCAAGTAACAAGTCTATCTCCAAGAAATATTTCTCCTCTTGAGGTGCTCTTTCTATCATCCATGCAACCTACCCAATCTGCATCTGTTTACACATGAAGTTCTACATTTTTTGAATTAGGATACCATAAACCATAGTCTATAGTTCCTCTCAAGTATTTGAATATCCTCTTTACTACCATAAGATGACTTTATTTAGGATCTGTTGCAAATCTTCCAACAATACCAACTGCATTAGAAATATCTGGTCTAGATTGAGTAAGATAGATTAGTTTACCAATCATAGAATTATACAAGGTTATGTCTATTGCTGCTGAATCATCTTCTTTTGAAAGCTTACATTCTATTATCATAGGGGTACTTACTGGCTTGCAATCATCCATCTTGAATTTCTTCAATATTTATTTCATGTACTTAGATTGATTAATGAAAATACCTTTGTCTGTCTGCTGCACATTTAGTCCCAAAAAGTACTTGATAGGTCCAATCATGCTCATTTCAAATTTTCTCTACATCTCTTTAGAAAATTCTGCACTAAGCTTTTCATTACCACCAAAGATAATGTCATCAACAAATATATCAACTAACAATAGTCCATCAGGTGTCTCTATTATGAATAAGTTACAATCTGTTGCTCCTTTCTTGAATCCAATCTTTGTCAAGTATCCATCAAGTCTTTCATACCATGCTCTAGGGGTTTTCTTAAGTCCATAGAGGGATTTATTCAATCTGGATACCATATCAGGTCTGTTTGATAAGGTAAATCCTTTAGGTTGTTCTATGTATACTTCTTCCTTCAAATCTCCATTCAGGAATGTTGACTTGACATCCATCTGGTATACCTTAAAGTCTTTGAATGTATCATAGGCTAGAAACAACTTTATGTCTTCCAATTTTCTTATAGGGGAAAATGTATCTGAATAATCAATTCCTTCTCTTTGTGCATATCCTTTGCATACTAGTCTTGGTTTGTTTCTTACCATTGTTCCATCTTCATTCATCTTATTTCTGAATATCCACTTGGTTCCAATCACATTCATATCACTAGGCCTAGGGAGCAATTCCCATGTATCATTCTTAATTATCTGATCTAGCTCTTCTTTCATTGCTTCATGCCAATTTGAATCATTACATGCATCTTCAACACTTAAGGGTTCAATCTGTGATAGTAAACAAACCTCTTCATTTGCTGTGGAACTCTTTACTTTTGATCTTGTCATGACTTTAATGTTCTGATCTCCAATAATGTCTTCCTTTGAATGATATCTATATGTGAATTTGGGAGCATTAGGTGTGACTCTCTCATCTGACTTCTATGATTCTTCTTCACTAGTTTCAGGGTCATTGAATAATACATCAATGCTGTCAAACATTTCATCAACAACTATTTCTCTAGTGGTAGGTCTAGGTTCTTATTCAATCATAGGTGCATAATCATGATATCTTTCTTGAATCATAAACTTCTCATCAATCTTAACATGAGCACTTTCAATGATCTTCTTCAATCTTAAATTAAAACATCTATAATCTTTTCTTTTAGTAGAGTAACCAAGAAAAATACCTTCATCACTTCTTGCATCAAACTTTCCAATTGATTCATCTCTCTTGATGTAGCACTTTCTTCCAAATATTTTGAAGTATTTTACTGTAGGCACATTCCTAAACCATAGCTCATAAGGTGTCTTGTCTATGCTTGGCCTCAATTGAATTCTATTGATTGTATAGACTGTAGTCTTGACCACATCTCTCCAATAGGTGTGTGTGACCTTTCCTTCAATCATGATGGTGCACGCTATGTCAAGTATGGTCCTATTCCTTCTTTTTGCAATTCCATTCTACTGAGGGGTTCTAGGTGCACTTAACTATCTATTTATCCCATGTTCTTCACATTACTCATAAAATCTATTAGAGGTGAATTCTCCTCCTCTATCTAATCTCAGACATTTTATCTTCAATCCAGACTCATTTTCCACCTTAGCTTTGAATATTTTGAACTTATCAAATACTTTAGATTTATCCTTTAAGAATACAACCCACATCATTCTATAATAATCATCAACAAACAAAATAAAGTACCTTTCACCATAGTATGATCTTTTTTGAGTTGGTCCACATAGGCTTGTATACACTAAATCCAATTTGTTCTTTTCTGAATTATGCTTGCTTTTGAATGAATTCCTCACATGATTTCCCATGACACATTCCTTGCATATTGTATCAACTGGTTTTGCAATGCTAGGAAGGTCTCTTACTGCCTTTACATTGCTTATCTTCACTATGTTGTCAAAATTAATGTGACATAGTCTTTTGTGCCATAGCCAACTGTCATCTACTTTTGCAACAAAACAACTTGCTTCAGGATTAAGATGAAAAAATTACCTTTAGTCTTTTAACCTGATGCAATCATTTATCCTTCCTTGTTATTAATGATGCACTTTTTGTCTTTGAATTCCAACTGATATCCTTTGTCAAGCAACTATCTAACACTTAGTAGGTTGTGTTGTAAATCATCAACATAAAGACCATCATCAGTGCTATTCTTTCCATCCAAGGTGATAGCTCCTCTACCTATGATAGGTTTAGGAGTGTTGTCTCCAAATCTAACCATGCTACCTTTATACCTATCTAGATGTACACATCTATCCTTATCTCCTGTCATGTGATGTGAGCAACCACTGTCAATGATCCAATCTGTCCTAATGTTAGCTTGTGAGATTAGTGCTAACTCTTGTGCTTTGTTTTCATCTTCAAGGTCTATTTCATCAAACATTTTCTCCATGTCTTCAAGAGCAATGAATCCAATTTCATCTTCTACTGAATGTTCATCTAATACTCCATCTCCAGCATAGTAACATTATTTTGTATACTTAGGCTTGTAGTTAGTTTTGAACTTCTTGACTCTTGTAGGACACTTAGATGCAAAGTGACCAATCTTTTTACATGAAAAGCATTTGAATGGTAACTTACCTTCATATTTTCCTTTTCCTTTCTTTTATTTCTTAGAAATCAAAGAAATGAAATCATCTAGTGCTTTCTCTTCATCATCATCATCAAAATTACCAGAAGTGTTCAAGGATTTCTTACCATGGACTGAAGCTTTGAAGGCTATCTTACTTTTAGGCTCTGTCTTCAAACTTGATATCTCGAATGCTGAAATCTTTCTGATTAAGGTTTCTCTTTTGAAGCCTTTTGAAAATTGCATAGTCTCATATAGGATGTTTATTTTGCTCTCATATTCTAGTGTCAAAGTAGTCATCAACTTATCCATTATGTCTTCTTCTGAAATCTCTCCACCACTATTTCTGATTCTTGCAACTTCTTCATTAATCCTTTGATTGTAGGCTCTAATGTTCTCTTCAGGTAGCATCTCCAATGTATTGTACTCTTTCTTCCATGTCTTTCTATGTGCATTCTTAGCTTGGATGTCTCCTTCAAACATGTCTTCTAGATATTTCCATATCTTGTAGGCTTTATCAACTTTCTTGATCTCTGAAAACTCACTGTCAGACAAGACGCTGATAAGGGCTTCTTTGGCAATAGCATTTTGAGTGAACATCTTCTTTTTCTTAAGAGGTTCATCTTCCTTTGCAAGATCTGCTAGAGAAGGAATCTGAACTTCTTTGGTAGCTACTTCAAAAATCTCAAAGGTAATGCACTGCAAATGTGTCATCATTTTGTTCTTCCAATATAGATAGTTCTCTCCATCAAACTTAGGAATTTATTTTCTAAAGAATGCCATCTGATCAACCTCAACCTGTTAAACTTTCTCTCTAAGGCACTTGGCTCTAATACCAATTGTTAGGAATAGTCCCAAGAGATAACTGAGAGGGGGGGGGGGTATGAATCAGTTATCTACAAGATTCAATTCTTTATCCAATTAAGTATAGAAGAACATTAAGCATAAACACAATATAATTTTGGTTACGGGGAAACCCAAATAGGTAAAAACCCTAGTGGGAATTAGCACCCACTATAAACTACACTAGAGTATTATGATCCCTATTAGAAAATCTTACAACCCTGTTAGGAGTTGATCCTTACAATGCATTAAGTATAGTGACCTGGTCTAGGGTTGGATCCTGTTAGGAGTCTTTTACAATTAACCCTATTAGGGGTGAGGACACACCGTCTAAGAGCACACTTCTCAAAGGGGTGAAGGCTACAACCTTCTGTTTGACAGATACACAGTATATCTAGATCTTGATGAACTATGAGTAGACCTGCTATCTTGATTAGTTCAAATGAATAGCATACACTCTCTACTTTGTCACATAGACCTTCTACTGATGGCTCATAGCTTCACACCTTCTTCTCTGCTCTTCTTTTTCAACTATTTTCCATGCTTAGCAATCCCAAATGACTGCCTATAAATATCTTCCTCTAAATGATATAATCAAGTTCTCTTATTAGAACCATCTTGAAATCATATTAGAGAAACAATACAATTCTCCAATAACATCTCATTCAGCTATACTAAGCACGCAACACAAAATGAGACTGCCCAACTCAATATGAGTAGATGCGTTGCTTCATACTGTCGGCTCCACCAAATTAATTGATACTTTCTTCTCATGCTGAATTATGTCATGTGCTCTTAAACAAACAATCTCAACTCTTCTCCAAATACTAATCCAAGTATGCATATCAAAATGATTGGCGCAACTACTGTAACAATATAAACACTATCGGCTTCACCAGATAAACTCAAGAGACTGTAACTATCAACTGGAGACTTCATAACTCAACCTGTACTACATATTTGATTTTGCATCCATGAACATAGCATCATACACATTTTTACAACATAAATATAAATGCACAAGGCTTCATTACAACCATACTATAAATCACATACAAAAGTCTTCCTGGGACCTGTCAGGAACACTCACTAATATAGACAACTGTATTATTGTCTTCACTCAGAATCAACCTCTATGTCTATGATATCATGCTAATAACATATCTAGGAAACATATACTCAAGGATCTCTCCATCAGGCTTCCACGCACACTGCTTACCATATGTTGTCATCAATGACAAACATACAGTCAACACTCTGGCTTGCTGGTAAATCTCCAATAATATCCTTCCTCATGTTTGGCCTAATCTTCTATCAATCAAACTAGGTCTGCGTTGGATGTATCCTTCCTCATGTTTAGACCTAATCTTCCCTCCATCAATCAAATCAATCCTTCTCTTTGGTAAAGGACATTTTGTGGATTTATCACTTTGGTCTTGGATTTTTGTCCTTTGGATCTTGTTAATCTTTTACGACTTCTCATTGTTCTTCTCCTCAAAGTCAACATGATCCTTTATATCATGGTGCACTATGAATGAGGGCAATTTGGGGCAAGGTATTTTGATTATTTTCTTCTACCCATGAGTCAGTCAGACATGACCCTTACATGTTTCACATGTGATCTTCTGGGTTAAATGGTGCACTTGGGAAATCTCATTTGTTTGTGGTTTCTCTAGCATCGTTTCTACCATGCTTCCTCTTGGGTTCATGTGTGATGCTGGGGAAACCATTGCATGTCCCTTTTGTGTCAGTCCTATGTAATGCTAGTGACAAGGTCTTGAGTTCCCACTAACCTTGGTAGGTCTCTTGCATTTCTATATCAAACTAGGTTGTGCTATCGACATTTACACATGAAGCTCCCAAAATCCTCCATCTAGTATATAGTATCATCGTGCATCATATTGATTAATCTTGCATCCTGCATCTAGCTTCATCCTACATCCTAAATTACACTTCATATTGCATTTATCCATCTTTTCTCTTGGAAGGACATCTATTTGTCCCCCCTTCCCATCTTCCTTCATCCTTTCCTTTCCCTTCTATGTTCTTTTCGAGAAAATTCCACAATGTTTCCTCTTTGCATTACTTTCTTGAGGAGGCAAAACCCCTCACCATCTAATTCTAGCCTGGGGCATCTTATTTTCTTTTCTTTGATGCCACACCACTTACAATATCATCATTTATTAATTAATTATTTAATAAATTAGTTTTTATTGTCATTATCTCCTCTCCTATTTTAATTAAAGACATTTAATTAAGAAACCCTAGCCACAATCATTTAAATCAAATTTAAATAATTTTCCTCTATTTATTGAATCATTATTTGATAAATATTGTCACAATCCTCAAATAAATTTAATATTTATTTAAAAGCCTAAAACCCTAGAATCTTCTAGAGATTCCTAAATATTCCTAAACATTCCTAAACCCTTCCTAAACCTACTTAGAAGGTGATTCCTAACCTTCTTAGTATAATCCACCCTATATTGAATTTTGGTCAAACCTCCTCATTAATGAGCCTTAAAGACTCATTAATAGCCCCTTACACCCTCATTAAGGCCTCTTACAACCTCATAATGAAGCCCATGTCTTCTCTTTCATCTTGGTTCCCTAGGCACACTTTCCTAGTGTTTCTCACATGTGTGAGAAACCTTAACCCTCATCCATCTAACCTTACCCATAACTCAACCCCAAAATCTACCCCAAAACCTGACTTTGACCCTAACTCCACTTCCTAACCCAAGCCCTTCTTAAAATCCTATAAATACCCTCACTTCCAAGAGAATTTCACCATTTCACCTTTCATTTACATAGTAATTTTATAACATGCAAAATCACTTCTAGATCATTATAAAGCTTTAATCCTAATTGTTAATTTAGTTCATTTCTAATATTTTTAACTCATATCCTAGCTTAGTATTAATGGATTAACCTAGTTTATATCATTTTTTTTCATTTCATTTCATCATCTCACATCTCTCATTTGGCTTAAAATCAATCTAGTTTAATCATCTTTAGCTTAATCTGCAACCTAGCTTCATTAGGCTCCTTGAGGCTCTAGGGGAAAATCATGTGTTCTATACCTGATTCTGTGCACTATGGGGTTCTCATGGTCCCTATTTGATCCTAATCCTTCCTAATTTGCATTAGGTACATGCTCCATGTGTTTTGAGAGCACACCCACGTCCCTAAATCAAGAGAAAATCAAACATTGACATGGTGCTCTTGTTGAGCTCTATATGAAGTGTCTTTGCAAATAGATTTTACTATATGTTAGGAATATGCTCTTAAAATAATGTTTGAATGTCTACACTTATTCTGAATAGGTTAGGTTTTCTTTGATCACAGTTTTCACTAATAATTTTTTCAACATATTCTCTTTAGAATCAAGACACATGTTATTCCTCAATAGAAGGCTTTGTCCAATGGGAAATGTGGAGGATGACGTGTTTGCACAAGTGTCTAGTAGATGACTTAAGATCAATGACCTAAAGTGTATTTTAGGTGTATTGTGGGAACTAAGATCACTTGAATTAGATGATGTCCTCATATAAAAAATTAGACTTCTGATGTTCATCCTTATTCTATTCATATATTTTCTAATTTTGCAGCCCTTTGATTGCCCTCTCGGTAGATATGATTGATTGTGATCTTGTCAAAGGTTTGGAAAATTGAGAGGGCCCTTGATAAAATTGAGTCTATTCTCCAATTAGTGAGGGATCCATTCCTTAAAGTATTTATTATAATAATATAATATCCTTGAATCTCTAAATTCTTACAACCAAGAGTCCTACACAGTTCTTGTCCTTCTACTAAAGCCATTAATTCTGCCCAATTATCAGTCTATATTCCTATAGATATTTCTAATGTTTCTATCTCCATTCCCTCTGAGTTATGGATACAATAACCAATGTGTATTTTTCCCAGATCCCCTCTTGAAGATCCATCAAAATTGAGTTTAAACCATCCCATCTTGGGTGGTTTCCATTTACATATCTCTTACTTTCTTTTGGAGCATTCCCCCATAAAATTAGAAAGGGGGGTAATTTTAGACCTATCCACTTACCTCTAATTTTTTCATCCCAATGAGACATCATAGCTTCCTTCTTTTGTTTATTCATTACCTGAGTATTGGTGAGTTCAATTATAGAAGACTCAATTTTATTTAGAAGTTGTTCTACATTCATTTTTCTTTCCTAAATAAATTATTTGGTTGCATTCCTTCCATAATTCCCATAGGACTATGGAGGATGTAGATATCCATAAATAGCTATAAATACTATCCTTCCTTAGGAGAGACCAAGCAAGTAGCATATCTATTATAGCTCTTGGAAAAGCTGATGCCTAACCCAATTGTGAACAAATCCATTTCTAACATTGAATCGAATAGGGCACTGGAAAAATAGGTGGTCAATGGATTCTTCCTCATTTTTTCATAAAGGACATCTACTTGGGCCTTGGTATCCCATTTTCTTAAATCTTTCTACGGTTAGGACCTTCCTATTTAATAATAACCAAGTAAAAAATCCTACCTTTGGAAAACATGCTTTATTCCAACATAAGGTTGTAGGGAGGGAGTCCTTTGTGCTAATCTAGAGAGACCTAAGAAAATTATAACCCTCCTTTGAGTTGTATTCCCTGCATTTTCTACCATCCCACATCAATTTTTTCTCACCAAAATTGAAAGTAACTTTCTTGTTCGATAAGTTTCTTTTTAGATCTTCCACTTCCTTAGGTGGAAGGTTCATGTCCTTATAATCCTTCGATTTCTATCCCCTCCCCTCATCTTCAAAGGCCACATAATATTTAAATATTTTCCCCCATTTTTCTTCAAGACTCAACCTTAATTGGGTCAAATTACCATCCTTTTCCAAAGCATCATATCCTCCCCAAGAGTCTTGATAGCAAAGAGATTCCCTCCCCTTCCCTAGGTTCCATGTTAGTCTATCTTGGATGGTGGATCTACAATCCATCATGAAGTTCCAAATTATTGACCCTCTAAGTGGTGATTTCTCCTTGAATATGTTGATCAATTCATAATTTCTCAGATATTTATTGATAAGGATCTTCACCCATTTGAGGTTTGGGTTTCTATACATTCTGCATAATAATTTGGATCCTAAAGCTTTACCTTGGATTTTGATGTCCTTAATCCCTGCACCTCCCTGTCTTTCAGTTTGCATACCTTGTCCCAAGCTAATAGGGAATTTTTTTCTTATCCCTTGTTCCTTACCGAAAGAAAGTCCTAAGGATTTTGTTAAGTTCATCCCTATTTTTTTGGGGAGATCTATACAAGACAATTCATAAATAGGTTGTTGAAAGGATGGATTGTATCATCATTTCTCTACCCACAAGAGAGAGCCATTTACCTTTCCAGGAATCTATTTTACTTTTAATTTTTTCTATTATTTGTTCCTATAATTATGTCAAACAAGGCCCTTTTTATAAAGGGAGACCCAGGTATTTACAAGGTAAACTACCTCATTTGAAGTTCAGAATTTGGCAAATCTTCTTCTCCAGATTATGATGGGTATTAAAGAAATTTTTTTATGACTTCTCAGGGTTTATCTCCTAACTTGATGCACTGGTGTATTAAATTAATATTTTTTTATATGCTTTTGCATCCTCTATAGTGCTTTGTCCATAAAGCATAGTGTCATTAACAAACTACTGGTGAGAAGTCAGATCTAGGTCACTAGTATTCCTTATTCCTTTGATTATCTTCTCATACATGGCATGGTTTATTGATCTTCCTAACACTTCTGTCATCAAGATGAAAAGAAAAGGGGATATCATATCCCCCTGTCTAAGTCCCCTGCTAATCTCAAAAAAGCCTTTGGGTGACCCATTTACAAGTATTGATAACTTAGGGGAGGATATTCATTCAAAGATCAAATTCACCCAATGTTTTACAAATCCAAAGGCTTCGAGGAATTTACTCAAAAAACCCCAATCCACTCTATCATATGCCTTTTTAATATCTACTTTAATTAACATACCAGACTCTTTTTTTTTTTAAACAATATGTATGGCCTCTTGGGCTATAATAGCTCCATCAAAGATTGATCTGCTTGATACAAACCCTGTTTGTTCCTCGCTGATTAGGATTAGAAGATGTTTCTGTATTCTTATAGCCATAGTATTAGTAAATAATTTATAGAGGTATTACAAAGAGCTATGGGTTGATAATCATTAAAGGTCTATGTTTCATTCTTTTTTGGGATAAGGGCTATAAAGTTATTATTCACCTCTTTGAGAGTTTTCCCAAATTTTGTACTCTATCTAAAGCCTCTATTACCTCCACCTCAATGAAGTCCCAACATTTTTGAAAGAAATAAGATGGAAAACTATCCGAACTTGGAGATTTATCTGGATTCATCTACTTCAGGGATGCACTTACTTCCTCCAAGGTAAAATTTCCTAACAATGATTTATTTTGTTCTTTGGATGTGAGTTTTGGGATGTTCTTGATGTTGTTATCTTGTGCCCCAAGGTTCTAGTCACCATAATTATTGAAGATTTATTCAAAGTACTTTATTGCATCCTTTTCAATGTCATTAGGGTCTTCTAGTTTTTCCCTATCCTTATTTTGAATGGAAGTGATTCTATTAGCTATTCTTCACTGCTTTGTACTGTTGTGGAAGAATTTAGTGTTTCTATCCCCTGATTCTAACCATGTCTCTCTTATTTTTTGTCTCCAAAATAGTTTCTCTTTGGTTAATATGTCTTCATAATCCTTCAACATGATCTTCTATCTTTCGAATAAAGCTAAATCCATCCCTCTCTCTATGACCTCCTTGTTTATATTCTCTAATCCCTCTTCCAATACTTATTTTCAAAGATATTCCCAAAGTGTTCAAAATTCCATACCTTAAGCCTAGGATTTATAATTTTTAATTTGTTAACCAATTGGTATATTTTAGATCCAAATACCATAATTTCACTCGACCATTTTTAAATCATCTTCAGAAAACCCTCATCCTTAAACCACATTTTTTCAAATACAATGTCATAAAGTTTGTTTGATATAAGCTTGCAAAAAATATGTAAAAATGTGTCTACAAAAATTAGTCAAGTGGTGCTACCCCCACCCTATGAACCATTAGGTCTAGGTTGAGGATCACTAGAGGGTATTGCCTCTAGCTGTGCAGTAGATATCCCTACATCCCCCTATGATGGCCTAGGTGGTGGCCCCATAACTTCCCCATTATCATGTGATGCCTATGATCTCTGAGACCCATAGGAAGCAATATAGATAGGTACTCTCTTCTCTAGTGGGAAAAAAATCTCATATTTCCCCCTCCAGTATTGAGTCCCTCCACTTTCATCCCTACTTGCCTTGTACATCCTTTCAATGGTTTGTTGAAGTGTAAGATCTTATACACTCTCAATAAAAGCTATGATATCAACCTCATACTACCATCCCCTATCCTATGGAGCCAATACCCCCCCCCCCTCTCTCTCTCCATATATATATATACCACCTCTCCATCCCTTATGTTGGCCACCTTATCCTCCCTAGTCTCCATCTCTACCACCATCTCTCCTTCCTCTACCTCTATTCTTCTCATCTCTACCTCTTCTCTGTTCATGCCCCCTATATATGTTATGGCTGACATACCCTCCTCTACATATCTATGGGTACAAGAACCCCAAGATTTGTATATATAATTGGCTAGTGTTGAACCCACCTTGCATCGTACTTAGGAGTAGTCCTGGAATCTATAGATAGTGACATCCATGCCCATATCCTTGCCACCAAACCCTAAAATTATGTCACTTTCATTACCACTAGTATCACATGCTCCCATCCCCTAACATTTTTATTGTATTCAGAAAACTATGCATAACCTATAGGAACATCTCATCTCTCACTGAACTAACACAAGACTTTGCTTGGTAGACAAATATCTATGATCCTCTAGCTCTATGTAGTACAACCAATCAAGTATCACTCATACCTATAGTAGTCTGGATGATCTTCCTCCCCATCCCATGTTGACATCCTATGTAAGGTCTCTGTGTAAACTCTCATAGAAAGTCAAAATCATGCCTTCAATATTTGACATGCCCAACCTATCTTTGTTGAACCACCTCATAATAAAATACATAAGGTTGACCTACATATAGTGGATGTCTAACAAAAACCATGTGACATAGTGCAGGTATGCTCCCAGGACTATACTTGAAGTAGTGTTACCCCACATCCTAGATACTGTACAACATGATATGAAATGTCATGTAACTAATGAAACAATACGAAAAGAAAAAAAGTACCCTTATGCATATATTGTACTCTTTGTTAACATACCCCATTTGGAGCTCATGACCTATCCTATCAGGGACTAACACTCTCACCACCAATCTGCATAACAACCCAAATAACTCCTCATAGTCACTAACCATGTCCTATAATTAGATCACATATTGTTGGATCCTCAAGTATACCTCATCTATGTCAAATAACTAACACAGTGCCCTCAAACCTTTCTATGGTATGTAAATGACCCTCTCCCCCCGAATCACTAATCTAAATAGATACATCCTTGTGTGTCACCATGCTCTCTCTCTCTCTCTCTCTCTCTCTCTCTCTCTCTCTCTCTCTCTCTCTTCTAGGTAAGTGAAATGACAAGGTATTGAAGTGCCTTCTCTCACACAAAGTAATAAAATATCAATTTTCCCTAATCTAGGGCATCAAAGTAACTTGGAGGAGTCTCTTATCTTGGGTAAGCCTATGCCTATATGCTAGAGTATCAGGATGATTCTATTGAGTAATCAACATGGAGTCTCACATATAGAGGTCAAATGTAAATGCAACATCAATCAAAATGCATAAAAACATCATAAGAATGCATGTAGGGTAACACTACTTCATCATATGTCTACATGTAATTATCAATCAAGCGCATGTTAAAACTAAAGAAAATGTGTATAATGCATAATGCAAATGTAGCTATCCAAATTTCAAAAGTTCATCAAGCAATTGCGTATAATCCATAGGGAAGATGCGAATTAATTATAAAACCAAATTCTTATGCATATGCACCAAATGAAAAATGCACGTGTATCATAAATATTATAGTTGAATTTCATAAAAGGCACTTGAATCTCTTTAAAAATGAGTGCAAATCATTTAAACAAAATCTTACATGTGGTTCTGTTGCATCCATTGTGATTATGACAAATGCAACCTACAAATAGGGCTTGATTAGGAGCCTACCTACAACCTAATCCTATAAAATAATTAAATTTAAGAAATTAAATACATTAAATCATAAATACGTACTAGTGTTGGTAAGCCCACAAGTCATTGATAAGCCCTAACTCAAACAATGATGTGAACTCTATCCTTGTAGCCCGTAATCACTTTCCAAACTCACTCCAAAACCTCTTCTTCTCCACTAGTTCTCCTAAGCTTATGACTGCAAATGAACCTTGAAAATGACTCTTTTGACCTATTTATACCTCCTTTAGCCCTTCTCAAAGGACACACACCCATCGATTTGAATTGGTTGCGTAACCTTTTGCCTTTTGAAGCCCTTAAATTTTTCCATATACCTCTTTTTTCTGAGTCATCAGTCGCATTGTGATCCTAGTCATTTTGTCAACAATTTGAACCCTTCATTATTTTTTTTGCTCAAATTATTAAGGGGGCACCGTAATACCTAGTCGATATATTGATCCTACTAGGGCATGTTATAGTATAAATTTATTAATTATTCTTTGAAATAACGTCTAAAAATACATTGTCTCAAAGAGGGGCAAAATATAGACATAAATTAATTTGTTTCCTGTCTGTAACAAATTTACTAACTTTCATCTCAATTGATTAAATAATATTTATTATTTAATTAATTAGTATCTTTCTTCTATTTTAAAATTTAAAATTTATTATTTGATATAGGAGCATCCTTGGGTCATTGGCAATCTTGTGTCATGCCCAAAAATTGAGCAAAATACACCAATAATTTATTTTTTCTAAACTAACATCAGGTTGACTAGGGTATCTAAACATTTGAAGTTTTCAGTTTAAGTATGTGCATAATTGAATGTGATTGAGGGGTATCATGACCAAGATACTTGGTCAACCTCCCTCAAGTTTTCAATTTACTATAATGAGGTTTAAACACCAAAGTCAATGGAAATCCTAATAGGAAGAGTTGACTAGGCTTGACTTTCAATCCCCTAGAAAAGACTAGGTTTTAAAAATAGTGAATATTGTTTACCTAGAAATCTGTGCAAGGTCCAAGAGTGGGAATAACAATACTTTGAAAGATTAAATAATCTACAATTAACTCTTAGATTATATTTCTTAAATAAATTAATTTAAAATAGTAAAACCCAAAAGTTATAGCACTATAGTTTTAACCTTTTAATTTAATCATTTATACAAAATAATTAAATTAAAAAGGGAACATAATAGTTTAACAATATAGGGGTCACTAAGTGATGTAGGATGTTATTAATATGCCTAAATTAATTACCACAATCCTAACATGATTAGATAATTAATTAACTTAACAATCTTACTTAATCCAATCAATAAATTAACCCAATTTAATAGATATCCATATTATAATGGATTACGAATTTGATTGTTCAACCTATTTAGAATTAATACAATTTTAATTAAAGCACCGAAGTGAAAACAATTACAAAGGTTATATTACTATACCATTTTCTTAATAGGGCCAACCCAAACAAAAAGGTCACATGAAATAAAATAACTTAATAAATTAAAAGATTTAATTGTGAAATCCATTTCACCCTTAAGGTCAACATTTATAAACTTCTAAATTTAATGGGAAGTTATCCTTATCTCCCCAATTAGATTTAGAAAGTACCTAAATTAATTAGGGGGACCATATTTCCCTTAATAGTCAATTTTTGCAACTCACAAATATTTATGAGCTAAAAATAAACCTATTAAGTCAAGATAAGAAACTAAGCTATATTTAATTAAATTTTGAAGTCCATTAGATTATAATTTCTATAAATGTCCAAATATGAAAACACCATAATTCATTTGGGTTGCACTAGCATTCTGGTTTTATTATTCAGTTTATGTTTGCTACATGAAACTAGGTTGCTACAAGAAACCAGGTTTCTACAAGAGGGTCGTAGGTCTCCATTCATGACTTTTTCAATAACCTTGGTGTTGAAGCGAAAAGAGGCTGGATTGTGACAAGAGGACAAAGAATCTCCATTCCTGGCTTCTGCAATTCTTTCTAAATTGAAGCTACAAGAAGCAGGGTTGCTATAAGAGGATTGAGAGTCTCCATTCCTGGCTTCTATTTCTCTATTATAAATTTATATTATTTCTTTTAAACTTGTTGTTCTGTAATTAAAATTGAATGTTTTTTTTTTTCTCTATTTATTATTACTCTTCTAAAGCTTCAGGAGGCAAAACTGCTATAGGAGGCCTAATGTCTCCATTAATGGAGTTGAGTTTGAATCACTCCAAAAACAATATTTGCAAGCCTCATCTTGTGACTTTTATTTCTCTATAATTTTTTATCATAAAAAAATTACTATATTTTAAAGAAAACATGATATACATAGAGAGAAGTTTTAATTAAATTAATTTTTAAATTTATATATATGTAAGGTTTTATAACTTTTATTAACAAGGGAAAAATACTATTTTTTTTAATAAAGGATTTTATTAATCATATATAAATATATATAATTGTAAAGCTTAAATAATTAGAGATATATCTAAAAATATAAATACCCATATCCGATTTTCTACAAGAGGGGTATTTTGCAACCATTCTATAGCAAAAATGAATTTTTAAAGAATTCTGGACATAACTTTATAAAGTTATATTTTCATACAAGGATTAATTTAATTTGCATATATTTTTAAAGAATATGAACTACAAAGTTAAAGTATGTTTTCTAATCCATTTTTTTAATTTACTTTACTATGGTTAGAATTCAACTTTAAAGAAGGTAACTTATTAATGAATTGTAACCAAATAGAAAATATAATTTCCTCCTAAATTAATTACTAGAAAATTTAATATATTTAAACAAGGGCTGATATAATTATATTTTAACATGACCTATTAGAGGTCTTAAAATGATCAAGTTTCCTAACTTTACTATTTCTAAGAAAATTGATCTAATTATTTAGGAAAATAAAATAACCATAAACTTTGAAATCTTATTTTGATTAAAACCCTTTATGCCATAATAAATATTCTTTAGGAAAAAAACATTAATATCTTAACAAACATGATTTTTTTGCAAGTATATAGAAATTTGTAAACAAAACTTCCTTTTATATCCAAATATGGAAAACAAGAATTATATTACTAAAATTTCTTGAAAGATAATAACATGATTCTATTACATCCTTGAAAATATACAAGAGCCATAAGGCTATGGAATTCCAACATCATGAAAAATGAAAACCTTAACGAAAAAAATCCAAGCTAAGCACCTAAAAAATAACCTATTTAACCATGGATGTTCACCTCCCAACCTAGACCATTTCATGGTCACCCCCGAGCTAGGGGAACAAAGAGTTCAAAAAGGGAACATCACATACATACTTAAAGTAACTTATGATAAGCAAGAACACTCAAAAATTCCAATCCCAAGGCTAGCACACAGGCTTTCAAAAAGCCATTAAACAAAGGGTGAAAGTGGACCAAACCCATTAGGAGAAACCAATTTGAAATAAAAGATACAAAGGTCACACATGGACTTACTTCAAAATCCTCCCCAAAACCATCTTCACAACAAAATCATGGCTTCAAGCCAAGAACACTCCTTATAGACCCTAACTGCCCATAGGAAAAACTTGGTACCATGGAGTACAAGGCATCCATGTTTATTCTTCCCACACAAGTGTTAGAAAGTAAAGTCCACCAAGATAACTAAGAGGGGAGGGGGGGGGGGGGGTGAATTAGTTATCAAATAAATATAACTTTTATCAACCTTAATAGATTTTAACCATGTAAGAAATGTAATCAACAACCATAGAAAGATATACATGCACAAGAACACAATGACACAAGATATGTTGACTAGGGAACCTCTTGATCAAAGAGTAAACCCCGGTGGGAATGTTGCCCACAAAAGATGCACTAATATGAAAGTTCCTTGTGAGAGGATGGAATTTGTTAGGAGTTTTATGAAATACATTCAATACATATGAGTCCTTGTTAGGAGACTTTGAATCTCTGCTAAAAGATTCTAACTCTGTTAGGAGTTATGGAAGATAGAAGGACCCACTGCCCAAATAGCTTTAGGGTAAGATCACTGAACTCACTCTCCAACTGATCTATGTATTACTCAATAGAATAATACATAAATATTAATTATCTCAACAATTCAATACTCCTTGTCTAACTATGCAAAACCACACCAACTGCTTCTTCAAATCTCAATACTAGATCTCTGAACTTCGCATATCCTCTTTCCACAATTTCGCTTTCACAATTCCTTCATTCACTTTCTCATTACACACACACATATATCTCTCATTCATATTAAAACAAGGAAAAAATTCCTTCCTTTATACCACACTCAAGTAATTACAAATGAGTCGTCATATAAATTACAAAATAAAAGTTTCCACACACTACATCAAAATTACACAAAACTGCCATCTTCCAATTAAGATAATTCTTCACTCATGCAACGTTAGATCCTATGCTCATGTTCACATCACTAACATCATGTCTTCAACTACCTCATAAATGCGCATGATCAAATTCTATCCTGATTAGGAGATATCCTCCGATTTCCACAAACTGCTACTCAGGAACACTGCCTGAATACTGCTTCCACTGATTTCCTCATAACTATCATGAATAAATGAATTTCTATCTATGCTCTTAACCACTATCTCATAGAAAATCATAGAGTAAGTCCTCAACTATGCATAGCTTCATCTTCAATATCCCACGTGCGCTAACCTAAACACTGTCTTCTTCTTTGCTAATCTTCAATAGATCATTGTGTTGACATCAATGACAATCATAGTCATGAATGAAACAACAATTGCTACAGAATGGCTGCAAATACTCCCCCATATGATATATTTTGAATTTATTCCTTATAATCTCCCCCATTGGCATTGATGGAAACATAGATGAAAAAACATCCAAGTTCCATAAATCCAACACTGCAACACTGCTGCTCTAAAAATGCTTTCAAGTCTTCTTCATCAATCAAATCTTTCTTCATTTTCCTATTTAGTTCTTTCCAACAGATGGTTTTTCATGTATACTTCTCCCCCATTGACATCAATGACAGATGTTTCATCATTATGTCAACAACTTCAATGTCAAAGATACTGTTCAGAAAATACATTCACTAGAGTCCTCATGACTCAGCTCAGATACACATACTCCCCCATAGAGGAAGTACCAACATCTAGTCCAGAAGAAAGATAAGGCTTATATACCACTAGACGGATGCAACAATCTACATCACTTCTCAAAAGTAGGTTGGGGCATAACCCCAAACATACCTCTCAGATACTCAAATGTATCCTTAGGCAAAGGTTTTGTAAATATGTCTACAATCTGCTCCTTTGTGCTTATGTACTCAAGTCTAACTTCTTTCTCTGCAACTTTCTCTCTCACTACATGATACTTTATCTCTATATGCTTAGTCTTAGAATGTAACACAGGATTATTAGACATACTAACTATGCTGGTGTTATCACAATGTATAACAACAGACTCAACAAATTTCATTCCAATATCCTTCAACATTTTCTTCATCCAAATTATTTGATTATAATTGTTTACTGCTGCCACATAATCTGCCTCTATTGTGCTTTGTGAAATACAATTCTGCTTCTTGCTTAGCCAAGAAACTAGTCTTCCTCCAAGGAAAAATGCACCACCACTGGTGCTCTTTTTATCATCAACACTACCTCCCCAATTGACATCTGTATATGCACATAGGGTAAAATCATCAGATTTTTCATACCATAATCCATACTTAATTGTGCCTCTTAAGTATCTCAGTATCCTCTTTACTACTGCATAATGTGATTCTCTGGGTTTAGCTTGAAATATTGCTACAATTCCAATTGAATGTGCTATATCAGGTCTTGTATGAGTCAAATATTGCAATCCTCCAATCATAGATCTGTACTTCTTTTGTTCCACTGTAGGAGTCTCATCTATGCTAGATAACTTGTGTCTAGTTACCATAGGTGTTCCAACTGGTTTACAATTCTCCATTCCAAATCTCTTCAATAAATCATTCAAGTAATTTTTCTGACTTACAAAGATACCATCACTATTCTTTTATATCTGCAATCCTAAAAAGTATTTCATTTGACCAATCATACTCATTTCAAATTTAGTCTTCATTTCATTTGCAAATTTATCACTGGCTTCATCTTCTCCTCCAAAGATAATATCATCATAAAAAATAACAACCAACAAACCATTTTCAATTTCCTTTGTGTATAGGTTGCTATCAGCTGTGTCTTTTGTAAATCCTAACTTTAACAAATACTTATCCAATCTCGCATACTAATTTCTAGGTGCTTGCTTTAGTCCATATAAAGCTTTCTTCAGTTTACATACCAAGTCTCCTTCTTGAGTTAAAGGAAAACCTTTAGGCTTCTCAATGTAGACTTCTTCTTCCAACTCTCTATTCAGAAATGCTGACTTCACATCCATCTGATACACTTTGAATTTCTCATAAGTTGCATAGGCCAAAAACATTCTTACTGCTTCAATTCTTGCTATTGGTGCAAAAGTTTCTTCATAGTCAATTCCTTCTTGCTGTGAGTATCCTTTACAAACCAATCTTGCTTTGTTCCTTACTACTTCTTGTTCATTCATCTTGTTTCTGAATACCCATTTTGTTCCTATAACATTCTTATGTTTAGGTATAGGGACCAATTCCCATGTCTTGTTCTTTTCAATATGATCCAATTCTTCTTTCATGGCTTTAATCCAATGTTCATCTTCACAAGCTTCACTAGTAGATTTAGGTTCAATTTGAGAAATCAAACATAACTGTTCTTGTACCTTATTTCATGTCAAAACTCCTTTGTTTATGCTTCCAATAATATTCTTAGTAGGATGATTCCTTAATAGATTCTTGTTAGGTGTCACCATCTCAGTAATTTTTTTTCTATAGGTTCTTCAATGGTTTCTTCACTGTGGCTTTCATTCAACAAATCAGTATCAGTTTCATAGAATAATTCAGTAGTTTCTAGATTAGGTCTAGGTTGAGTTCCTTCATCTGATTCATAATCAAGCATTCTTTCCCGAATTCTAAAATTTTCATCAACTTTAACATTTGTGCTCTCAACAATAGTCTTAGTTCTCTTATTTTAACATCTATAAGCTTTTCTCTTTAATGAATATCCAAGAAATATACCTTCATCACTTCTAGGATCAAACTTTCCAATGACATCATCTCTCTTAATATCAGCATAATTTATAGTGGTGAATATTCACCTTTTGGCGAATTCTGGGGAATACGTTTCATGAAATTGGCGAATCACATAGGTATAGGCTAGCCCATATTCACCCAATCTTGACACGGTAATTGCTAAATATTCCTTGGAATCACCAATTATTTTTGTCATTTAACGCTGTTGACCATCATATTTGCCCATTACTAATCTAACGTGGTTCTTTTAAGGGTCTCTTATTCGCCAATGATATTAATAATGAATTGCATATAAAATTTAAAATAGCCAAATGGTTTATATTGTTATCTTGACCATGACCTATTTCGCCACCCGTTAATTATTTGTTTTATTGGTCCACGATGTATTTCGCCAACTTGTTAATTAATTGTGTTATTGGTCCACAACGTATTTCACCAACCTGTTAATTAATTGTGTTATTGACCACCAAGTATTTTTAATTTTTTGCCAAAAATAGCATTGATCAGGTCGACACTTGACACATTTTCGCCAAAAGCCCAGGAATTTTAAAAAAATAAAATTGGAAATTTGGAATTTGGAATCATGGATTGATATAAATTCAAATCAAATTTAGAAAACTTAAAAGTAGTCTTATCGTGCATCGTTACAAATATTTGGAGCCAGAGGGCCAGATTTACAAATAACAATCTTGCAACAATAAATAGAGGATTCAACATTTCAGAGAGTCAGAATTCAGAGGAAGCAGGACAAAGGTAAACAATTCTTTATTCACATTTCACAGTATTGCTATTAATTTTAATTCCTAGAGGCTAGAATCCTAGTGACTAGTGAGAGGTTCAAGTCATTGGGTGAAGATGTTGGACAAGGGTGACTATCCTAAGATTGAGTATCCTCAGGTTACTACTGCTGAAGGGATTCAGATATCAGGGGAGGTTGAGACTCAGACTTCTCACCATGCTCAGGGTAGTGAAGAGATTGGAAAGATAGACAAGGGTAAGACTCCTTAGGGAAGTGAAGGGGCTGGGAGGCCATCAAAATGCCCAAAACTTAAAGATACTACCATAAAGGCTTTCTTTGGAGTTGGCAATGTTTCTGCTACATCAACATCTACAATTGCGAGTGCAAAAGCCATTCACAGTAGCTCACCAGTACTAGTACCACAAGCTGGGGTTGTCATTGAGTTAAATGAAAATGAAAATGCATCAAATGAGGATAACAATGGTGGCACGAGAGAAGATGTTCATGTTATAAGGGATAAACAGAACTAGTTGGAAGAAAATGCTAGCAATGAAGATAATAATGATGTTGGTAGGAAGAAAAGAAAAAGGGAAGTAAAAATGGGGCGGGAGTGGGAAATGGCAAGAAATTTTAAGGTTGATTGGGTAGCAAGGTACTAGTTCATTGAACCAGTCCTAAGCAATGATGAACAACCAACATAATGCAGGTGTAAGATTAGTACCTGGAAACTTAAAAGAGAGAAGAAGTTGTAGCTAAAGCTTGACACTATATAAAAGCATATTGGTAAGGTTTATGAAAAACAAATGATAGACATACAAGAAATATCAATAGTGAGATGGAAATAAAAGGAAGAATGTCTTCATGTTAAGTATGCCATAGAATATGAAGGGCATAACAAGAGAATGGCAGTAATTGCTAGTAGTGAAAATCCAATTAAGGCTGGGTTTGAACTTGCAGCCAATGAAGCAAACCTGGCAAAGACTGTTTAGATGAGTGTTGTTTTTCATATTATGTCTAGAGGGTGTCCTATGAGAGACTTCTTAGAATATGGTAATTTATTATCCTTTTTGAAAGTTCCTCACTATCCTATGTCACATTGGTCAACAAATGTTGGATGGGAAATGGAAAACTATCTTTATGAGGTGGAAAAGCAAAATTTATAGGAGAAAGTAAAACAGTCCAGATTCATTTCATTATCCATAGATGAAGTTACTGTAGTAGATAAAACTACTTGGGTCTATATGCATGTGTATATAGTAAAAGAACATGTTTTCCAAGCTCATCTACTCTGCGTTTGTAAAATGAGGAGCAATTCAACAACAGAAAAATTATATTTTGAAGTGAAGAATGCTTTGAATGAAGTTGCTGGTATGGATGATTTGACAATTGGAAATAAGTTAGTTTGTGTTGGAGCTGATGGAGCTGTAGTAATGCAAGGCCAAAGGAATGGTCTCTATGCAAGATTACAAACTAGTATTGCACCTTACATGCTTGGCATACATTGCATGGTCCATCGAATGAATTTAGCATATAAAATTGTAAGCGATTTTCCTACAGTGTCAAAAGTTGAAGATCTAGTTCACAACATATACTCTTACTTCTGTAGAAGTCCTAACCATTTTGCATAATTTAAGATTTTCTCAAAGGGAGTAACACCAGGAAATAAGCTTCTCAAGGATATTGAGACTAGATGGATCTCTTTGCATGGACTAGTAGAAAGAGTTCTAACAGAATATCAATCCTTGATCGGAGTAATATATGAGCAATGCCTCATAGTAGACAAAGCTCCTGATTTTTTACATAAGTTAAGTGATATAGAGACTCTGTTAACTTTAGCCAATCTTCTCCCCATGCTGGATTTAATGAACAAACTTGTTAAGAAAGCCCAAGATAGGACTATGTATAGCCATGAGTACTTAGATTTATGTAGAATGACATGCATTGCCCTAGATAATTTATACTCAGATATGATAACACTTCAAAGCCCAATTTTTTTTAGGTGGCAAATAATTTCAGATTTGAATCATGCTCAGAATTTTTTACAATTCAATGCAAAAAATGATTTATGTGTGTTTGTGAAAGGATATGAAATACCAATGCACCAATCTAAGATGGGCAAGCGAGGTAGACTACTTCCAGTTAAAAGGGTTGATTTTGACAGGTTTGTTAAATATGTTAGTGAGAATTTGAAGTGAATTTCCTACCAACTTTCAAGTGAGATTTGTGAAAGATTCCCTCGAGAAGAAATTCTTGAAGCCATGGGTTATGTGTTTCCTCATTTTTGGAAAAACATTGGAGATAGACAACTTGATGCTCATATGTTTCATAAAAAAATTGATGAATTGATCAGAGAGTTTTCAAAACATGCAGATTGCAATGGACAATAAATTGATGGAATTATAGATTCAACTAATCTTAAAAAACAATGTAGACAATTTGCATCATGTATGAAATTGTAGTTAAAAAACTTGGAGAATCCATTTGAACCTAGTGCGATAACCAGGCTTTGGAAAATGATAGAGCAGAGTGAAGTTTTGCATGATTCAATATCAGAATATTTCAAACTTACTAATTTATGTCAAACAATGATATTGGGGTCGGTGGAAGATGAAAGAGTTTTTAGTACATTGGGGTTTTTGAAATCAAAGATCAGAAACAAACTAGACATAAATTTGGAAACTTTCTTGAGGTTGTTTGTAACTCAGTACAATGTTAGAGACTTTCCTTATGATAGGGCATTCGCAAGTTGGAATTCCCTACATGAAAGACGAGGGCTTTTGAACACTAGTTCAAATTCAAAACATGGTGGTTCTGAGACAAACGATGGATCTTGGTCCCAGACTCAAAATGAAGATGAAGAATGTTCTGATTTTGAATACCCAACTCAGAATGAAGAAGATATTGAACCTCTTGCTAGTAGTAGTAGTCAATTTCAGGAGTTGGATTCCATGTGGGATATAGAAGAGGTAGATTGCTCATTGACACTGAGTGAAGAGTGAAGTGATTTAGAATTAGCATTCTGTTAATAGGTATTTATAATTTTATACATTGTATACTTATTACTCTACTTCTTGGATAAATTGATAATGGAATTGATTCTGAATATTTATTATTGACAATTTGACTCATATTCAGCTACAAGTAATAAGTATTGTTCATGATTTTTGTAATTTGAATTTTGATTTTTGTAATTTGTAATTTGAGTTCATGATTTTTGTAATGTAGAATGTTCAAGAAATTTGTAATTTGAAATTTTGAATTCATATAATTATTAATGTCCTTTTTCGTCACTATAAAGTGTAAACTATAAATGCCTTGGCCCTCAATGCCTCATAGTCATGCAGGCTGCAACCATGTTATTTCAAGTTTCAACTTCAAGAATAAGATTCAAAACTTAAGCTGGGCTGGTTGCAAAGTTCTGCAAACAGTTCATCTAACCCTATCTCAACTTCGCTACATGCAAATTGGAGGCCTTTCAAACCCTTCTAAAGTTACAGTGATGGACCGATGATCTTCTTAGTTCTTAACATCTTTGATTCTCTGCTCTCATATAACCTTGTGAAATCTCGCACAAAGACTTTTGTAACCTCTCAACTATTTAATCTTGTAACTGATTAACCTTTCTAAAGTTACGCCTTTCTACCAAATGCTTCATCGCAGCTTCGTAACCACCAACACTAATGGCCAAAAAACCCTTGCAAAGCTCCGTAAACCAACTATTCCTGAAAAAGTGTCAAATATTAATCCATCTGTTGACACATGTCATAGTCCATTCCTCCACGCTTTTCATGTGGCATGCAACTAACTATCAATTTCGACACGGTTACGCACTATCACTTTTAACTAACTATCTCTTTATTTCTGAAGTTACACACGCCATTAGTCAGGAGTCCCTCAGAAGTTCAGAACCCATTAGCATCCTAACCACTTAACCATTGAGAAGTTATGAAACAACCCAACGTTACTTCAGAACATTGCCGGTGGTCTGTTATTAACACGCACATGCTTAAAGGTTCTTTTAAGTGACTTGAAAAAGTAACGACGAAATAGAACCGATCTGAGCCTTTCTAAGGTTTATTGGATTTTTAGAGCATATCTCAACCTAGCAGGCTAGCACTTAGGAATTTCCTGCAATTTTCCTCCCCAAGGCCTAAATATGTGAAAACTGAAAATACTACCAACATGGTCAAAGACTCAAAGCTTCCTAATTTCTTAGAAATTGTCATTTGTCAATTTATTATAATAATATAATTTATTTGTCATAGTTCATAGTTCATACTCATTAGTTAATTTATTATTTGTTAATTTCCTAATTTCCTAATACTAAGCATTTACTTAATTACAATTGAGATTCTTGACTTGAGCCAATGAGCTCTTTACAAAATTACACAGGCATAGTGATAGAAAAATTGAAAATTACAAAATATCCATGTATTAAATTTAACTTCCTTGAAATTATACATCAAAATTTCAAATTTAAGAATCAATGATCATAGTACCAGTAACTAGACTTAGAGGTGAGAGGATAGAGACTTGAAGTCTCAGACTTCTATGATCTATCAAAAAATTACAAAATATCCTTGTATATTTGTATTAACTAAAACTTCCTTGAAATTTATACATTAATGTCAATGATCAATGAATATGATCAATGATCAGAAAATAAAAACTAACATTGGCATTTGGAAAGTTAAACAAATTTGGAAACAGTTATTAGAGTGACAGCTGGAAGCCTGGATTCTTCAGAATCAGTCTTAATTTGCACCAAAGGTGTATCCACATCAGGTGAACCGCAAACATAAGATACCCTATTCGAATTAACTGACCTCCCTCTATTGGCTCTTCATCTAATACCAGAACTATCTCAACTACTTCCATCATCCATGTCAATGTGGCAAGACAAAGGCTTTAATCTCTCCAATGTTTTCCCACACCACAATTTCCCTCTTTGATGGCCAAGTTACCTCTCTAAATGTCTCCAAGTCTTCAAGGCATTTGTTCCACTTTGCATCTGTTATGGCTTGAGATTCAACAACAAACTTATTCATGCCAATCTCCTTCTTGTACAATTCATCCACAACTTCACAAAAAGTTGAAATGTTAGCATCACCAACAAAATAAGAAGCCACCTTGCTACATTCCAAAATTTGGTTGAAAGAATTAACCCACTCCTACCATTCCTTCAAGTGTCCCTCTTTGTCCACAATAGTAGGGATATATCCTTCAGACTCTTTAGCAAAAACCTTAAGCTTTGCCTGAACGTTTTGTAACTTGCCAGTGAAAAATGCATACAAATCCTTTACTAATAACATCATTTCCTTAACATTAATTATTTTTTTAGGTAACTCCATTTTTTTTCCCATTAGTAAAATTAACCTATCAAAGAATTGCAAGAATGGGCCCCAAGTATTAAATAATGGGGTTAGTACAGACAAGGCATTAAAACATTGATATTCTGTCCCCTGCAAAGAAATGAAAGTACTATGAAGGATTTGAGACTTCCCTTTTAAAATATCTACTTTGTGCAATAGAACCTTCTTCAAAGTATCCTTTTCAATAATTCTAGTATCAGTAGGCTCAGGCTGATCAATGTCCATTATTATCTTTTCTATTGAAAGTTCTGGAGCTAAGCCCCCCTCATGCTCAATTTGGACCCCCACATCATATACCTCTACAAATGCCTTGGACTGATTTTTTATAGTATTTATTTAATCTTTTAGCTCCTTCGTAGTCTTATCTAGGAAATAATTCTTCTTCAGTTCCTCTTCAAACTTTTTTCTACTTGCCACATAATCTCTAAATGTCCTAGCTAGCCTATTCTCCAAGTCCTCAACCACTTCTTTATTCATGGAGGATGCATGATGTAGGAGATTTTCTATCTCTAATCCTGTAGTGTCCAACAACCCCCATATTAATTGGCTACACTGTGCTGTGTCTTGGATGTCAACCAATCTAGGCTTACTAGATTTTGGGGCCACACACCATACTGCTAGTGTCTTAGTGTCCATATTGAATCTAGAACCCCTCATGAGTCCATCAGGGCCAAAAGATTCATAAGCTACAACTTTATCTTGCCTCTTGATTTGGTCAATTAGGAATGAGGACTCCAAGTCCCATCCAGGGATCAACAACATGCCACTTCTCTTTACAAGATCTGTTGCCTCCTCCACAGTTAATGTTTCACTGTTGGGATTATAGGCCTGTAATTTTTCAATCATTTCAAAAGTTTTTTCCTATGATTCCCTTGGTTTCAAAGACAGTGTTAATTCATTCTGCTTAACTCTAAAGAGAAAATTTTTAAACTCATCGAACTTGATGAATTCATCATCATCTATAAACTCTTTAGCTTGGATGACCCTGTCATCTAATCTAGCTGTAGCCAATTCTAACTCATCTAGGGCCTTTTATCCCTCATCTGCCATTGATGTCAAAAAATTCTATCTTAAGTCAGCAAAGTAATGGCTATTACCTGGTAGGATTTGTAGTGCCTTTTGCCTTGCCTTTTATGGTACATTCATCAACTTTTCTTTCTTTGATGGCCCCCACTCAGACATGGATGCCGATGAATCAGCTTGTTCTATTTCTACCATAAACACCACATCAGGTTCAACTTCCTCAGGGTTTATTCTATCCTCCTCCTTCTCCTCAGGGATGTCTGGCAATTTAGACATAATATATTCGTAATTCTCTATACACATTTGAATTTTCCCAATGTATTTGAGATTTAGAAAGAAACCGGGGAAGGTAGGGTTTTCCTTTTTCAATTGTTCCTCTACCCTTACAATATTTTCCCATTTATAGGTTCTCTCTTCATAGGTAACTTTACTATAAACATTTCTAATAATATCCTCCTCTGCCATAGGCTGATTTAGAGCCAAATTGTGATTCCTCATTTCTCTCAATGCTACTCTAATGAAGTCTTCAGGGTCATACATCCTTGCTTTACCAGAGGGCAATCTCAATTGTCTCAAGAATTCATGGATTTGGTCCACACCATCTTTACCTATAGAGAAATCCCCTATTTGGAACCTCCTTGCTAGAAAGGTTCTGTTATGTCTTTTAGGGCCTAAGTGCTCTCTATCCATCATTATAAGTTTCCAAATGAATTCTACTATTGCCAATCTTTCTGGGATAGATTTTGCTAGTATGTGTGGAGGTTGAGGGCAAGCATACACTCTTATAATAGTAAAATTCTTCAAAAAAAACATATCACCCCAATTGTGCTTAATGTCATTGTCAATATTAAATGCTACGGGTCTAAGCAATTTTCTTACAAGTAAAGGAAATCTTTCCCTCACAATACCTAACATGTTCATTACTAGATCCAAAAAATCACTATAAAAAATAATGGAATTAGAGAAATGGTAAGTTATATGCCATAACTTGGTCCACAGCTAAACTAGAACAATTCCTCCTGCATTCTTGGTGTCATCGATGAACCTTGGGTTGATGTAGCCAATATTGTAGTAGAGGATCAGGTGCATCAACATGGAGTAGTGATTGAACTCAGTGTGCATTACATTGATTATGTGCCCCACATAATCATACTCCTTGTTGGTGTATAGTTCCTAAACATTTGTAGCCATGACAAAAATGTCAAGAGTCACTATTGAACCTCCATCTAGTCTAATAACTTTGTGTAGACCATAGATGGTATTTTGGAAATAGGGAAAGAAAAGCTCAATATCAAATGAATTTGCAACCTTCTTCGGTAACAACCTTGCCTCTTTCTTTTCTCTAGGAATATGCCTCCTCATAACCCTTCCATGGTAGTAACTTTTCTATCTATTAAACAATGCCTCCTCTTCTGCTATGTCAATGTCCACGCTCATAGGTCCCTGAAGGTCAAAAGCTTGAGTAAAATTCACTCTATCTAACATGTAGAGTATAGACTTGGCATGCTTGTGGAAATCTTGTGTTACTAGATTGTATGCTTGAATTAGCACTTTCATGAGGTCTACATCGAAAAATACCTCAGGTAATATCAACTTTCCGAAGTTCCTATCCCATGGGTTTGAAATAGGAGGGCCTCTAATTCTATTATTATAGAAAAACATGAAGAGCTCATACCTAGTTGTGTTTGGATAGTCAACATCCCTATAGAATGCATAAGGGTCCCTCCATTCATAAGCATTAGCTGATTGCAAATTTGAGGATCCAAGCAACAATTTCATCCATTCTTCAGCATACATGTTTGGCCTCTTTGTTCTTGAATGCACAATGACACTCTTTTCTGGTACTGCAACAACATCAGGAGATCCTTGTTCTATCATTCTTTTAAGTATACTAAACTTAAGTCACTTTATGAAGTATGTTAGCACTATTCCAAAATCTTCCATCCTCATACTTAAAGGGTTTCTAAATTGAGGTCCTTAGACCTAATTGTAAAAGTATTATGGCTAAACCCTAGCTTGACCTAAGCTCTGTTATGGTTGAGCATTACTTTTTTCTCACTAGCATTTCCTAATGATGCATGTGCAGTATTGACCCCTTTGAAATGACCGCTTCATTTTTTATACCACTAGGTTGTTGAACGGGGCCCCCTTTTTAATATTTCCTGTAAAGCCTAAGTTTTCTTGTTAAAGTCTCCATATGACTAACCTTTTAAAACTTGTGGCTATCGTTAAATCTTGAACTCCCTATTGTCAGATTTTTTGGCACATGCTTTGGTGATAGGATGACATCTGTCCAAGCGGGACCATCTTCAGGGGTTTGCTATTGATTAAACATTAGGATCAATCTACGGTTGTTGTTATACTGTTGGGCCAAGATGACTATCCTTTAATCATCAGGCTTTAGTGACAGGCATCCGATCAAGACCTTTTCTGACATTGCAGCGTTCTGACAATTCTTCTTCTATGGAAGTTCTTTGTATTGACACTTGTCTTAAAGTGACGTAGTAGCTATGGGGTCAAATTTTTCAAAGGGTAAAGCTTAGATGGATCTTACGGTTGTCATTATACCTTTGAATAAAGATGTGAAGTGTTTAAGCTTTGTGATATAGCGATGAACATCTGATTCTATATGAAGGATGCAATATGTAGTGGGCCCTAAATTGCCATGTCACGCTAATATGGTTGTTTTTTATTGGTTGAAATGAGTTGTGATGTGGTAGTCATCAAGGTGTTTGGTACCAAGAAAGAAAAAGAGAAGAGCCCACCCACCGGTTTTTGTAACGTGGCAGTTTTTGACTCGATGAAGAATTAGTAAAGTATAAAGTGGGGCCGGTTTTCTCAAACAGATAAGGCTCAAGTTGATCTTACGGTTGTCATTATACCACTGAGGTAAGATGTATGATGTTTAAAGCTTTTGGTATAGCAATGACCATTTGATCTTATAATCAGGGTGTGGACTATGCAATGGGTCCTCCAATGCCATGTCATGTCGACATGCTAAGTTTTTGATTGGTTGAAGTTAGGGTGATGTGGTAGCTGTTAGTATCTCTAGTGTAAAGAAAGAATAGAGCGAGGTCCACCTACTGGTCTGTCTAATGTGGAAATTTTTCAATTAATGAGAGGTTTGAAAGGATAAGGTGAGCTCATTGTTTTGGGAAATGGTAAAATCAAGATAAGTTGGGAAAAGATCTACGATGATCGTTACACCGCTAAGGAAAAGTGTTCGGATCTTATGCTTGTACCTTAGTGACAAGATGACACCTATCCACTCTGATCAAAGTTAAGTTATAACTTTTTCCACATGTTTAAAGTAGAGTGTTCTCATTGGTCGAGAACTGATCTAGGGAAAAGTAACACAGGGTTATGCTATTGAACTTGTTAACCGTCCGATGCACCAAAAAATAGAAGGGATCGACGGTTCAAATTTGAATTTTTGCTCTGTGACATTACTCGCGTCCTATGAACATTGAGGCCACCAATTCTTAGTAATGGAAAACTTAATGAGTTTCATGTGGATGAATCGTAAATGGTTGGAAAATTATTATATACCCTAGTTTGATTAATGAAGATTTTACCTCTTTCAAAATATTTTTGCAAACGAAACTAT
Organism: Chamaecyparis obtusa; assembly: GCA_027943335.1. NCBI lineage: Eukaryota > Viridiplantae > Streptophyta > Pinopsida > Cupressales > Cupressaceae > Chamaecyparis > Chamaecyparis obtusa. Next base: position 1,485,797 of record BSBK01002244.1, read on the forward strand.
TTTTCTTTCTAGAGCATTTTCAAGCGAAGATTTTCAGAGTGTCTGGTAGGCCAAAAATCCTAACTGAAGCATTGCATAAAATTTTAAGAAGGAAGTGTGAAGAGATTGTTTTTCCTAGTTATAGTTATCCGGTGATATTTGAGGTTCTCTCTGGTATTTGTGCATTATTTCATAACCCTAGTTAAAAATGCCACCTAAGAGGGGATTATCAGGAAAGACAATATAAAGATAGGGGCATTTTTGAAGATTTGATGCAGCTATTTCCATACTCAGAGAATGGACCAGCAAAGGTAAAGTATTTAAGCCCAAGAAACCCTAGGGATTCAGTAAATGAGGGGCTATATGATAGAGGTCTTTGGATGAGAGATGCCAGAGTAGGGAAAGACCATAATGGTTTGATTTTGTTTAGGCAGCATACTCTCAAAGGAATTCTTGTGCCCCCCTCAACAATATATGGCAGTTTGATATAGGGAAATTAGTTGTCCCTGGAGTGTTCATGGATGGAGATCTTCTCATTTAGATTGCTAGGTGTTATGATCCTGTGACTAGATGTGTCAAAGACATAAATGGAAATGACCTAATAAGCATTACAAAAGATGAGATTAGAGAGGTCTTTTCATTAAATGATCCTTCCATTGGACTAGAAAAGATTGATTTTAAAGAGTTCACCAAAATATATGAAGCACAGAAAGATTATTTAAGGGTAGGGCCTTTAAGGGACTTCCTTGATCAAATTGGATCAATGTGTGTGATTAGCCCTAGTACACCTGAGCCTTTCAGGTTGGATTTATTCAGTTTATGGGCACAAGCTATGTACAAGTCTCTAACTTTGATCCTTGGACATGATGAGGCAACCCACATGCTAGTTCCATATATGTTTATGATGGTATAGTCTCTACATCCACAATTAGCCCTAATTTTTGATTTTGCCTCTCACCTTGCTGATTTAATCCATGATGGATTAATGGGGATAAAGAACATGAAGATAAGTAGGCCTTTTGGGTGGTACTCTATGCTAATGCATATGTTCTTGTACTAGGGTGAGCAATTTTTTAGTTCAACAGTTAATATTATCAAGGAGAAAAATGGAGAAACCCTTCCAATTCAGTTGTGGACAATAGATTTGTCTTGGGATAGAACAGAGGCCAGCTTCCATGTCTTTGATAGAAATTTTACTTCAAGACTTAGGACATTATTATATCTTGAGAATCCCAGAATCCTAAGAGAATTTTTGAGATTGATTAGGCCTAAGGAGTATTGCCAAGATATCACTATTGTTCACAATTTTGGTGATATTATATTGTATCTAGTTTCTTCAGTTTTTTGAGTATATGGTTGCAAGAAGGCACCATACATTTTGCCTTACTAGGTTCCACTAAATATAGGATATGTAGAAATTCTGAGGCAGATTGGTGATCTGCAAGAATCAACACTTACTGGTAAAGGAAGGCAAACTTTGTTCCTAGATATCACCATTGCACACCAGTATGTAATTATCAAGAAAGGATGGGTGCACTTAGATCAGGTCTTGCAGCCTTATAGGATGGATACAACTATCATTAGATGGGCATACAATGAAGGTTTCTTGTTAGGAATGTTTAGGGACAAGATAAGATGTGCCCTCATAGAGCATCAATTCCAATTTCCTGAAGACATAGTAAGAAATTAGTTTGACCTCCAAACTCAAGAAATTAAGAAGGAGAAATGGGTAATCTATAAGAAGATTGTAGATTTTATTAGACATTTTGATAGAGGCTATGACCCATTGAAGAGTTTTGAGCCATGGGCTAGAAAGGTAGATGCTCTTATGGAGCATTTTGAAGGGATCATGCATGCAATGAATGAGAAAAGAGCCGTGGTAAGCAAGATAAACCCTGAGAGAGCTAAGCAGATTTTAAGCTAGCCAGGGTATACAAAGCTAACCCCAAGGGGAGTTTACATTGTACAAAAGAGAAGTGGTTATACTATTCTTCTACCAACATAGAAAAGAGATGATAGTCTTCCTTCTACTTCAAGAGGAAAGAGACCTATGGATGATCAAAAAATGCAGGGACCCTCTCCTAAGAGGCAGAGATAGGAGGAATCAAGGCCAGAACAAGATGTTTATTCTCCTTCTCAATCCCCCTTACACTTAGATGAACATGGGGTAGCCGAATAATTAGTGCAAATGAGGAATGAGGGAAACATTTTCATTTCCAATGATGAGTTGCAAGAGGGAATATCGGAGGCACCCAAAGAAATAGAGATGGATCTCACTATTGTAGAATTTGAGGGTAAGCAAATTGACCCTATTTTGAAACAAGCTAGTGATTCTTTTATTGCTGATGACAAATTTGTGAAGACTAGGGCATTTCTTCAATTTTTGTGGAGAATGAAAATAGGCCAGTTTAAAGAGATTTGTGAAAAGAAGAAAGAGGAGTTCCCTGATAAGGACATAATAGAGATTGAAAATGAAACCAAGGGGGAGATGATGAAGTAGTTTGAAAAGGTCACCCCTGAGGAGGGAAGGGCTATGGTCCACACTGCAGGAGTGTTGATTCTTCCAAAGTGGGATATTGCAGATGCAATAATTTTTGATCAAGTCAGGAAGAGCAAGGTAAGGACCCTTACTACTATAGAACATGCACAACAAGCTGCTAAGGGTATTAATTTCTCCAATGATCATGCAGCCCTGGTAATGTGATCCCTAAAGAGGGAAGAAAATAAAGGAAAGAGAGAGGCCCTCTCTTTAGGATATGCTAGAAATTTACTAGTGCAACAAGTAGGTGAGACTTCAGGTGTTGAAGCCTCAAATATCATTTTGGAGACTGCCAAGTTTAATGTAAAGGTGGCGGAAAAGGATGCACAAGAGAAGGAAGAGCTGAGGATTAAATTTGAAGATATCCTTAAGTCCTATAATGAGCTCAAAATAGAATTGATCCAGAAGGATAAATTGATTACAGAGTTGTCAGGACCACAAGACCATAGGTCACCCCAATTGATGATAGCTGATAGGCCTGTAGTGGCTTCTTCATCAAGTCCTATCATTGAATTTCCACCATCACCATACCCAGAGACAAATATAGATGCTAGGGTCAGCTGGGAAAAGCAACAATTGCTTGAAGAAATAAGTCATTTCAAAAGAAAAAGGGCAAAGTTGGCCAAGCTTAGGGAAGAACATTTGAAAGATAAAATATTGTTAGAGTAGAGATATGAGGAAAAATTTATAGAGGTCATGATGCAATTTGCTACCAACCTGAATCCCACAATTCTATTTGACCATGCTAGGAGATTAAGGATATTGCTTACATCATTAGATAAGAATAAGAATGAGTTAGGGCCAATTTTCAATAAGTGGATAGAGAGATCTCCAAATGTAAGATTATTTAGATGGTTGTCCAAGTCTCAAGTTGACCCTGAACCATTAATTAAATCATTGCATCAGAATGTGAAAAGGCTCGTAGAGCATGATATAATTTTGGGTGATTTTGAAAGAAAATCAAATTTTCTGAAGAAAGAATTGACACTCCCCTGCTGTGATTTGATTCCAGGAGTTTTTAGGAAGAATGGTGAACTTAAGGAGTTGATCAAGTGGAGAGCACAAATAGATGATGACTTTTCTACTAGAATGACTAGCATTTTAACTTTGGAGAATACTTTATTTTTTATACATACTATTGAGACATTAATTTCTACCAAGTCCAAATTTGATTTCATTCAGTGAGAAATCAGTCAGCTAGAGGATAAGTGGGAACAGTTATCTGGCAAAGGTGTAGAGTTTGCAAGTTTTGATTTCCCAAGTGAAGAGGTGTATAACAGGTGGAGGTATCAGTATATTCCACATGCAAAGAAAGTAGACACTCCACCTACTTCTTGAGACAATTGAAGATTGTAACTTTTTGAGTCCTAAAAAGTTGTTGAGATATAAAGAGGTATTTATTATAGGAATGACAATGAAGAGATAATGGTAAGATTTTCTTGAGTAAACCAAGAAAAGACTTGAAGACATAAAGCAGGGTGGCTATTTGCAAAATATCTCTCTAATTTTGATTGATGCATTTATTGTAAACCCAGTAGGGTTGTAAAGTTTTTAGGTTAAAATTTTTGTAAACCCTAGAATGATCAGTAGCTTGTTGCATCTCCTTGTATATAAAGGATTTTCCATGATCATTCTAGGCATTGAGAGTTTTAGGTGTTGAAAATATAGAAACTTTGAAACCCTAACCCTCAGTCGAGGATTATAATATTTTACATCATTTTCTTATGAAAGAAATAGAGAAGAAGTACAGGTTGCTATTGTTATCTTGCAAGCTTGCCATTCAGGACATATTGTATACACAGAAAATAGGTTATACTTAATACAAATATCAAGGTCTTTGTCTCTCCTTTGCATTTGATCTGTGAATTTCTCAAGTTTTCAAAGACTTGCATATATGTATTTTTGCTTTGAGTTCTGATCTAGGGTTGGATTAAATACTGCTCAAAGTGGAATATGTGTTCATTAGATTCGTATGAAGGATTCTCATAAGTAGGAAAGAGTTGGGGTATTTGTGTCTATGTTTAGAGACCATTTCTTCTTGAAACATCTTTGTATTCATTTTATTTTCTAGTGTTGTATGCCTAATGGATAAGGCACTAGCTTGTATGGACCTATCTTTGTTTTATAAGGAATGATTGAAATCATTATAATCAAAAAATATTTAAACACCAGTCATTTTACTTTATTTTTTAGTTCTACCTAGTGATGGAGAGTTAATGAATAATAGGTTATTATTTAGTACTTTCTCATTGTTATCTATTGTAAAATCTAGTATTGAGTAAGGAATAGAGTTGTATCTATTGGATCAGGTGTACCCACCTTGGTTTTGCAGAGCCAGAAGTGAAGATGGCAGTCTTGTCCCTATAGTTGGTCCAGTTACTTATAGATTTCCCACATTTGGAGGTAACCCCTCCTTAATAACAGTCATAAGTATATTGGTATCTCTTGGAGTGTAAAATATTTTGAAGAACCAACAAAGTATTCTTTTATGGATGCTCTGTGAAGTCACTAAAGTGTGAACTATATTTAATAACTAATAAGTAACAAGAAACTCACAAGTACAACCAGGCTACCAGCCACTAGGCCACCTACTCTATTAAAAATTAAAATCTCATCAAGCACACACACATGAAATTAGTAATTACCTTTTTTTAGAAAAGTATCACTATCAATTGTCACTTCCACCATAGATTTGGCACCGATCCAAGAGCAAATAATTAGCGTGTTCTGAAGTGACACTAATAGTACATCTAACCCTAGGTACCTATGTCAACTTTGCTAAATTGCTACCTACAAATCAAGGGCCTTGGCCCTTGGCCATTTGAATTTGAAATCCAAAAACTTTGAGACTGGCGAAGTCATGCAACACCTTTTCAAAACTTTGGGACTATTAAACTGACCAGAAAAATGAAACCTTGAGATGTTATGACACAACCTGGCATGTCGCATGACACTTGTACTTTGCACTTTCCAAGTGGCATGCAACTTACTCTCTGTCTCTCACTTTTCAACACCTTACGAAGTTACACATGAAGATAGTTGGGACTTCGAAACCCCTTACCATCATAATAAATTATCTGTTGAGAAGTTATGAAATAGCCAGATGAAACTTTAGAACCAATCACCATCATAATAAATTAACTGTTGAGAAGTTACGAAACAGCCAGGCGTAAGTTTGGAACTAATCACCATCATAATAAATTAACCATTGAGAAGTTATGAAATAGGCAGGCATAACTTCGAAACTGATCACCATCATAATAAATTAATCATTGAGAAGTTACGAAACAGACAGGCGTAAGTTCAGAACAAATCACCATCATATCAAATTAAATGTTGAGAAGTTACGAAACAACCAGGTGTAACTTCGGAGCTTGGAGTGGGTTCCAATTTATTTAGTACTCTGATTTAGCATTTTGATTTACTAATTACAATTTACATATTTTTAAATTTATAAATAATAAAACTATTGTTTAATTTCATGATTCACATAACATGTTACTATATTAGAATTTAGTGTATTGACTATTGAAATTTAAAGTATTAGCAAATAACGTGTATTACGTAAAACTAAAAATAGTAACACTATTTGAAAAAGAGTCTTCTGACTTCTCACTATTTCATTTGTATATAGTATTACAAATTTACAGACTACAATATTACTATGAAATTCAAAAATTGGTATACAATATATTATAAACTTATATACATAATACGGGTAACTTAAACTGAATCACTGATTGATAATTTCATTGAACGGTTATGGTTTCCCCAGAAGGAGAAGTGACAAGCTTCTAACCATTTCCAAAACCAAAATGAAAAGTACATTTGATTATTTCAAATTCGTATTTACAAGTAAGTTAGTAACAAAAATTTTCCTAATATCCACAAAGAAAAAAATATTAGTCAATGCGCAGACTAGAAAATAACGGGATCATCTGATTGATCTCCTCCTGAAATGCCTCCTGGTCGAAGCCATGATCATAAAAAATGGCACGCATCTCCACCTTGTCATGTTCTACTTCAAGTTCGAACATGTCACTCAAGTAACTGGCATAACTGGTAGCATGATCCCTTGCTACAGACATTAGATGACCAAGGACATCTTGCTGAATCTCCTCCTCCATATCCAAATTTGGTTGGATAACAGGTTATGGGTTCTCATTTGATGGTCCCTCAACTAATGGAAGACCCATTCTGTGAAAGTGCCCATAAAATATAAATAATCACCAACTTGTCATCCAAATTTAGAAATTTAGAAAGTGCCCATGCTCTGCAATTCCACTACCGAGGAGTATATAAAGAAAATAATCACCAACTTGCCAGCCACAATAAATTTTGAAGGAATGTTTCACGTAAGGTGGCTTGCCTGGGAAAAGGAAATTAATGAATATCAGTAAAGAAAAATTATAGACATTGTAATGTCCTGCGTAACTTGGCTCCGAAGTCAAAAAGAAGAATAATGAAAGTTGATGAATCACAGCTCATATCCCATAAAATTATCCTTTTTAATGTCTAATCAAAATCTTAGCTTGGATTATATACCACTCAAGCTACGCAAACTACCAGTGTTGCCTCAAAACCACCATATCCTAGCTGCGATTTTAAATTTTGAACTGACAACTTGGCAGCCGCATTAAACTTTCACGTAATGTGACTTGGCTTAAAAAAGAAAGATAATGAATGTTTATGATTCATAGCTGAGATCTTGTAAAAATTAACTTTTTGAACATCTAATCAAAATCTTGTCATCGTTAAGTCTCATTAATTGTACTTCAGTGTTCAATGTCATTGCAACTTCACAGCTAAGTTACGTAGACTGCCAACATGGCCTCGGAACCCCCATATCTTACCTGCGATCATAACTTCTGAAGTCATGCACACTATCAACCTATCCTTTGCGTATCTTTGTGGCCTTCAACTGCAACCTGCCAGCATAACTACCGAAGTCATGCACACCATCAACCTGACCATTACATATCTTCGTAACTGTCAGCATCAACCCTCCTTTTAGCCTACCAAGACTACGCACACTGTCACTAGTCACCACAAATATTTTCCAATTTATATTTTTATAATATAAATACTCTTTTATATTCACCAATTTATATTTTTTATAATATAAATACTATTTTATATTCGCTAATTTATATTTTTATAATATAAATACTATTTTATATTCGCCAATTTATATTTTTTATAATATAAATACTATTTTATATTCGCCAATTTATATTTTTGTAGTTATGAAACAAAAACACAATTTGCCAAGATAGTTCCACCTAGTTTCAAGGAGCATTAATGATTCACCAATTGAGATTATTTTTTTTTCTTTGAAAAGAAAATTTTTTTGCCAATTTTTTTTTTTCCCTTCTAACTTTCGCCACTTTTTTACACCCTTTTTGAAGGGGGGGTTTCTTAAAGATTACCCTGCTTAATATAACATTTGCTTCCAAAAATTCTAAAATACTTAACTGATGGTGCATGTCCAAACCATAGTTCATAGGGTGTCTTGTCTGTGTCTGCTCTGATTTATACTCTGTTCATTGTATACACTGCTATGTTCACTGCTTCTCTCCAGAATATCTTCGCCAAGTCATTCTCAAATAACATAGCTCTTTCTACTTCAGTTGCTAATCTATTCCTCCTTTCTACAATACCATTTGTTCAGGTGTCCTAGGGGCTGAAAACTGTCTCTTAATACCATTCACTTCACAAAAAATGTTAAATTCTTTTGAAGTAAATTCTCCACCTCTATTTGATCTCAAACATTTAATCTTCATTCCAGATTCATTCTCAACTTTGTTCTTAATGATCTTAAAATTATCAAATGCTTCAGATTTTTCTTTAAGAAATGCAATCCACATCATTCTTGTAAAATCATCAACAAGAATACTAAAATACCTTTCTCCATAGAATCCTCTAGTCCTTGTAGGACCGCTCAAATATGTATGAACAATCTCCAACTTCTCTTCTATTGTAAACTTCTTGCTGGGAAATGAGCTTCTTTTCTATTTAGCCATCACATATTCTTTGCAAATCATGTTAGTAGGCTTCATAATTCTAGGCAAATCTCTTACTGCAAGTTTAGTACTCACTTTCACAATGTTATCAAAGTTTATGTGACAAAATCTTCTGTGCCATAACCAACTGTCATCAATCTTAGTAATCAAACATGTCATCTCAGTAGGATTTAACTGAAATACATTATCTCTGGTTCTAGATCCAGTCCCAATCAAATTACCATTTCTGTCTTTGATTACACAAGTTTTCTCAATAAACCAAACATGATATCCCTTATCAACTAGCTGTCCAACACTCAAAAGATTATGTTTCAAACCATCCACAAAGTAAACATCATCAGTATTAGTCTTTCCATCAAGAGTAATAGATCCTATACCTTTAATCAAACAAGGTGCATTATTTCCAACTCTAACAACTCCTCCATCATAATTGTTAACTTTATGAAATTTTTCATGTCACTAGTCATATGATGTGAACAACCACTATCTATAATCCAATCAACTTTCTTTTCTACTTGAGAAACTAAAAATTTTTCTTCCTTAATTTCAATTTTAGGATTTCTTTTATTGCTACAAATCCTATATCATCATGCTCAGTATCACTTTCACTCAAATATTTCTCCAAACTAGCTTCAAGTTCTTCATCATTTGCATAGTAACATTCTTTAGGTCTTCTAGGCTTAAAATAGTTTCTATGCTTCTTAACTCTCTTAGGACATTTAGATGAAAAATGACCATATTCTTGACAAGTCCAACATTAAAATTTTTTCTTACCATCTGGTTCTCTTTTCACAAGCAAGGCAATACCTTCTTCAATCTTCCTATCTTCTTCATTTCTAGATCTGCTACTGCTAGCATAATCTCCACTCACACTTATGCTTCTTGACAAAGTAGGGTGAACACTAAGAGTACTAAATGCTATCTCCATTCTAGGTAAGTCTCCTGATAGCCTCAGGTTCATCTCTGCTACTTCCAATCTTCCAAGAAGAGTCTCTTTGGTAAAGTTCATAGTACAAGGAATAACTTGTTCAATCTGTTAGAATAACTGAGAGAGGGGTGAATCAGTTATATAGTGTCCCAAAACAAAATGTCTAATCCAAAAAAAATTCTCCAACTTCTGCTACTCGGTAAACATAAAATACTTTCACTGTCTATGTTTTTACCGATTGCCAGTTTAAAACTTATAGTAGTTACCGATCAAATCTAACATGTAATATGCAAAGTATGATAACAAAAAAATATCACAATCAACACATAACACAAGAGATTTAACGTGGAAACCCTGTGAAGGGAAAAACCACCTGGGACCGACAACCCAAAAATGTTCACTCTTCTAAAGTGAGGTCAATGAATACCCAACCTTGTTAAAGGTTTACAAATGCACTGTTAGGTGTGACCTTGTTAGAGGATTTTAGACCAGAAGTTATCATCCAACCAACAGTCACTCTGGGGTTGACAGGATAACAATGTTCACTCTATGAATGAGACATCAAAAAGATTTTCTTAGTCCACTTGGTTAAGAGATTTGACTATGTACAATGGTTAAATATGTAATAGTAGATGATCTACCTTGAAACAACTTCAATTGTAGTTTACAGATCAATGTTCAGCTCATTCAAATATTTATGATCAATATATCACTTCAGTTTCAATACTATATCAACTTACTATCCATCGATAATTACTCTCTGTAGCTTGGTAATTGTTTTGCAGATTGGTTCTCACTAACAAGTATGATCAGAATGCATGAAAACTCCTCCATGTGATAATTCTGTAGTATCTTCTTCTTCTAGCATCTTCTCAACAATGAAACCAATGTCTCTTATATAGATGAGTAAATCATTTTCTTTTTGTCCATTAGATTTTGCCGCTAAATCTTATTCATTGATTTTTATGCTCTAACCTTCTTCAGCTGATGCGTCAGTAACATGTTTCAATCTACTCCATTAGATCTTTCTTGAATTATGTTAGCCATCGATCTTCATAACAAACCTTATCTGTTAGCTCAATTTCATATACTTTACAGCTCATCACTTTATCGACTAAACTGATCATTTAATTCCTTTCTATTTTTCTCGGTTAACAAAGAAATGTGTCGATGAACACAAGCTCAGTTAACACTATGCTCGGTATACACTACACTCTGTCGGTGTATACTAGAATGCTTCATTTACTGACAACATTACTTTGTGTCTTTTAGCTCTATTCTTCATCATAGATGAATGAAACATAATAAAGTCGATATCATCAAGTCATAGACTCATCAACAAGTTACTTAATGTATTCCTTATCCTTATCTGATATATACATCTTCCTCATGTAGATATTTCTATTCTTCATCTCTTTCACCTTTCTTCAGATGTGTCAGTATAGTAACTTACAAGATAAGTACTGTGAAGCTAGTTGACATCAATGACAACATAATACTAATATAATCATCTTGCATATCTAAGCAACAACTCCTCAGTGATCTTAAATCATAGATTCTTCATTCAATGTTATAAATCAGTTGTAGTTCATCAATCTCTCCCTTTAGCATTGATGGAAACTCAAGTAATATGAAGTGTACCAGACACATACCAAACATGTATTCTACAACTCTGTAAACAAATGTTGTAATGCCAATCATCATATATGCTCTTTGTAGCTCTCCTATTCCTATTTCTATTCTTTGTAACTGATCTTCAATGTTCTATTTCTTTCAGATTATCTCTCCCTTAGATAGTTCTCATCGATGCATATTGTTTCATATTATTTATCTCCCCCTTTGACAACAATGCCAAAGAAATAAATAAATAATCAGCTCTATAGTAGCTAAGTAACTCTCTATTTTCCAATACATTCTCTATATCTCTGTATAATGATATCCCAATCTATTTTAGTTCTTCAAACTTAATCACAACCTTGAACATTATCCAAAGTGTGAACTATGCTGCATCAACATGTGTGATCTTCTAATAAGTGTAAGCTGATGCAACATCCAGATCACATTAGTGACCGATAGATAGGGGATGGACCCCAAGTCTAGTCCTCAAATATTCAAATGTGTCCTTCGATAGAGGCTTTGTAAGGATATCTACAAGTTGTTCTTTAGATGTAACAAATTCTAACTTCACTTGCTTCTCTTGCATTTTTTCTCTCAAGTAGTGATACTTAATTGATATATGCTTTGTCTTAGAGTGCATTACTGGATTCTTTGAAATATTGAGAGCACTTGTGTTGTCATAGTATATAATCACCGGGTCAGTGATTACCTCATTCATTCCTTCCAACACTTACTTGATATATGCAATTTTTGAGCAATTAGTAGCAGCAGCAACATACTTTGCTTCAGCTGTAGACTGAGAAATACAAGCTTGGTTTTTACTTGTCCAAGTTACAATTCTTTCACCAAAGAAGAATGCTCCTCTGGTGGTGCTTTTTCTGTCATCCACATTTCCAGCCCAATCAACATCGGTATAGACCATCAGCTTAAACTTACCTTCCTTAGGATACCATAAACCATAATCCTCTATCTTTTTCAGGTATCTTAAGATCCTTTTAGTAGCAATAATGTGTGATTCTCTAGGATTAGAAAAAAATCTAGCAACAATTCCCACAACATGTGCTATATCTGGTCTACTGTGAACTACATACATTAGCTTACTAATCATGGATCGATAAAGTGTCTAGTTTACCTCTGTAGTTTCATCTTCCTTTGTCAGTTTACATCCAGTAGCCATTAGTGTTCCCATAGGTTTAGCATCTTCCATGCCAAATGTCTTCAAGACTTCCTTTATGTACTTAGATTGTGTGATGAATATTCCATCACTCTGTTGAATCACTTGTAGTCCTAGAAATAATTTAATCTCTCTGAAAATAGACATTTCAAACTCATTCCTCATGTCATCAGCAAAAGATTTACATACATGATCTTGACCTCCAAAAATAATATCATCAATGAAAATTTCAGCAATAAGAATAGTGTCATCAGTATCACCTTTCATGTACAAATTGCTGTTTTCACTTGTTCTTACAAATCCAATACTTAAAAAGTATGTAGCCTTTCATACCAAGCTCTCGGTGCTTGCTTCAAACCATATAAAGCTTTGTGTAATCTACATACCATGTTACTATTGTTTGGATCAATGAATCCTTCAGGTTGTTCTATGTAGACCTCTTCTTCAAGTATACCATTCAAAAATGCTGACTTCACATCCATTTGATAAACCTTAAATTTCTTGTGTGCAACATATGCAAGTAGCATTCTAACTCCTTCCAATCTAGCAATAGGTGAAAATGTCTCACCATAGTCAATGCCTTCTTTCCGTGCATATCCCTTGCATAACAATCTCACTTTATTTCTTGTCACTTCACCATTTTCATTTAGTTTGTTCCTTAATATCCGCTTAGTACTGATAACATTTTTATCTTTAGGTCAGGGTACTAAGGAACAAGTTTTGTTCTTCTCTATTTGTTCTATTTCATCTTTCATTGCATTAACCCATTCTTCATTCTCTAATGCAACTTTCACATTTTTTGGTTCAAATTCACAAACTAGACATGTACCTTGTCTTTCTTTTCTTCTTGTCTATCTCCAATAATTTGTGTCTCAGGATGATGTCTTCTAACAAAACTAGCTAGTATTTAGTTTCTCCTTTCTTGTTCATCTTGTTCAGGTTCATGTGCTTGCTCAGTAGTTCCATCTTGTTTGTTAGTTTCCCTTTCTTGTTCGTTAGGGTTATTTTCCTGTTGACTGGTTATCACAGGTTGCAACTTTGGTAGATAGTCAGGAAGTTCAATGTAAGTGAATCTACCATAGTCTTCCAATTCCTTTCTTTCCTTTGTGTTCTTTTCATCAAAATCATCAACACGGACATTAGTACTTTCAATTATCTTATTTGTAACCTTATTCAGACATTTGTATGCTTTACTCTTAGTAGAATATCCTAAGAATATTCCTTCATCACCTTTAGAATCAAATTTTCCATTTCTCTCATCTTTCAAAATAAAACATTTGCTTCCAAAAATCCTGAAATAACTTACAGTAGGTTTGTATCCAAACCATAGCTCATAAGGTGTCTGATTGGTGTCCTTCTTCAATTGTACTCGGTTAAGCACATATATAGCTGTACTGATAGCTTCCCTCTAGTAAGTCTGAGAAATATTCTTTTGCAACATTAGTGTTCTTGCACAATTAATGATTGACCTATTCCTTCTTTCAGCAATCCCATTCCACTAAGGTGTTCTCAGTGCAGAGACCTATCTTTTGATACCATGCTCATTACAAAAATTAGTAAATTCATCAGAGATAAATTCACCTCCTCTATCAGATCTTAAGCATTTTAACTCTTTTCTAGTCTATTTTTCTACCTTTGCCTTATACCACTTAAACATCTTAAATGCTTCAGATTTTTCTTTGAAGAACATAACTATCATCATTCTATTATATTCATCAACAAAAAAAATAAAGTTTCTATCACCATAATAACTCTGAGTTCTCATAGGACCACATAGGTCGGTATGAACCAACTCAAGTATCTTATTTGTTGAGTAGTCTTTTCTTTTAAAACTAGACTTAGTCATCTTACCTTTCTGACATTCATGAAACATTGCATGATCTAGTTTTGATAAGTTAGGCAACCCTCTAACTCTTTTCCTCTTACTAATCTTGATCATGTTATCAAAATTCACATGGCATAACCTTTTATGCCACAACCATGCATCTTCATCCTTCATTAATAAACAAGAAGACTGATCAATATCAAGATAAGATAGATTACCTCTATATTGTGTTCTAGTTCCGACAAGTCTCCCTCCATCATCATAGATTTTTACCTTTCTGCTCTCAAAAGAAAGTCAGTGGCCTAAGTTATTCACCTGTACCACACTTAAAAAATTATAGTTCAGTCCATCTACCCAGTATGCATTTTCACATTTTATTCTATCATTAATCATCAGTGAACCTTTACCTCTTACCATACAGGGTGCATCATTTCCCATCCTTACAGATCCTCCATCATATTCATCAAGTAGATCAAATTTCTCTATATCACCAGTCATATGATGTGTACAACCACTATTTATGATCCATGTATCATTTCTTCTTACTTTAGAGATCAGTTTTGTTTCTTCATGTTTCTCTTCTTCCTCTGAATCATCTTTCATAGCAAAAAATACTACTTTTACATCATCATCATTGTCAGATTCAGATTCAAATTCTTTGGCTATGTAACATACCTTTTCCCTTTGTCATAGCTATCTCAGTTGTCTCTGTTGTTGTGTTGATAGCCTCTATTGACTCTTCTCCCATAGCTTCCTTTAGATCGGTCTTTGGATCTATCATCATCCTTCTTATTCAGACATCTAGTAGCAATGTGGCCAACTTCTTTACAATTAAAGCATACCAAAGGTAGCTCACCTCTATACCTTCCTTTACGCTTGGGTAATCTTCTGGCCATAAGAGCTTCAAGCTCATCAAGCTCATCGTTAGTACCACTATCACTATCATTATTCTTACTATTCCTACTACTAGACTTACCAATCTTCAAAGAAGACATGAAAGTGGATTCAACAGCAGGTACAACACTATTGTCAAAATTATTTAATTCAAAGGTTGTAAGCTTATGAATCAGTGTGTCAAGAGTAAATGTGGCTCTTGTTTCATGAATTGCAGAGATTCTGATTGCATAAACTAGCAGCAAACTTCTGAGAATCTTGCTTATCATTGTTTCATCCTCAATAACTCCATTGGATGCTCTAATAGCATGTACTAACTCTTTTACTCTATTTGTGTATTGCACAATGTTCTCACCTTGTTTCATCTTCAGATCATCAAATCAACCTCTTAGGCTTTCTGATCTGGCTCTCTTAACATTTGCATCTCCACTGTATATTAGAGTCAGTTTATCCCACATGGATTTGGGAGTTGTACATCCCTTAATGTCTTCAAATTCAGCATCAGTACAGGCAAAAACAAGTTCCATCATGGTAATATTGTGTTCATGCCTGTCCTTTAGTTGATCAAGTGTCAAGGGACCTGGTGTCGGTTCAATGTAGCCATTTTGCATTATTTCTAGTGTAGAATTCCCAATTCCAGATATGTGCAACTTCATCCGGCTTTGCCATACTGTGAAGTTCTCTTTGTTCAGCTTTGGCACTTTGCTCTTATACATCTTGAGATCTTTTTTCTGGAGTCCTTAAAACTTTGTTCTAAGAAGCCATAGCTCTGATACAAATTGTTAGAATAACTAAGAGGGGGGTGAATCAGTTATCCAGTGTCCCAAAACAAAATGTATAATCCAAAACAAATTCTCCAACTTCTACTACTTGGTAAACATAAAATACTTTCACTATCTATATTTTTACTGATTGTTAGTTTAAAAATTATAGTATTTACCGATCAAATCTAACATGTAATATGCAAAGTATGATAACAAACATATATCACAATCAACACATAACACACGATATTTAATGTGGAAACCTTGTGAAGGGAAAAACCACCTGGGACTGGCAACCCAAAAATGTTCACTCTTCTGAAGTTAGGTCGGTGAAGACCCAACCCTATTAAAGGTTTACAAACACACTGTTAGGTGTGACCTTGTTAGAGGATTTTAGACTAGAAGTTATCATCCAACCAACAGTCACTCTGGGGTTGACAGGATAACAATGTTCACTCTATGAATGAGACATCAAAAACAATTTCTTAGTCCACTCAGTTAAGAGATTTGACTATGTACAATGGTTAAATATGTAACAATAGATGATCTACCTTGAAACAACTTCAATTGCAATTTACAGATCAATGTTCAGCTCATTCAAATCTTTCTGATCAATATATCACTTTAGTTTCAATACTATATCAACTTACTGTCTGTTGGTAATTACTCTCTATAGCTCGGTAATTATTCTGCAATTTGGTTCTCACTAACCAGTATGATTAGAATGCATGAAAACTCCTCCACATGATAATTCTACAATATCTTCTTCTTCCAACATCTTCTCAACAATGAAACCAATGTCTCTTATGTAGACGAGTAAATCATTTTCTTTTTGTCCATCAGATTTTGCTGCTTAATCTTATTCATTAATTTTTCCACTCTAACCTTCTTTAGCTGATGTGTCAGTAACACATTTCAATCTTCTCCATTAGATCTTTCTTGAATTATGTTAGCCATTGATCTTCATAACAAACCTTATCTGTTACCTTGATTTCATACACTTTACAACTCATCACTTTATCGGCTAAAATGATCATTTAATTCCTTTATGTTTTGCTCGGTTAACAAAGAAATGCGTTGGTGAAGACAAGCTCAATTAACACTATGCTTGGTATACACTACACTCTGTCGGTATATACTAGAATGCTTCATTTACCGACAACACTGCTTTGTGGCTTTTAGCTCTATTCTTCATCATAGATGAATGCAATATAATACAGTCAATATCATCAAGTCATAGAATCATCAACAAGTTACTCAATTTATTTCTTATCCTTATCTGATATATACATCTTCCTCATGTAGATATTTTTGTTCTTCATCTCTTTCACCTTTCTTCAGATGTGTCAGTATAGCAACTTACAAGATAAGTATTGTCAAGCTAGTTGACATCAATGACAACATAATACTGATTTAATCATCTTGCATATCTAATCAACAACTCCTCAGTGATCTTAAATCATAGATTCTTCATTCAGTGTTCTAAATCAATTGTAGTTCATCACAATCATCTGTGTTGTTTGCTTAAATGCAGGAGTCAATGTCAATGTCCTCAAAATTTTCCATATCACTTCATTCTCTGTCTTGGTTCCTCCACAAGATTTTATACCTGCAACAATCTATGACATTCTGCCAATATAGATTCTAACAGATTCATCTTCCATCATTCTTATATCTTCAAATGCACATATCCAATTATGTAATCTGACTTTCTTAGCATGTTCATCACCTTCAAAAGTAGACTATAAAGCTAACCAAATTTCATAAGATGTCTTTAGATATTTTACCTAAGTGTATTCATTTTTTGGAAGGGATGACAAGAGTGCTTCTCTGGAATGTATGTTACACATAAATAGATCTCTCTCCTCATTAGTATAATCTTCAATCTTATCCTCATTGATGATAGTCTTTTGATTCTTTGTAATTAACCAATAACCTAGTCCTAAACAAAGTAGGTGTGTCTTCATCTTTTCTTTCCAGTTGTCAAAATTTACTCCATCAAATTTAGGGCTTTCTTTCCTAAAAGACACCATGGATCTCCTTAAGCTGTTAAAAATTTCCTTCAAGGACCTGCCACTTTGATACCAATTGTTAGAAACTAAAATCCACCAAGATAACTGAGAGGGGGGGTGAATCAGTTATCAGATAAATACAAATTTTATCAACCTTAATAGATTTTAACCATGTAAGCAATGTAATCAAGAACCATAGAAAGATATACATGCATAATAACACAATGACAAAAGATATGTTGACTAGGGAACGTCTTGATCAAAGAGTAAACCCTGGTGGGAATGATGCCCACAAAAGATGCACTAATATGAAAGTTCCTTGTGAGAGGATGGAATCTCTTAGGAGTCTTATGAAATACATTTAGTTCATATGAGTCCTTTTTAGGAGACTTTGAATCTCTGCTAAAAGATTCTAACTCTGTTAGGAGTTATGGAAGACAGAAGGACCCACTGCCCAAACAGCTTCAGGGTAAGATCACTAAACTCACTGTCCAACTGATCTATGAATTACTTAATAAAATAATACCAAAAGATTACTTATCTCAACAATTCAATACTCTTTCCCTGACTATGCCAAACCACACCAACTGCTTCTTCAAATCTCAATACCAGATCTCTGAACTTCGCATATTCTCTTTCCTTAATTTCTCTTTCACAATTCCTTCATTCACTTTCTCATTACACACACACATATATCTCTCATTCATATTACTAAAAGGAAAACATTCCTTCCTTTATACTAGACTCAAGTAATTACAAATGAGTCAGCATACAAATTACAAAATAAAAGTTTCCACACGCTACATCAAAATTACACAAAATTGTCGGCTTCCAATTAAGATAATTCTTCACTCGTGCTACCTCAGATCTTGCACTCATGTACACATCACTAACATCATGTCTTCAACTACCTCATAACTACACATGATCATATTCTATCCTGATTAGGAGATATCATTCGATTTCCACAAACCACTACTCAGGAACACTGCCTGAATACTGCTTCCATTGATTTCCTCATAACTATCATGAATAAATGAATTTCCATCTATGATCTTAACCATGATCTCATAGAACATCATAGAGTAAGTCCTCAACTATGCATAGCTTCATTGTCAATATCCCAAGTGCGCTAACCCAAACATTGTTTGCTTCTCTGCTAATCTTCAGTAGATCAATGTGTTGACATCAATGACAATCACAGTCATGAATGCAAAAAATGCTATAGAATGGCTGTGAATTCTCCCCCATAGGATATATTTAGCATTCATTCCTAACAACAAGGGGAGACTCTACACTACAAAGGATGTCACTTAATCCTTTCACCCTCCAAGGTTACTCTGCCCTACCAAGGGTGAATGTGCCTTGAAAGCTCCCTTAAAATGACAAATCAATCCAATTACAATAAGAAAAACATAAGTTAAAGAGTAATACAACTCAAAAAAATAAAAAATAACCTCCATGAAAGCATGTGCAAGCTTTCCACACTAAAAAACATAAAAACCATGAGTTTGAGCACCAACCTAACTCCAAAGCTTAAGGTTATGAACTTTTGAGAAGAGCTTTATCATTTTATCCTTTTTGAACTCCCTACAAGCTAGTAAGTCTCTAAGGGTAGAGAGTGGGTGAACAACCTATGAAGTCTCCTTAAACTCCCTCTAATAGGGTCTCTTACTCCACCACTAACTACAACCATAAATGCAAGGGTGCCTTCACCATAACTCCTCCAAATATCTTCCTCCCCTCATAAATGAGGTTTGAAGAATAAATGGAGTTGAGAAGATGGTTGACCAATTTCCTCAAACTCCTAAACTTAGATGCTGACTTTGGGGGTACTTTAAGAGGTTCATTAATGAGTGTAGGGCCTTCTAATGACCAAAATTTAACCCCTAACCCTAAGAATACCTAGTGGAGTAGTTAAATTTGACCCTAACTTCTCTCTAGAAGATTTCTAGACCCTCTAAAACCTCTTTTGAAGTTAACCTATGAGTTTATCCATCTTTGACCCATCTAGAAACTTCCTACACCTTGGGTAAGCGTGAAGACTCTACAAGTTAACCCTATAGTTGGTGTCATAATTATCCTAGTTAAAGGAGTTAGTCATACCAACACCTCATACACCCATGTGTCAAGTGACACAACATAAATTACAACCCATTCACACATATCATGACTAACATAAAATAATTAACTTAATTAAATACAACATTTAACAAATACTTTTATGAATAAAAACACAAGACAATGAGGTTAATGTCTCTTCAATAGACAAAATCTTGGCTTTACAATTTTTAACAAAGGTTCACTCTTTGTTCCCCACATTTAGAACCATGGTTAATGTCCTGCACACTCATTGCAAACATCAGTAGTCCAATACATAATAAGGTAATTAACATAAACCACACACATCATCAAGCACTCACAATTACATAAACCTTACCACATAATTCACTATTTGCATTTGATCCCAATGTTCATAACATGTACCTTTTAAATCAATTTTGAATCTTATATATCTAATGTATCCAATATATTGCATCATAAATTTAATAGCCTAACATAGGTATATCAGGATCAACTATAAAGTATCAAATAAGTGTTTTAATCAATATAATCAAAATGTAGAATATATATAGCATAGGATTCATCAATCCTTAAAATAATAACATATGTGCAAGTATTTAAAAATTAAAATATATCAACTGAAGAGTCTGAATAAAACCAATACCAAACTATGACGGCTGGGGTAGACCTCACATCCACCCCCTCTAGGAATGAATATCCTCCTGGAGTTCATCAAAGAGGTAGGGGTACTGAGATCAAATTTGAACTACATCCTCCCATGAGGTTGTCACCTCATCATAGCAATCCCACTAGACCCTAACCTAGTCCATCTCTCTGCCTCATAGGGCTAGGGTTTGTCACGCCAAGATATGAATGGGCTCTAGAGAAAACTTCCCGTCTGACTCCACCTGCAAGGAATCCAAATCTATAACATGAGACTCATCATAAATATACTTCCTCAAAAATGAAATATGAAACACATCGTGGATGCATGACAGACTAGGTGGAAAATCTAGATGGTAGGATATAGGTCCTATCCTCTCTAGGATCTCAAAATGTCTAATGAACCGAGGTGTAAGCTTAGAGCCCTTTCCAAAATGGATTGGACTATTATGAAGACTCTCTCTAAAAAAGACTCTATCTCCAACCGAGTAAGCTTGATCTATCCTCTTCACATTTTCATACTTCTTCTACCTATCCTGTGCCTCTCTAAGATGTTGCCTAATCAAGGCAACCTACTACTTTATAACTCTAACTAACTCTAGACCAATATTAACTCTATCCTTTATCCTATGCCAACTCAATGGTGTCCTGCATGGTATACCATATAGAGCTTGGTATCAAGGCATACCTAATGACATATGATACCCATTATTGTAGGAAAACTCAACTAGATGTAGGTTCTCCTCTAATGGGTCTGATTATCCATCACATCCATGTGTAGAATGCCCTCTAATACCCAATTGACCCTTTCGGTCTTTCCATCTATCTTAGGATGATAGGCTATACTAAAATTGAGCCTAGTGCCCATAGTTGCTTGCAATTCTCTCCAAAATGATGATGTGAAAAGAGAATCTCTATCAGAGATGATCTTATGAGGTACGCCATGAAGTCTGACTATATCTTGCAAGAACACCTTGTTGGAAATTTGGCTGAGTAAGATATCAGGTTGTTGTCATTACGGAAACATATAATTACTATGATGATCACACTATAGAAGAAAATAGTTTTGTATGAGTGCAAGTAAAAATTGTCTAAGTACATCAGTATTTACCAATCTAATCAGAGATAGTTTTGGTTAGTGATGTTCATAGAAGTAGGTTCAGTGCATGCACACTTGAACATGGATAATTCTATGTATAACAGAGTCACATATGAAAGCGCAAGTCTATACGACATGTACAAAATGAGATATTTAAGAATAATAGAGATAGTGCTGAAGCTGACCTAAACAAAACAAGAAGACATAATGAGAATATTAGTTAAGGGATTATTTTGTTTATCAAAATAATGACTTAACCATATAATGGATGACATCCTAGATGTTAACCCTTAGGCAACATGAATTAGTTTTGTATTTTGGAAACAGATTATGCTTAGTAAAGCCGATTGGAAGTTATTATTATTAATAACTTGTATATATGTAAGAAGCATGTAATGCAAAGAAGTAGAAGCAATAAGTTTTTGTAATGTTATGATGTGAAGTTGTATATTGTAAGAATAAAAGCAAGAAGACTCTGTGTATGAAAGCGAAGAGCCTAGAAAGCTAAATCTAAATAGAAATCTATTTGGTAGTAGTGAAAGGTTATGTAATTTACCTTTGTATTTAGATATCATTGTATATTGCATGTTTGGGCAGTGAGATCATCTTGCAAACACTCTATTTGTATTATCAACTCCTAATAGGGTTGAGGCTTCTAACAAGGCCTAGAGTCCTTTAATCAGGATAGAGACACTATATGTATGTAATAGACTCCTAACAGGGTCAACATCCTTAACCATATACTTTTGATTAGTGGATTAGTCATGGGTATCATCCCCACTGGGGTTTTCCCTTAGCAAGGGTTTCCTCATAAAAAAAATGGTGTTATGAGTTCATTTGATTTATTGCTATGCTTGTTATTTAGTCTACTTTATTTTGCAAGGTTCAAGTTAATTTTTTATATCCATAATTGGGCAAAATTAAAAGTTTTTAGAATACTGATTCACCCCCCGTCTCAGTATTCCCTATTTCTAACAATTGGTATCAGAGCTTAGTTACTCAGAACAAAATTATTTAGAAAAAGCCTAACAAATTGAGTAAGATCTCTATGGATATGGATCAATTATAGAAGAATCTTGAAGAAGCTCTTGAATAGATTGATATTCTTACTGATGAAAGAGACTCTGAAAGGGAAATATGATGATGCAAATGACTACATTGAGAAACTAAAAGAAAAAGTGGAAGAACTGAAATCAAAGAAAGAACCTACAATTCAAGGCAAGGAATGTGATGAAATTTCAAATCTGAAAAAAGAAAATGAGATCCTTAAACATGAGTTGAAGATTGTAGATATAAAGTTAAGCTTGAAAGATGGAAATAGCAAAAATGAATCAAATCTGAAATCTAAAAATGAAGATTTGAAGTCTAAACTTTGTAAAGTGACATCTGAACTTGAGAAAACCAAATTATAGTATGTTTAACTTGAGAAGTACAATACAAATGTGAAAGGTGAACTGACTCAATCTGAACAACATCTTGAAAGACTATATTCCACCAGTGAGAAGATTGATGAACAAATGTCTTATCAAAAGCCATATTATAATACAATTGGTCTTGGATATAATACATCTAAGACAATTAAAGAATGCAAGGAACCGGATTCAAAACCCTCTGAGAACAAACATGAAAAGAAATTTGATGAAGCTAACAAATCTCAAGACATACCTGATCCACCTAAAGAAGATGATCCACCTAAAGATATGCGAAGAGAATTCAAAGGTAGATGTTTTGCATGTAATACTTTTGTCCAACATATAAAGAAAGATTGCACAGGTAATAAATTCAAACCTATCTTTGGTTATTGTTATAATTGTCATGGTTTTGGACATAGAGCTATTGATTGTAAGAAACCTAGATCTAATGATAACATTAGTAGTAGTAGAATGTTTAGAGATACTAACCATGTAGATAAGAGACCTACTGAAGATATGAACAAAAAAAATGGAGTTGTGTGTTATAGATGCAACACGATTGGACACATTGCCAAAAATTGTAGATCACAAATCAGTCAGACAGGACCAAGGTATGGAAACAATGGAGTAGTTTGCCAGATATGTAACAAATTTGGTCACACAACAAGATTTTGCAGAATGAACAACATGAGAAACCCTAATCCTAGAAGCTACACAAGGAGAAATGAGAGCACAAACAATAGTAAGAAAGGATGTTGTAGTAACTCAGAAGAAGTCAAATTTGTTAAAGAAATAGATCAAGCAAGTGTAATACCCCAAAAATGGGCTATAAGTTCATTAACTTCCTACATCTTCAATTCGAATGAAATCGACACCAAAGTCCTAACCAAAGGCACATCTGCACATTATTGAATCCTAATTGATTTTATCTTAAATTCTGCATTGGGGAATATTCCTAGCAATATTCCTATTTATCCTAATTATCTTTAATTTAATAATTATTTGGTGATAAATCTTATTTATCCTAAAGTTTGATTAATTGAATATTCTGAATATTTAATTAATCAGATTTAATACTGCCACTTAATTATTTAATTACATTTAATTATATTTATTCCTAAATTGTATTATTTAATTTTGACAATAAATTAAAAATCTTATGACTAATTGATTAAATTATTATTTAATTAATTAATGTCAATTGTCAATATTTAATAATATAGTTTTGGAATAAAGTTTGATTTAATAATTGATTAACCCATAAATCAATTGTTTTAATTTTAAAAATCAGTTAAGTTGAGAATACATCACTTTATTTTTAAATTAATTTATAAATAAATCATGCACAATCAGAAAAGCAGGCAACTAGAAATTAACAATCAATTTTAAAATTAAAACTCAACATCTGATGATGAGTTGAAATTTGATCTAAAACTCTATTTTGAGTTAAACACTGCTTTTGCATGATTTTTGTAAGTTAATTATCTTTGATTTCCTGATAACTCAAAAATCAACCTGAGTTTATCAAGAGTGATTTATGGCTTTTCTCTTGCATCCTCAAAGCCTTGGATTTCTATAAAATCAAGGTTCAGCTCTTCATAATTATCAACACTCGAATTTGCACAATTACTCTAGTGAATTGGCGATTGAAGGATTAAGCACCTGCGACAAGCGATTTGTGAGATCTTTCATAGTTGATCATTAGTTTTTGCATAGTTTAATATCATAGTTTTCATATTCATCTTCATATCATTCTTAGATTAAATCTGTATTCAATCTCAATTTCATTCATTTAGCTTAGAATCATACAGTTTCTCATATTATTGCACAGAAAATCCAAAAATATAGAATAATTTGCATTCATATAATCTTTCATATTTTGTATTCAAATCTTTTGTTTAGGTGTTGCATTGTCATTGATCTCGATTTCAATCTGAGAACATCATACTCACTCCTACTAGAAGGTAGTAAATCCCCTAGTTAGCTTAGTTTCATTTATTTGTCAGATTTTGATTTCTGCTAACCTCTAATGTTTTACTGAAGTGTTGTGTCTACAGCTAGGTACAAAATTCACACACATTTTTGGCGCCCACCATGGGGCCCTAAAATGGGTTTCCATTTCTTCTAATTCACTTCTATCTAATTTTCTATCATTTTTTGGTCCATTCTACGATTTCATTCTTTGTCCGTACATTTTTATATGACTTTTATAAAAAAGTCATACCAGGAAGACCCCATTGTCGTATGATAGTTGATTCTATTGAGGCTCATATCAGAAGCTATACATTGTCATTTGGGAGCTTGATTGTCATTTGGTGAGATACCCACTGTCATATGAGTTTCCCGACTGCCGTCTGGAAGGTAACCCACTGTTGTACGAGTTTTGACTCTAGGATTCAATTATCATTTTAGAATTTTTTGGTAGCTTTTTAGATTTGATTTTTAGATTTGGACTAACAGATAACCCTAACAATTGAAATCTTCTATTTTTGACTGATATTTGCTGAATCTGATTGGAAAAAGTGCAACTAAACTACTAAAATAGGTAAAATCTATGAAGCACATTGTGAGGAATTCCGGTATTCCACTACAATCTAATAAAACTTCAATTTGGACATAAAACAAACTCTCACATGTCAAGCTTGTGTGACTTTTCTTGCTTTCATATCACAGACTTCATTTTGGGCTATAAAATGAACATATTTTCTTTTTGCATATCTTTTACACATAGTAAATAGGCCCTATGAACACTATTTTTGGATGATCTCAAGAGAGTGGGCTTCTTCTACTTGTTCATGCATGTGAAGCTCTTCTTGATGAAGGATCCCCTTGTAGGTAGGGAGGTTACTGAGAGTGTCTCACATTCTACTAGATTCATGTGTCTTCAACTTTTGATTGATACATTCTCTCTCTAGATGGGTTGATAGATCATAAGTGGTTGATGTCATAGATATTTGTGAGATAATCTTAGTCTTAGCGTGTTGAATTAATTTGTCTACTTTGTTTTGGTTAAAATTGAAAAGGCTAGAGGACTATGCTCTACTCCCTTTTTGGGTAGTATCAGAAACTCAGATCCTTGAATCTAGAACCAGTCTCCATGTGGTATCTTTTGTGAGTCACCTTTAGAGAGGGTTAACCATAGTGGACATTCCCTTAATTGGGTCAACCATGTGGATGGAACCTCAAGCGGTAATAGCCATTTTCACCGTGGTAGCAGCAACCACTATATAAATGTCCTTATGGAGGAAATCTTCACAGGTGTGGTCTCTTGTTGGCCTATCACATCTCCCTAGAAGCTCATGATTGATTAATTTCTTGGACTGTGTCAAAACCCCAGTGCACCTGGATTGGAGTTCACCCTCTTGAAATCACAAAAGTTGTAGAGTCAGACCATTACTAAAAACCCTAGTGAGGTCAAATCTTTCATTTTCTAGGAATATGTGCATTATTGAAAAACTTTTGAGAACATACATAGTTAGCATTTCTAGGGATTAGCACAATAAGTCATTATTGCTTGTTCATGCGCAAGGTTGCTTTTGCCCTTGTTCATTGTTTTCAGATGATTGCCTGCTTCCTTGCTTTCTATTTTGTGTGCTTGATATCTACTTGGTTATTCAAAATAGACTATTACACTAATCTTTAAAACTAGACAGAAAACTTTGCAAACAATTTAAAACTGAAAACCCAAAATTTGCAAAATCTGAAGTGAAATTCCTCTCTGGAGTCAAAAGTCATCCCACAGTCTTAGATTATCGTACAAGTTTTTAGCAAAAGTCATTTCACAACCCTTGTATTATCGTACGATACCCAGTATATTTTTGTATGAGTGTTTCCACTAGAAATCAAAAGAAACATTATCCCTGGCATCAATTGTCATACGAGTCTTGTAATTATCATTTGATAGCATACCCAGTGTCATACGAACTTTCAGAAACTCATTTGGTAATTTTCAAAAAGTTGTCAGAGATTGGTCAAATTTGTCAAAAATCTAGTTTTTATAGCCTATTTCCAGATTCTGTCAAAACAATCACCGTGTCAGGAATGAGCAGAAACTAGAACAATTTCATTCATTTTCCTAAAGTGAGCTCTTGAGTCTGATTTTTGCCTTATGATTTATCGATTTGAATCTTTTTCATCTTGTGTCAAAAACCTTGTCAAAATTATCTTCAAATTTAGTCTTGTTACTAAAATGGCTAAGTGTTGTGAGCTCATGCCCACCATCTCTTCGGCATCCACTCACACTACTGTGGTATAGTATCCTTCATTTATGTCTGATCTAATCTTCAATCATTTCAATCTTGACAAGGTTATGTCATTCGATCTTCTTAAATTAGGTCATTCTTCAGTTGTCTTCATCTTTCTTTCTTTCTTCACCCAAGGTTAATGGTGGAAACTAGATCTTCCTCACATAATAAATCTAGAGAAGCACTTAACACCACACCTTTGACTACTCAAAAGGGTCCAACTCTTGAGCAACTCTACAATTCTGGTCTTTACAAAGATGACGGTCTTGGCAATTTTTGATTGAAAACTATTTATATACCCCCTCCATCAACTCACAGAGGTAATCAACAAACTCCTCCTCACACTATCCCAAGGAGTCCTAAAACTCCTAACATGTCTCACAGAGGGATGCAACACGGGTCTCAAGGACCTCATTCTCAACATGGTGTGGATCAAGAATCTACACCTTCTGAAATTGCTCGATATCAAAACGATGATGACTTCAAGAAAATGATGAGGCATTTCTTGAAAGAAGATAGAGAGGCATATTTTCTAGAGTTAGCTCATCAAGGGGCTAAACTTCCACCAAAATTTAATGTTGAAGATATCATCATGCATGAGGAAGAAACCCCTATCATGACTATGATGAAACAAATGCATGCCATGCAAGTCAAACTTAACAAACTTGAGAAAGAAAAGGAACCTAAGGAGTTCTCCATGGAGGGTCTATGCCCTTTTCCATTTGATAAAGACTTGTATATGCCACCATTCCCTAAAAGGGTGGAAATGCCTAAATATGATAAGTATGATGGAAAATCTAATCCTTAAGATCATGTCAAAGAATTCTATACTCAATCCATGGAGTTCATGCATGGACCAAACTACTTAATGCATCTTTTCCCTCGATCTCTGGGAGGGTCAGCCATTCATTGGTTCTCTAGAATGCCTCCTACTATCAAAAATTTTGAGGAGTTAATCAAACTATTCTATCAAAAATACTCCTACAATATTCAACATCCAATCACCATGATCGACATCTACAATCTGAAACAATATCTAGGTGAACCATTCCTGACATTTCTCAAGAGATGGAGGAAGAAATTTTCTCTATATGCTAGACCCATTCCAGAAACTGAGAAGCTAGAAATCTTCATCAACAATCTTGTTCCAGAAATCAACTACCCTTTACAAATGCAAAATCATACATCTTTTGATAAGATGGTAGATAATGCGATCAAAATTGAGAAAGTACTTATGAAAAAAGGAGACATCACACTTCAAAAGGACAAGTATGAATTTGGATCTAGTTCTAAGGACAAGAACAAAAATTGGAACAAGAAGAAAGGCGTTGTCACAAATGGCATTGTTGATAATATCTGTGATCCATCTAAGGCACTTGCTTTCAATCTCACTATTGGTACCCAAGTCATCAAAGCTTCCAAAGCTAAAGCAACAAAGCCCAACAAAAATTCATTTGATTACAAACCTTAGGCTATAGATCCCAACTGCAAATTCACTCCTCTTGGAGAATCCTTGGAATCTGCCATGAAAACTCTATTGGAAAAAAAATCATCTACTTGCCTGAGATAAAAGTCTTTGATCCTGAACCTAAACCAAAATGGTGGAGATAGAATGATTTTTGTGAATTCCATCGCAATAAAGGTCATAAGAATAATAATTGCATTCGCTTGAAACACATCATACAAGAAAAAATTGATAATGGAGACATCATGATTGACAATCATAAGAGCAATAATGACCATACAACATTCATAGAACCATTTCCTAAACATGGTAAAGAAGATTCTTCTTCTTAGCCTAATATGGGTGCTAAAGTCAATTATGCATACTCTGGAAACAATGCTATCATCAATATGGTTGAACCATGTCTATCTGAGGATTGCAATGTCATCACAATTGTAAGAAAAGATAGAGAAAATTAATCAGCTAATGCAGTTACTCGATCACAAGCACATACACACCTATAAGGACAAATACCAGAGTCATCCAATGTCTCTAAGGTTCCTTTCAATCATTCATCTACTTATAAATAGAAGGCTACATATAAATCTTCAAATCCTAAAGACACAAGGCCTACTTCATACAGTATTATCCAACAACTCCAACACACAAATACAAAAATCTCCATGTTTGAGTTGCTTCAGATATCTCCAGCTCATAGAACCATTCTAGACAAAGCTCTGCTCGGATCCAATGTTCCTGACAACCTTGATTTAGACAGATTCCAGACTATGGTTGGTCATCTTATGTCTCCACAGTATATTTCCTTTTTAGAGGAAGATGATAACTCCTTGAGTCATCTGCATAACCAGCCCTTGCATATTGAAGTTTGAATCCAAAACCATCATGTCAAATGTGTGTTGATAGATGGGGGCGCTAGTCTAAACATTTGTTTTTTTAGCTTGATTACACAATTGGGATTTTCAAAAATGGCCATTGATCCTAGAAAGAAGATAATGATCAAAGCATATGATGAGCAAGAAAGATCTTCCAAAGGCACAATTGTCTTACCTATTAGAGTGGGTCCTATTATCAGAGATACTATATGCCAAGTTCTTGATCTACTTTTGGCTTACAACATCCTTCTAGGGAGACCCTGGATACATGAAATGAAAGCTATTCCTTCTACATATCATCAGTGTTTGAAATTTCCTTATGAAGGAGTAGAGGTGATGATTCTAGCTGATCTATATAAAACTTGCAATACATTGAAGGAGAGTGCTAATAAACTTGTTCCTAATAACATAGAATCTTCCACTAGGCAGCTAGACGTTGCTTCAACATCCAAAATGGAAGACAAGGCTAAAGAGGTTAAGATCAAAGAAAATAGTATGGGAGAATATACTATAGAGCCAGTCTCATCTCTGACATCTCTCCCTATCTTGCCTAAGTCTTATGGGAAAACTCTAAAACAGTCCAAACTAGAGTCTAAAAAACCTCTTGAGGCATATAAAGGAAATTTTGTTGTAGAACAAGTATCTAAACAAGAGTTTGAGGAAGATGAAGTTGTGCTTGCATGGCTATACAAAGATGAACTTGAATCTCAAGTTGTTCAAAAATGTGATGCTAAAACACTTAAGATCTTTTCTAAGTCATATGGCCCAGGAGACAAATTGATCACAAAAATGGGATGTAAAGGAAAAGGACCTCTAGGACTACAAGGTAAAGGTATTCTGTCACCTCTTGATCATTGTGGCAAAGAAAAAAAGAATACAATAGGTCTAGGATACAAGAAGAAACCTTTCTATCTTAGTAAGAACTCACCACATGTCTTAGAATAGATTGAGCCATCCACAACAAATCAACTAAAGGGAGAAACAACAGAACAATCTGATAGTGATGATTCAGACACCACTGAAGATCTCATTCCCTATGAGCATTTGCCTAAAGAAATAAAAGACCTCCTTGAAGTTGAAGATGATCCAATAAAAATAATTAATGTAGTAGAAACACAAGAACCTACTATAGAGCAAGAGATAGTTGCAACACAAGAACCAACTAATCTCGAAGACAATCAAACAGACAAAGAGGAAGGTGGTAGTTATTTTGAGATAGATTCCCATGAGTATGAATTCAAATAAGAATTTGAGGGTAACCCTTCTTGGGGTATTCACCCTAACTTTACTCATGTTATTAGATTTCCTAGAGGCATAGATGAAGAATCTAATGACTATGAATGGGGAGCCATTCCAAAAGAAGATGAGGTTATTACAGAGAAACATGTTGATGTTATTCACCAATATGAACCTAAACCCAACATAAGTCTAGAGAGAAATGCTGAACTTATCGAGTCTGATCCATCGATGGCTGAAGTGGATTCCCACAATGACATTGAGCCTATTCATGAATTGAACATCTTAAGTTTTAATATCACCTTCGAACTCAAACATCGGGTTAGGACCAATGATGATAGATCCATATTCGTAAACACTATCTCCCAATCTTTTCCCACTTTGACTATCCAACATCTTGACCTTCTTGACCAAAATTCCATGAATCCGAGCCAAGGTATTTATACCTTTCCCAATGACTATGCCCTTGCTTTCTATCTTAATGTAGTTGAACCTATGAGGACTTCCATTAGTGAATCGAGCATTAGCATGACGGAGTTGGACATCAAGTATCTTAGTCAGAAAATAAGAATAAGAATAAAAAGAAAAGGGGTTCTGAGGGTGAAAACCACTTTGTGGCAGTCTCAGAACCTACAAAAGTAAAAATAAAAGACGTATCCGAAGGTGAAAAACTCTCTAAGGTGCCTAAGGATGAGATATTTGATGTCCTTCTGAGTTATTTATAGGACAGATCTCTAGTTCTAATTGAGCCCACTCAATCTATCAACTTGGGAACAACAAAATAACCACAGTTGATTCATGTAGCACAATCTTTATGAGAAGAAGAGAAGAAAAAATTTACAACATTCCTAACAGAAAAGAAGATCAACTTTGCATGGAAGTATTCAGATATGCCAGGGTTGAATCTTGATCTTATAATGCACCATTTATCTATAGCTCCAAATGTCAAACTTGTTAAGAAGAAATTGAGAAAGATGCATCCACATGTTGCACTCTTGGTAAAAGTTGAATTAGAGAAGCTACTAAAAGCCGAATTCATCCATGTTATTGACTATGCTAAATGGATCTCTAATATTGTACCTATTTCAAAACCAGACAAATCAATAAGAGTATGCATAGATTTTAGAGATGTGAAAAAAACATGCCCTAAGGATGATTTTCCACTACCTAACATTGATATGATAGTGGACATGACTGTGGGCTTTGAGATGTATTCTTTAATGGATGGTTTTTCTGGATATAATCAAATAAAAATTGCTCCAGAGGATCAAGAGAAAACTGCTTTTACATGTGCATGGGGTACCTTCTGTTGGAATGTCATTGCATTTGGGCTTAAGAACACTGGTGCTACCTATCAGAGAGCTATGACATCTATTTTTCATGACATGATAAATCAAACTATGGAGGATTATGTTGATGATACTTTAGAAAAATCCATGATTAGAGGTGAACATCTAAATGACTTGAGCAAGATACTAGATAGAATGGAAAAATTTAGTCTTAGACTGAACCTTAAGAAGTGTGCTTTTGGTGTCACTTCTGGAAAGCTCTTAGGCTACATTGTTTCAAAGAAAGGAATTGAAGTAGATCCAGCTAAGGTTAAAGCCATCATGGAGATGCAACCTCCAAAGAATATTAGTCAAATGAGAACATTACAAGGGAGAGTTCTATCTATTAGATGCTCCATATCTCAGCTAGCAGACATATCACAACCTTTCACAAAGACATTACATAAAGGTGTGACTTTTTCATGGAATGAGGAATGTGAAAATAATTTTAATCATATCAAGAAATATTTATCGAATCCTCCTATTTTGGTGCCTCCTATTCAAGGGAAGCCATTGATCTTATATGTCTCCGCAACAGATACATCACTGGGGTCATTGCTAGCACATCATGATGAGAATAAAAAGGAAAGAGCTATATACTATATCAGTAGAACATTAGTGGCATATGAAAAGAACTATTCTATAATTGAAAAGGCTTGTCTAGCTATGATTTTGCATCACAAAAACTGAGACACTATATGTTGGCTCATACCACACATTTGTAGCTAAGATTGATCCACTAAAGTACCTACTAAGCAAAGCTACCCTCACGGGTAGATTAGCCAAATGGGTCATGCTCTTAAGTGAATTTGACATCGAATATGTTGAAAGAAAATCTATTAAAGGCCAAGTTATTGCTGATCAGTTAGCAGATGCACGTTTGTTTGATGACACACCAATGCAAATGGAATTCCCAGATTCCTCTATCATGAATCTTTCTTCTAGAGATTGGCAATTGTTCTTTGATGGCTCCTATACATAGAATGGATCTG
Source organism: Chamaecyparis obtusa (assembly GCA_027943335.1). NCBI lineage: Eukaryota > Viridiplantae > Streptophyta > Pinopsida > Cupressales > Cupressaceae > Chamaecyparis > Chamaecyparis obtusa. The sequence goes on from BSBK01002244.1 coordinate 1,518,927, forward strand.
GAGCAGGTATCTTGTTTATCACTCCTCAAGGATACTCCATTCCTAAGGCCTTTAGAATCAAATTTCCTTGTACAAACAATATTGCTGAATATGAAGCCCTTTTAAATGGTATGAAAATAGAAATTGAGTGGAGAGTAACAAAATTACACATTCATGGAGACTCACAACTTGTAATCCATCAAGTCAATGATGTGTATCAAATGAAGGATGAAAAGCTCATTCCATACATGAGAATGGTAGATGATCTAAAGAAATACTTCATATCTATCACCTTTGAGCAAATGCCTAGAATGGAGAATAAGGTTGTCGATGCAATGGCAACACTATCTACTTTATTACGACAACCTGAACATGAGCTACGCTATGAGTTCCTGGTGGAAGCACTATCTTATCCTGCATATGAATCTCCTGAAACCCACATGATTTGCACTATTTTAGGTCATGATTCATCCCACTATAAAACCCTATTCTCCTATCTCAAAGACCAAATCATTCCTGATACCTTTAACTACCATGAAAAGAGATCCACAATGCCTCCTGATATGTTATCATTGGTCATGATCTATACAAACGAGGTCTAGATGGTATGCTACTTAGATGTTTAGAATGGGAAGAGTCTCAACGTGCATTAGAGGAAGTCCATGATGGTATTTGTGGGTCACACTCAAACGGTTTAACACTAGCCCGAAAAATTATTAAGGCTAGGTACTATTGGCCAGAAATGGAGAAAGAGTCTATCAAGTTTGCTAAGAACTGTCAAAAGTGCCAAGTGCATGGCAACTTAATTCATGCTCCAGGGAGAGATCTAATTCCCTTCACTAAACAATGGCCTTTTCATGAATGGGCATTTGATATTATAGGAGCCATACATCCTCATTCATCTAATGGGCATACCCACATTATTACAACTACATGTTATTTCACAAAATGGGTAGAAGCAGTCCCTTTGACTCAGGCAACTGGCAAACAAATTTCTATGTTTATCTTGAACTACATCATATGCTGGTATGGTATTCCACATTCTATAGTCACAAATAATGGTGGAAAATTCAAGAATAAAGACTTAGATGATTTATGTGCTAAATTTAAGATTACACAACATCGGTCATCTATCTACTATCCTCAAGGGAATGGACAAATAGAGGATTCTAATAAGAATCTATTGAAAATATTACACCGAATAGTTAATAAAATAGGAAGAGACTGGCATCTCATGATCAATCTAGATCTCTGGGCCTATAGAAAAAGTATCAGAATGCCCACTGGGGCTACGCCATTCACTTTAGTTTATGGGTCTGAAGTGGTACTACCTATTGAGGTTGAAATCCCATCACCAAGAATCAAAATGCATGGTCTAGTAACTGATGATGATTACAAAGTGTCTAGGTTGCAAGAACTTGAACTACTAGATGAGTGTAGAAAAGTAGCGTATGATCATCTTAGAGTATATCAAAAAAGAATGTCTAGAGGTTACAATAAGAAAGTCAGACACAAAGAATTTCAGGTTGATGATCTAGTCTTGAGAGAGAACCCTAAAAATTAATCACATAGAGAATGCAAGGGGAAGTTTGAACCCAAATGGCTTGGTCACTTTTTTTATCACTGCTACTTTTGGCTCTGGAGCCTATCAACTCTCAACGACTGAAGGAGAATAGCTCCAAGAACCAATCAACATTCTCCATCTGAAGAAATTCTACACCTAAGACATTTAGTCTATGGTAAAATGTCCTAAAAAAATCTTAAAAATATGAAAAAGTCCTGAAAAAATGAACATCTTAGTGAAAACCTAGCAATGGGTGCCTTGATGATTCACAAAAAAATAAAAAAATGTCAAAAGTACAAAAAAATTGAAAAAATGAAAAATGCAGAAAATGAGAAAAAAGAAAAACTGCCTTGGTGAAAACCTGGAAACAGGCGCCTTGGTAGCAAAAATAGAATCTTTGCCAAGATGGTGAAAACCCAGCAAATGGGCACCACTTGTTTCAAAATGCTCCATCTATCAGTGCAATCTTGGTCTTTCCTAGCTTTTGGTCTTGCTTTAGTTTGTACATATCTCCCGGTTTGTTTCTGCATTCCTATTTTTTCAATAAAGTCAGTCTGTACACCAATCAACTCAAGCGTCTATATCCTATCAATGTTTCAAACTTGGGGGCAATTACAGTCATATCCTATGGCCTCCAGTGTATCTTAGACATGTCATATCTAGTCAGAGTCCTTTGAAGCTTCATCCAAGTCAGTCAGTCAGTCTCATCTCTAGAAAGGATTTTGCATCTACAACAATGCAATCAAACATCAACACAAACTGAAAACAATCTATGCTTATTCATGCTTTTATCTCCTTGTATGCTTACTAATTCACATTGAGATTTTTTGCATATTGTGTCCCTTTGAGCTCTTCGATGATGTCCTTTATAGGATTTAGAGAGTGATGACTAGGGGCATAACCTTTTGTTTCTTTTCTTGTTGTCTGTGAAAACCTAACAACTTTGGAAATTCTGGATTGAAATGGTGTCTATCTGTAAGAGCCTCTATCTCAAATTGGATGGCCATGAGTACCTCGACCATTGATACCCAAAAAATTCAAGGAAGTTTGATCTAACTATTTTTCTTTTGAGTGAGTTCTTACTCCTATTGTGAAACATGATCTTACCTAAGGATGTGAATGATAAAGGGTCACTACGAGTAATTCACACTGGATTTAGAATGATCTCTTGACTGCTTGATGTGTTTGTAATGCAAGGCATATTCTGGTCATCACAATGTTTATGTTTTGATGCTTATACAAATTGCTATATCAAAATGGATAGGATATTTAGTCATCCTAGCGTTTATGCCTTGGTGTTTATATCTAATACAACATTCCAAAAACAAAATCAATATTCATATGTCCATGGTTGTCTAACCAGTGGGTGTTGTATTGATTCTCATGCATACAAATCAATATTCATATGTCTATAGTTTCCTAACTAGTGGACATTGTATTGATTTATCCGGTTACCTAAAAAAAAAAGTTCAATGATGATAACAAATCGACACATGATCAGTGACTAGGTCCTAGAACTTAGGTTTGCATTTCATTTTGCATGACATTTTGCATTTTGCATGTTTGCATGATGTCACAAATTGCTTGAACATTTTAACAATTCTTCTAAACTAAAGTTAAAACTAAACATGAAGAGCTGCATCTCATATGAAGGTTTCCTCACAGAACTGCAAGCAGTCACCATCCTAGGTTAAACATCCTTTTTGACATAAGACTGAGTACTTGTCTTCATCAATACTTGCAAAACATATCATGTGCATCGTTGCATTTACATTACATATTCATGATCATTAATTCCATATCTTACATTACATACATTTCCATACATACACTTTCCATAATCAATCACATTTGCATAACATTCATACATTTGAAAGAAACCATTGCATTGCATAAATCCATACATATATTCTACTCTAATCATAGCATTTACATCACATGATATCATCATAAATAAAAAAAATGACAAGTACACATGAAGTCACAACCAAAATCTCGATCTCATATCATATAACTCGAAACTAGTCAAGGGTGCACTACTGGCACAAAGTACAAAGGAATGAGCTCATGTGAGCTATCAAAAGTCAGAATAGTATACATGAACAAAAAAGAGAAAAAATATTAGAATATCTCTAGACAGATCAGCTGTCTGCCTGATCCTCTACATCTGGTGGAGGTGGTGGTGGTGCATCAGGCAATGCCTCGGCTCTAGGTGCTCGAGCTCCCTCTGAAACCATCATATATTGAGAGTATGTGGGTACTCTCTAAGCAATAGGAAAAATGGCATAGTAAGGAGAAACATAATAAGCCAACCTTAGTGAATCTCTCCTCCCACTAAGCACTCTGTACCTTCAGGTCCCAGACCTATAATCTCAATCATCTAATAATCTCCTAAGGAGCCAATGGTATGCTAGGATCTACATCTTTCATAGGCATATCGGTATCTACAACAGGCTGCTCTATGGTCTCTCTCTCTACACCTTACAACCTCTAACCTCAGCACCAAGATCAAAACTAGTATCATCCTATAAAGGATCAGGACCGACACATACATACTGCTCTACACCCAATACCTCATTTGATGTACTGACACTACCCAAAGTACCACTCTCTCCTCTAGTAGATCTCTTGTGTAAAACTATAGGCCTACCTGTTGAAGAACTAGAGGGATGAGGTGGTCTCATCTATCTAGATGGTCTCTGTGGAGGAGTAAATATCATTCTTGGTGTCAGAGGTGTAGGCTGGGGCATCTATACCTATGCACATCTCTATCCCCAACTAGCTAGAACCTGTGCACCTGTGACATCCATGGCCTCCTCCATGGAAGGTATCAACTTTGTAGGATCAAAAAACCTATGTACAAGATGCTCTACAAGCCATCTAATGAATCCATCTATAACACCAGCATCTAGAATATTTTCTCTATAATCATAGTAACTACCAACGATACCACTGTACTCTTGTGTGCAGAGAGCATATGATAATTTGGGACCCCATCCTAAATCAAGCTCTCTATGAATCCGTGTGTAAGTTGCAAGCTCCTTTGGTGCATCTTGAATGATGCCATACTACCTCCATACTCTAGTAATCAAGAAGCGCTCAATAACAATAGTGGATCTACCAATCAGTACACGGCTCTGACAAAAATAACTGAACTATTCCCTCATAGTGGGCATGCCTCTATAAGAAAATATAGTCTCCATACTACAAAAGTCATATCATCTAGACACCATCTAAAATACTCTATGTGACCCATGCACACCTATGTAAGCTAACCAGAGTATCTATGTATGACCGGCTCTTGTGGCTGGCACTATGGTTGACACACTGGTCTGCACATTGGGATGTGCTCCTAGGCCCATATCTGAAGAACTAATGCACCAGAAGAAAAATATTTTCCCTCTTGATACACTATCTCGTGCATCTTAGAGAACATATGTTCTAGCATGCACTGACCCCAGGCTAACTCAAAAGGAGTCACCATCAATTGTGCCACCATCGGGGCCCAACCCATCAATAGACAGTTTTGCTGATGGTTGGACATGGTGATACCTCCTATCATGCCTACTATGATACACTCTAATCTATGGGTCTGACCATAGTACTACACTAATAACTCCCAAGAAAGGGAACTAGTGAGTTGTGTGTCATCTCTAAACAATGTATAAAAATCACATAATCCAGACTGTCCCAAAATCACATAAGCTGGACACTAACCATGAAATGGTATACGTAATATCCTATACAGGTCCTTAGGTGTGATGGTAATCTCTCTAGTGGATAGATGGAAAGTCTCAGTCTTTGAATGAAACCACTCTATCAATGCAGTCAAAAGTCCATGGTTAACCCTAATCTCAGGCAACTGAATTAGATACTTGAATCCACACGAAGCAAGATGAACCCTCATAGGGTCAGGCAACAAAACATAGTCTTTGAGTCGCAAGATGTGAAATACACACATGAACATCAGGGTATATCACCTACATGAAACAAAAATGGGGAATCCTATCAGTAATTTGGTTGAAAAAAATAAGCTAACAATACAGTAATTCAATAGTTCACTATCTCAGAAGGTACATTAAAAGCTCAACAATCAGCTTAAGGAATCAGAAAATAAAATTTTTTGACCTAAAGATGAGTTTTAAGCTCACTATTTTCCATACGACAATTTAGAATGGCACCAAAACTCGTACGAGTTTCAACAGGGTCCCATACAACAAACCATGGATATACAACTTTATAAGGATCATTGTATGACATATGAGGGACCCGATGAAATGTTGTACGACTCTTGGGTCCCTCTCAAATGAGTTTTTGGGGGTTCTGACACAACACTCTATAGGACATTGAAAATTCGTACGAGTCACAGAGGACAGTCATATGAGTTTTCATACATGAGAGAATTGAAAAACTAAAACGTACGAAAAACAACCTAAAAATGCTACAAACATAAAAAAATGGAATTTACAGAGAGGCACAGAGGTCCACCTACCGGATGTCCATACTGCGAAGGCCGTTGATGTCTTTGACTACACTCAAATCGATGGGAAGAGATAGGTACTCTTGGCTTAGCCATTTTCTCACTCAGAGGGCTCCACAAAGTTTCAAAAGTCAAATGTGAATAATGAATTGAAAATGACCCTTTTCATCCTTATATAGCTTTTGACCTAATTTTCAAAAGTGCTCCGTTTTCCATGAAAATTGCAACCCTGGCTAATTTCAACATTTTGAACCCATGTTTGGGATCAAAATCAAAATCTGAGATCATTTACTATGTCAAAATCATGATTTAAAATTTTCGGACCCAGGATGTCTGACTACTTTCATAATCAACCTTCAATCATCAAAGAAATCCAAAATTCAACTTAACTTATTATCTTACATCAAACTATCAAAATTTCAACTTGGTCAACCATGATCAACTCATGGTCAAACCTAGTCAAACTTGGTCTTCAAGACCTCTAAATGATGCAAAATGCATTCTCGAACGTGTATAACCACTTCTCAAATCAATTAACATGCTTCTAGACCATTCAACATTGACTTTTCTTGTTAGATTTCAATTTTCATACCAAAGGGGGCATGGTATTGCACATCATTCAAGTCTGTAACTCAATTTTGTCAATCAAATCTTTCTCTTAGTAATAAAGACAACAACCACATCTAGTTGCTGATTCATCTAAAGTCCTCATCGCTTGGGGAAAATCTATTGCAATCTAGTATCCTAAATCTATCTTGTAAACTGTATCAACTTTTCATAACTATCGGTTCACTAGCGTTATTTCCTTGTTTCTTCATAACTGATGGGTTCAAGATGTGATACCAATATGATTCATACAAGGACATTTAGGTCTGAAATCAGTCACTCACTTCTTCACAATCATAAGGTTTAGAATCAAGTGTTTTGACACTTTTTCATAATCATTGGTTCGTTGTTGCTATAATTGACATTATCTAGGGTCACTTAGGACCTAAATCTCAAATCTTGAATCTTTAAATCTTTAAATCAGTTTCTATCTCGGAATTAGTTAATATTTCAAATCAAATTAGTTTCATACGTATATCAAACACAGACTATTCTTTGAACCACTACACTTTGCATAGTGATTCAAAGAGGGGCAAAATGTAATACCCCAAAAATGGGCTATAAGTTCATTAACTTCCTACATCTTCAATTCGAATGAAATCGACACCAAAGTCCTAACCAAAGGCACATCTGCACATTATCGAATCCTAATTAATTTTATCCTAAATTCTGCATCGGGGAATATTCCTATTTATCCTAATTATCTTTAATTTAATAATTATTTGGCGATAAATCTTATTTATCCTAAAGTTTGAGTAATTGAATATTCTGAATATTTAATTAATCAGATTTAATACTGCCACTTAATTATTTAATTACATTTAATTACATTTATTCCTAAATTGTATTATTTAATTTTGACAATAAATAAAAAATCTTATGGCTAATTGATTAAATTATTATTTAATTAATTAATGTCAATTGTCAACCCAAAAATCAATTGTTTTAATTTTAAAAATTAGTTAAGTTGAGAATAAATCACTATTTTTAAATTAATTTATAAATAAATCATGCACAATCAGAAAAGCAAGCAACTAGAAATTAACAATCAATTTTAAAATTAAAACTCAACATCTGATGATGAGTTGAAATTTGATCTAAAACTCTATTTTGAGTTAAACACTGCTTTTGCATGATTTTTGTAAGTTAATTATCTTTGATTTCCTGATAACTCAAAAATCAACCTGAGTTTATCAAGAGTGATTTATGGCTTTTCTCTTGCATCCTCAAAGCCCTGGATTTTTATAAAATCAAGGTTCAGCTCTTCATAATTATCAACACTCGAATTTGCACATTTACTTTGGTGAATTGGCGATTGAAGGATTAAGCACTTGTGACAAGCGATTTGTGAGATCTTTCATAGTTGATCATTAGTTTTTGCATAGTTTCATATCATATTTTTTATATTCATCTTCATATCATTCTTAGAATAAATCTACATTCAATCTCAATTTCATTCATTTAGCTTAGAATCATACAGTTTCTCATATTATTGCACAGAAAATCCAAAAATATAGAATAATCTACATTCATATAATCTTTCATATTTTGCATTCAAATCCTTCATTTAGGTGTTGCGTTGTCACTAATTTCGATTTCAATTTGAGAACATCATACTCAGACCTACTAGAAGGCAGTAAATCACCTGGTTAGCTTAGTTTCATTTATTTGTCAGATTTTGATTTCTGCTAACCTCTAATGTTTTACTAAAGTGTTGTGTCTATAGCTAGGTACAAAATTCACACACACAACAAGCACACTTAGTACATAGGGAAATTAGACAGGTGAAGTATCTGATAGTAAGTGTGAATATTTTCCTAACTCATTTCAAAGCACTTGAAGTAATTATCTCATGAAATGTGTATTATAGTAGAGTATTAGAATAGTGTAGAAGTTAGAGTAGATTGAATTAAGTCTTGCAAAGTTAATATGAGGTATTATATGATGTGAATATGTTATGGTAAAGAGTGCATGAAATAATATGAATGTATGCAAGTACACAGAAAGAATGAAGTTTTGCAGGTAACTAGGAATAGCTTTTTGGAAAGAAGCAGCAAAGAAATTGAATGCGATGTTAGAATCTTGAAAGATTTAAAGTATAAAAGCATATGATTAGTATTATTTGATCATTCAAGTGACTAAAAGTGATAAGAAGAGAGATACAGTGGAGATTAAGAGTAGTTTGTAGGATTTGGAAAAGGATTTCGTACCAGATCTACGCAAAGCCCTAAATCACATTTTTGAGGTATTTTTCTAAGAAAATCTATCAAAGAAGTTAAAGTTTTACAAGAATCATGGATGCATCACTTGTTCATCATATAAGAGATTCAGTCAGACCTAGAGTAAAAAGGGAACCAATAGAACCCTTGGAAGAAGACCCTATTCTAGCGTTATCATATGTTCCAGATGGAGTTTTGCACCTAGAAGATGTGAAATTTTTTCTAAAATGCAAGTTTGAGACCTTAAGGGATGGAAACCTGATCATGGAATATGATAAGATATATAAATAGGACATGATATTCAAAGAAGGGTTTGAACATTTGAAAGATATTAAAGTTGTCAAGTATCCACTTCATTATGAAATCTAGGATGATGAATGAACTAAGATTATTTTGAGTAGAATCCACAATGGTAAATTTTGGTTAGATGATAGAGTGATAGACATCACCATAGACCTTATTCATGAGGTAACATGTCTATCTAAATCTGAAGTAATTCCTTTTAATGAGAAGAATGTAAAGAAAACTGTTCTGGACAACACTAAGTCATCTTATAATGGAAGAGAAATTGTAATCAACAAGATCATACAAGATGATGTTATATATGTATACAATATTTTAACCTCTAATATTTGTGCAAATTCTAGAGAAGATGATATAGAAGTTGGCATGGTACATGCACCTTATCTTATGTGTGTTGAGAAAATTCAAGTAGATATGTGTGAAATTCTGAGAATTCAGTTGACATAGAACCTTGAGAAGATCAAGAAGACTAAGAACTCACAGTTAAATTCTCATCTCTGATCACATATATGTTTTTTCATTTGTTAAGGAGATTTCCATATACTATTGGAGAAGACTAGAATGATAACAAGAATACCATGGACATAATCAACAAGGTGTACTTAAGACACTCTATAGACAAAGTAAATGAGAGTGCAACTTTAGTAATCAAAACTTTTCAGAATCAAATGAGAAAGAGATCAAGGATTCCACTAGTTATTGTGGAAAAACACAAAAAAGAGATATGTTTTATGGTTGACACTAATTTTACTTTTATTGAAGGAGTTGAACCTAGAGTGGAATTTGTAGATCCACTTGGATATGAAGTTTCTGAAGCCGAAATTGAAGAATATATAAGTAGATTACTTAAGTGTAAATTAGATGCAAAGAGTCCAAGATTTGAAACTTATGAGGAGAACTTTGACTCTGCAAAGTCCTTACAGGCACAAAAGTTAGCTAAAAAGAGAGTTTATAGCATAATGAAGAAAATTCTTAAAGATACAGGCATGTCAGAGCATGAATTTGAGGTTGCAAAGAAGACTACAACAACAATAAGAGACATAGGTTAGAAGGAAGTCTTTTTAGTTCCACTCCTGAGATTAGTAGCAGAACCTAATGAAGAATTTCAAGATCTTGAGGAAGAAATTAAAGTAGTGGAAGTGCAGGAAGTGAGAAAATCCACTAGATCCTTCACCACTCCACCAAAAAAAAGATTAAAGGAGATGGAAAGTGGTCCAAGAAAGAGACAAAAGACAATATATACCTCAGCACCAAGGAAAAAATCAGAAGGAAAGGTAGATGAGATAGTAGGCAGCAACAAGAAGAGATGGAAGCCTAAGATTGAAAAAGTGAATACCTTAATTATCAATGAAGGTGATTTCACTAAGATGAATAAATTCTATGAGTTATGCAACTTTTCTGAGAAAATGAACTTGGAAAATGTAGTTGTCAAGCATATGATACTAGCAGATAAATTTTTTGATAGTATTAAAGGAAATATTCCTGATGAACTTTTTGAGAAATTGATAAACAAGAAGAAAAGAGAAATTGAGGAAAACAAGAGTATAAGAGAATTATATGTAAGGAAAATATGTGAGATAAAAGATGATGAGCATTTTAAGGAGATTATGAAAAATCTTAACACTTATCTGAGAATCAAAAGAACTATATTGATAATGGGAGGTAACTATGAGGAGATGAACAAAGAGACAAAGGAAGTAGTTGTGAAAGTTATGACTTCTGGCCCTAGTGAGCACACAAGTGTATCTAATCAAGCATTGGAAGTAGAACACCGAATAGATCCATCACCATCACTACCACCATCTATTAAAATTGAAGATGAGACTATGAATGTAGAAGGAACAAATATTACCTTAGACAGTGAAGAAAATCCATTTAGTGATCATGAGAACATTGTTGACAATTTGGCTATTGAGCAACAAGACATGGCCATAAATGAGGAAGAAGGAATTGAAACAAGAAAGAAAGAAGAGGCATAAATGGCACAAGAAGAATCACATGTTAATGTAGAAGCAGTAGAATAGGAAGTTCCACATGAATAGACAGTAATCACTCCTAAACCCAAGGAAGCAGTAGAGAAACCACAAATTGAATCAATTTTTTCTAGTCTTGGACAAGAAGTTGATGATGATGATCAAATAGAGCTGATCTCATCTTAAAAAAAAATTATTGGAAAGAATAAGAAGGTTAAAAGCCTAGAAGGATCATTGCTTGAAGTGACAAAAAAACTACAGAGTATAATAACTAGTCAAATCAGTGAGGTAGACCCATAGGGTAAAGGAAAAGAGGTTGTGAAAGCATTTGATATTCAATTCACAAACTTATCAGACATGGAAATAGTTAAAGCACAAGTAGCTTATGAAGCTAAGATATTCCAAGATATATGTCAGAATATCAAAAATAATAAAGACAATATGGATATTTGCATTAAGGAATTAAGAAGAAGTTTGGAAAGAGGAAAAGCTTTGTACATTTAGTGTACAAAATTAGGAAATCATATATCAAAAATAATGGAGAAGATAAAGATGAAAGAGGTAGAGATACAAGCGACAGTAAACCTTTTGTCAATCCTGAATGTGAAGATCTTAGACATTAAGAAAAACATTAGTAAGATTTATGATGATATAAGAATTTTGAATGATGAGAAGGATAAGAAATTGAGAAGATTCAATCTATTAAGAGAGCATGTATCAATAAAATTGAGCATTATTGAGAATCAGTTGGAGGAATGTCTTTCTTCAAAGACATCTTATGGAAAATTTCACTATGCAAACCTACAGGCATGTGAAATTGCATCTTATGGTCTATGTGCACTCCTAAGTGTTTCAGATGCTATAAAGAAATCATGGGATAAGGAGATAGAAAGTATGAAGACAAATTTTGTAGATTGTGTTGCAAGCCTACCGACTTTGCAATTTTGAAATCCTAAGGTAAAACATTTTTGACACAAGTTTTTGACATCTTTTTGTCATTGTTGTCAAAGGGGGAGTAGTATTAGCAAAAATTGTATACAGTATAGTATGATGCATACTCTTAGGGGGAGTATAGATATTTCAGAGATATAAGTATTTTGGAGATTTTTTATATATGGCCACAATTTTGAATTTTAAAGTTTTTGTGAAGACTTAGCCAATTTTCTTATATGTTGCCACCAATGACAAAGGGGGAGATTTTTGGAAATTTGGCTTGGTAAGATATTAGGTTATTGTCATTATGGAAACATATAATCACTATGATGATCGTACTATAGAAGAAAATAGTTTTGTATGAGCGCAAGTAAAGATTGTCTAAGTACAACATTATTTACCAGTCTAATCAGAGACAGTTCTGGTTAGCGATGTTCATAAAAGTAGGGTCAGTGCATGCACACTTGAACATGGATAATTCTATGTATAACAAAGTCACATATGAAAGCACAAGTCTGTACAACATGTATAGAAGGAGATATTGAAGAATAACAGAGACAATGCTGAAGCTGACCTAAACAAAACAAGAAGACATAATGAGAATATTAGTTAAGGGATTATTTTTTTTATAAAAATAATGACTTAACCATATAAGGGATGACACCCTAGATGTTAACCCTTAGGAAACATGAATTAGTTTTGTATTTTGGAAAAAGTTTATGCTTAGTAAAGCCGACTAGAAGTTATTATTCTTAATAACTTGTATATATGTAAGAAGCATGTAATGCAAAGAAGTAGAAGCAATAAGTTTTTGTAATGTTATGATGTGAAGTTGTATATTGTAAGAATAAAAGAAAGAAGACTGTGTATGAAAGTGAAGAGCCTAGAAAGCTAAATCAAAATAGGAAAGCTATTCAACAATAGTGAAAGGTTATGTACTTTACCTTTATATTCATATATCATTGTATATTGCATTTTTGGGTAGTGAGCTCATCTTGCAAACACTCTATTTGTAATATCAAATCCTAATAGGGTTGAGGCTTCTAATAAGGCCTAGAGTCTTTTAATCAGGACAGAGACACTATATGTATGTAATAGACTCCTAACAGGGTCAACATCCTTAACCAGATACTTTTGATTAGTGGGTCAATTGTGGGTATCATCCCCACTGGGGTTTTCCCTTGGCCAGGGTTTCCTCAAGAAAAAACATGGTGTTATGAGTTCATTTTATTTATTGCTATGCTTGTTATTTAGTCTACTTTGTTTTTCAAGCTTCAAGTTAATTTGTTATATCCATAAATGGGTAAAAGTAAAAGTTTGTAGAATATTGATTCACCCCCCCTCTCAGTATTCCCTATTTCTAACACACCTGTGCCACAAATGGTGTAGTGAAGGTAGTATGCATATGTGAGAAATGAAACACTTTGGTCAGCTTGTCAACTATCACCATGATGACATCATGATGATGAGATGAAATAGGAAGACCAATAATAAAATCCATAGAAATGGTGTCCCATTTCCACTCAGGTACATCATATGGTTGAAGAATACCACCTGGATGGTGGTGGTCTACCTTTACCCTCTGACACTCAAGGCATTTATCTTCCATCTCTATAATCTTCAATATCATGCCCAGCCAATGATAAGTTGTCTCAAATCAACATGCATATTCTTAAGTAGGAGATGCACTACATAAGGCATAACAAAATCACACAATCCCATAGGAGAAGGTACATAAATGCATCCTATATGGCGTAAGATCCTATCATACTCCATGGAATAATCTAAGTAATTCCCTTCAAGGGGTCTCTAAGATTGAATCAAATCACAAATCGCTACATACATCTCATCCTCATGTAAGTGATGAAGAATACGATCTCTCAAATCTGTGCTAGTCAACACAGAAGATAGCCCATGTTGTCTCCTAATCAAGGCATCTACGATGATGTTCTCTTTCCCCTTAATGTAGTGAACATCAAAATCATACTCACATAATAACTCCATCTATCTTCTCTTCCTAGCATTAAGGTTCATCTACAAAAATATATACTACAAGCTCTAATGATTTGAATGAAGCTCTAATTGATGTCCTAAGATGAAATGTCACCATCAAACTAAGGCATACACCACTACTATAAGATCAAGGTCATGGGTGGGGTATTTAAGCTCATGAGTCTTCAAATTATTGGATTTTTAGGCAATAGCTTAGCCACCCTACATAAGGACTTCCCCTAGTCCATCCAAAGATGCATCTTTTGCAAGCCAAAAAATATGCTGAAGGATCGAGTACTGCAAGGATAGGTGCATTGGTGAGTGCCTTCTTGATCTCCTGGAAAGCTCTCTCACACTTCTCTATCCATTAAAACTTCTTTCCCTTATGTTGAAGAGAAGTAATAGGGTGTGCTACCTGAGAAAATCCATCAACAAATCACTTGTAGTAATCGACTAGTCCCATGAAACTCCTAACCTCAGTCATCATGGTAGGTGCTAGCTAATTAATAATAGCCTTAATATTTGATGGATCCACTAAGATCCCATCACCAGATATAACATGACCAAGGTACTTGACCAATGGTCTGAAAAATGCACACTTTGACAAGTTATCAAACAATTGATTATCTCTCAAACACTACCCACCTTAGGTTCTCTTTGTGCTCCCTCTCATCCTTTAAATAAATCAAAATATCATCAAGGAACACTACTAAAAAATTTTCAAGGTACAAAACACTCCATTTATGGGGCTCATGAATACAGTTGGAGCATTTGTAACACCGAATGGAACCATAATGAACTCATAATGGCAATATCTAGTGCGAAATGTGGTCCTGTGAATATCACTATCCACAATCCTCAACTGATGGTACCCTGATTTAAGATATACCTTAGAGAACACTCAGGCACCTTGGAGCTCATAAAATAAGTCATTAATCCTAGGAAGTGGATACTAATTCTTGATGGTGACTTTTTTTAATTGACAGTAATCCATGCACAACCTAAGAGATCCATCCTTCTTCTTCACAAAGATCACTGGTGCACCCCAAGGAGACACACTAGGGAGAATGTGCCCTTTTTATAATAACTCCTCAAGATGAATCTTGAGCTTATTCAACTCATTTGTGGTCATCCTGTAAGGTTCTTTGGAAACTGGTTCAGCTCCTGGCACAAGATCGATGTGGAAGTCAACTACCCTATGAGGAGGCATACCAATAAGCTCTAACAGAAAGACATATACAAAATCATGCAAAATTGGATGGTCATCCAATGAGGGTTCTTCCTCTCACTCATCCTCAATTTCATTGATGGTGATAGAGTAAAAATGACATTGCTTCCACATACACCACTTAAGCTTCATAGCAGAGATCAGATGGAGGGATACAACACTCTGAATCCCTATAATCACTATTGTAGTGCCATTAGCATCCAAACATTCTACCCTCTTTTGATAATATTCCAACTTGGCTCTGTGGGCATAAATCCAATCTATGCTAAGTACTAAACAATAAGATCCAAGAGGGGTGATTCTGAGGTCTGCTATGGTGGTCATGCTACCCACCTAAATCAGACATTCCTTAACCAAATAGGTAATGAATACTCTAGATCTTGAGGCTAACTCTACCTCCCATCTATCATCCCACCTAGTTGCCACTAGCCCATAACGCTCTGCCAGTAATGAAGAAATAAAGGATTCAGTGGCTCCTAAATCAAATGGGATAGAGACACTTCTACCTTTGATCATATATGTGGCCTCAATCACTATAGCATGATTCTCTTCTTGGCAGTTATCAACCACTGCAAAAAATCTATGGGACTTGCCCATATATCTGATTGTAGGCTTTGACATTGATGCTTGCTGACTACCTCCTGTGTGCTAAAATGTTGACACACTTCTATGAGTCATTATATCCAATATTTCTCAAGAATGAGGTCTCGAATGGTGACTCATAGCTCTCTATTCATGGAGTGCAAGGGTTTGTAATGGAGGCCCTCTGTTTAGACCTAGTTTGTGCCCATGCAAGTACACCATAAAATGAGAGATTTAAAGAGGAAAAAGAAAGAATTCTAGTCTCCATGATCATCAAATATGCATGCAAATGAAAATGGAAGCTTATTCTATATGATAAAAATGCATGAAAGAAAACTAATCTATGAAAGAAAATACACATGCAACATTATTCTATGAAATGAAATATGAATCTAATCTAATATGAAAGTGCAAGAGTAATCTAAATGAAATTTCCATGGAGGCATGAGAGAAGAAGATAAGAAAAGAGAATTTGCAATGTTCAAGCTCAAGTGCTCAAACTCTCCTCCAAAACCACTCTCCAAACCTGCAACATAACAATAACATAAAATCAAGATCTCTAAAATCTAGATCTCTGGATGCCTAAAATGAGAAGGAGAGGGTTCCTTTTAAAGAGCAATGAATGGTAGAGATTAAGAGGCAAAATCCAAGGGTGGAGAAAAATTCTCATTTTGACTTTGGTGCACAAGATTCTCAATAGGCAAAATCAATGGACATGGTTAAGAGGCAAAAAAATGTGTGGAAGAGATTAAGAGGCAAAAGGAGATTCCACTCATCTTGGAAAGTGTGCATTCAATGTGTAGAAAAAAAGTCTTTTTTTTCTTTTTATTTTAAATTTAGAAATTCCTTTTTCATGTGCACACATAGGATAAGGTGGACTTTATTATTTATTTAAAAGATTCTTTTATTTAATTAAAAGGGAACTGACTTGAACTTGTCTTTACATTCAGCCAAGGTTGCATTGAAGTTTTCTGCTTCTCTATTGAGGGGAACATGAGCACTCACTGAAATTAAGTTAACAAATAAAGTGTTATCCCTAGGTATACAAATCTCTACTCCATTGCAAGGGAACTTAACACACTGATGATAGGTAGATGAAACTACTTGCATATCATGAATCCATGGTCTACCAAGTAAGATATTGTATGCTAGGGGGCCAACGTCAACTATTTGGAATAAAAAATCTTTTTCAAAAGGGCCAATCCTAACAGGAAGGATGACCAACCCCTTGGAACTTCTTTTTGCCTCATCATAAGCTTTGATAGTGATCTTTTTTCTGGTATCTATGACTTGTTCAGAATAACCCAACGTCTTCAAGAGACTCAAGGAACAAATATTAAGCCCAACACCCCCATCTATCAACACGCGCCTAACACGGGTTTTGTGGATTATGAGCTCAATATGAAGAGTGAGATTGTGTGGGTGGCTCAAATATTTATCATCATGCTTTGAAAAGGTAAGGTAATAAGGGCTAGTGATATGGTTAACCATGTTCTAGAATTGATCAACGTCTAAGTTGTTTAGGATGTTCACTGCGGGCAAAGTATCCTCAAGGACTTTCTTGTGTCTCGGGGACAACTCTAAGAGCTCAAAGAACAAAATCTGAGCTGGTGTTCTTTGCAAATGATCAACAAGATTATAGCTTGACTTAGGATTGACTATTGTTTTTGAGGTGACATTCTTGGATGCCACTTTCTTTGGTTTACTTGGTTGACTTGAACTGGGTCCTCTAATGACAAGGGGACCTTGACTTCATGTGACAACATTGAGAGTTTGAGATGACACTCTAGAGTTAGGACCCCTTAGCACTAGGTTGGGTTCTTCATCAAAGATAGGAGGAGAGTCCATGTCTAGATCATAACCATAGGGATCTTTATCCCTCATCATGTTGACATTCTCTTCTATAACTTCAAGCATGTTGACAACATTCTCCACATCTGTGTAAGTGTAATTGACCACAACCCTACCATTGTTAGGTTTAGAGGTTTCCCCCTTCTCATACTTGGGCAAAGGTTCTTTGAATGCCTTATGATTGGCATTGGTGTTCAATCCATCTACCTTAATTTTTCCATTCTCAATGAGATCTTGGATGATATGTTTGAGTTTCCAACAATTTTCAATGTCATGTCCAATGCCATTGTGAAACTTGCAAAAGGCTTTCTCATCCCACCAATGTGGCTTAACATTCGATATATACCACTTTGCGGGATCTTGAGGATGTACAAGGTTGTTGGAAATGAGTGTTTTCAAGACATCCTCATATGAATCACCAAGTTTTGAAAAATGACATCTCTCTTTCTTAGGGTTATCTTGGTATCTTGGCCTGTGCTCTTGTTGATTAGATGCATTGAGTTTCATGGCTTGAACAACACTAGACAAGTGTAAAACAACTTAATCTATGGGTTTGGAGGAGTTCACAACTCCATCATTGACCACTTGTTTTTTCCTATTCCAATGTGAGTTCTTTTGTTTATCCTTGTTAGGGTTTTTGTTATTTTGACCATTTTTATTGTTGTTTTTTCCATATTTAGTCAAGATTCCTTGTTCTCTCAAAACATCCTCAATCCTACATGTGGTTTCAACCATGGTGTCAAAGGAATAAAAAACCATCTTCCTAAATTCATATCACATTTTGGGAACCAAGTTGCTAACAAGGATGTCAATCTTCTCATTTTCAGGGATGGTCCTAGGGTAGCAAGAGCATTTTTGTCTCCACCTTTGCAAGAAAGTGACAAAGGATTCCCCTTGATTTTGATTTAAGTTGCTTAAGTCCAACATGGTGATAGATCATGAAAGGTTGTATGCAAAATGTTGGACAAATCTATAAATGATCTCTTTGAAAGTCTTAACGAGGGGAGTTATGTTGGTGAACCATTACATCACTTGACCCTTAAGACTCCTTGGGAACAATCTCATGAGGTACAAGTCATCTTGATGGAACTCAAAACTCGTGGTATAGAATTGATGCACGTGATCATGTGGATCTCCATTCCCATCATACTTGTCATATTGAGGGATCTCAAACTTTCTAGGAAAGTCTTTCATGTTAGCACTTTTGTCAAAAGGATTAGGACAAATTGAATCAAGTGAGAATGAACTCTTGGGTGTCAACATCTTTTCCATCATACTCTTAATTGTTTTGATCTCTTCCTCTTGAGATGGACCTTGCTTCTTAATCTTCTTGTCCACATCAAATTTGTAGGGGACTCTAGCGCGCTTGTTGATTAAACTCTCTAGGAACTTGTCTTTGTTTTGCTCTAAGTATCTCTCCACATACTACTGGAAGAGTGGTTCTTGTTGTATCTTCATGAAGTCTTGGGAGTTGAGGTCAAAAATTGAGCTACTACTCCCATATTGTGAACCATGGTGAGCATGTTGTGAAGGTTTTCTTGAGTTCCTTACAGGTGTTCATCTCCTATAATGATCATGTTGTGAAGCCCTTCTTCCTCTAAGAATAGGAGATCATGAAGGTGTTCTTGAGCATCTTCCACTTTGTGGAGTCTTAGGAGGGGTGGATGGAGGAGAGTTATTTCCACCACCAACATGCATGTTGTTAAATTGATCATTGAGTTGTTGAGCCAAGAGTCTATCTTTCTCTTCCTAGAAGGCTCTCCTTTCTATCTCCAATAAGGTTTGTCTCTCTGCCTCTAGCAAGATAAATTTCTCTTCCTTTTTAGCTTGTTCATCTAGGAAGGCTTTCTTTTCATGCTCAATTCTCTTAAGTCTTTCACTTGTGTATCTTGAAGGTTCTTTGAGCGGTGAACTTGGTCTTGGATTCCTAAACAAGTCATTGGTGTATGTTGCATTCACACAAGTGTCATAGGGTTCATCATATTGGTTTTCATGTTGTGATTGTTCTTCTTGATAGGTTTTCCTCTTATCCCTTTCAGCCCTTTGGTGTGCATCCAGATATCTAGTTGAGATAAGGGATGAGACTAGTTGATTTTCATGAGACAAAATGCCAAACAAAAGGGTACCTCTATGTTTTTCAAATATGTCATCAAGGATTTTATCCATTTCTTCCCTCTCTCATCAAGTCATTGTGTAACTCATATCCATGTCTAAGTGAGAAGAAGCTAAGGGTGTACTCAACTCACTAAGGTTACTCTTGAGATCAAACCAAACTTCTAATTTGTTCCTAGATTATTGATCAAATATGAGTTCTTTTCCCTTACATTTTTGGTGAGTTTGAACTAAGGGCAATTGGTTAAAGACTACTTGAGGTCACTTTCCTTGATTTACTTGATATCTTGTTGTAATTGACATGAAAGAAAAGGTACTAGGTGATAGGATGACCCTAAGAAATGTTGGTACCAAACTAGGATAGTAAGAGCACTCACTTGTCCAAAAGAGAGGTGATAAGATATAATTTTGCAAGAGGTGTAAACTAACACTGCCACAAAGGTGCCTACTAAATGGGTGAATACCCTAACACATATGGATCAGGAGGATGATTTATCCAAGTTATATTGATTGAATTTGAATTTGTATGGAAGTGAATGGACAAGAGATTACTAAAACTCTCCAAGCATGTTATCAAAGGATCCAAAGGTTTATCTTCTCAACAAGGATGGTTTCTAGCTCACCGGCTACAAGCAAGGGCACTCCTAAAATCAAAGATTACTAGTTCAAGAGGTCAAAATGCAAGAATCCAAGGTGCAAACACACTTCTAACAGTGGGGTAAGTGACTTGATCTGACCTAGATCAATTGAGGAAGACTGGAAATGACAGGATAGAAAATCAAGCAAGTTGACAGTTTTAGGCGACAATGAATCAACACTGGGTGATATCTCACTCTAAGGACATGTGACAGGTGCTGATAGAAAGCTGTTAAAAGTTATTTTTTTTGATTTAGGAACTTAGTTTTTTTTTTGTTTTAATTGACCAATGAGATGCATTAACACCTTTTTATCATTAATTAGGAATGCAAGATAGTAATCAAGGAGTTCAACAAAACAATTGTCTTCAAACAATGAGCAAGGGACAAATAAACCTTGCACATGAGAAGAATAGTGACATAGTATTCTACTCCCTAAAGACTCTACTTGTGTATGTTCTCAAAATGTTTTTCAGTCATACACATAGTCCTAGAAAAGAAAAAGTTGGTTGCACTATGGTTTGTATTAATGGTCAACTCTACAAATCTTGCAATCTCAAGTGGGAAAAATCCAATCTTGGTGCACCAAGGTTTTGACACAGTCTGAGAATTTAATCAATGAAGAGCTATTGAGGAGTTTTGATAGCCCAACAAGAGACCACACCTGTGGAGATTTATTCCACAAGGACATTTATATAGCAGTTGTTGCTCCATGGTAGGAATGGCTAATACCGCTTGAGGTTCCATCCACATGGTTTACCCAATAAAGGGAATGTCCACTATGGTTAACCCTCTCTAACAAGGAAGACTCACAATATGGACCACATGGGGACTTAGCTTAGATTCAAGGGTTCTAAGTTTTTGATGTGCCCAAAAGGGATCAGAGCATACTTCCCTAGCCTCCTCACCTCACACAGACATAGCAAGAAGATCAATTGACACACTAAGTTGAAATCACCTCACCAAGGTTTGTATGCCAACAAAAATGACTACCGATCTCTCTAAATAGGACCAAGAGAGAATGTACCATCAAATGTTGAAGACTAAACCACGTGGGACAATAAGATGATAACAAGTCCTTCCCTACCTACAAGGGGTTCTATCATCGAGAAGAGCTTCACATGTAAGGAAAGAGAATTAAGTCCACTCTCTCAAGAATGCCACAAATAGTGTTCATAGGGCCTAATTACTATGTGAAACATATATGTGAGAAAGAAAATCTAGATTCATTTTTTTCCTCTAGAGAAAAAATTGGAAGTGTGATCTACGAAAGAAAGAAACACTCAAGTCAAACACATGAGAGGTTCATTTTTATTTCCAAAATCTAAATGTTATAGAGATGCGACAAAATAACTCAAGTCCAAAGCAATGTTCTTAGTATATTTTACCTTATTTTTATTTTTGTTGAGCTTTTCAAGCAAGCCACGAACTCTCCAACAAGCAAGACAAGCAAACAAGGAAACAAGCAAACAAGATATGCAACATACATTCAACTTATGCAAACCCTAGGGTTAGATCTGAAAATCAATTGTTAGGAGCAATAATAACCAACAAATAATCCAAATGACAACTCATATCATGTATTGAACCATGTGAAAAATAAGTGCAAGCTAATCATTAAAGGCCCCTCTTTTTTTTTTTTTTTGATTTTTGATTTTTGACCTAGTCAACAAGATTGGACCTATATGACATGAATTTAGATCCCAAACCCTAAATGAATAAAATAGACCCCTATTAAAATACAAAGAGATTTCCAAAAATCTCATAATTTTAAAAAGATATTTTCATTTGTGCCCTAGGGAGCTGTTTTCCCAAAATAGACTAGTTTTCATAAATTGACCAAATGAGCTATGATAGTGCATCCAAATTTAAAACAAAAAGAATGGACCCCCTATAGAATTTTAAAAAAATTTCTGAAAATGTAAAAATTTCTAAAAAATATGCTGATTTGCGCCGAAAATTAATTTTTTAAAGAAAAATAAAGAAAAAATTATAAAAAATTCACTATACCTCAGAAAATTCTAAATTTTTTATTGAAGCATCTCTGCTATGTTGAAAACTTGAAAAAAATAATTCAGACTGAAATTCGAAGCCATTTGGGAGATATGATCAAATCTTTGAAAATGTAGGGTTTTCATCTCCAAGCAAATACTCACAAGGGGGTTAGCTCCAAAAATAACAAAAACTAGCATGTAAAAGTGGGTTGCCCCATGGTGGGTGCCAAAAATATGTGCTAAAATGTTGACAAACTTCTATGAGTCATTATATCCAATATTTCTCAAGAATGAGGTCTCGAATGGTGACTCATAGCTCTCTATTCATGGAGTGCAAGGGTTTGTAATGGAGAACCTCAGTTTAAACCTAGTTTGTGCCCATGCAAGTACACCATAAAATGAGAGATTCAAAGAGGAAAAAACAAGAATGCTAGTCTCCATGATCATCAAATATGCATGCAAATGAAAATGGAAGCTTATTCTATATGATAAAAATGCATGAAAGAAAACTAATCTATGAAAGAAAATACACATGCAACATTATTCTATGAAATGAAATATGAATCTAATCTATTATGCAAGTGAAAGAGTAATCTAAATAGAATTTCCATGGAGGCATGAGAGAAGAAGACAAGAAAAGAGAATTTGCAATGTTCAAGCTCAAGTGCTGAAACTCTCCTCCAAAACCTCTCTCCAAACTTGCAACATAACAATAACATAAAATCTAGATCTCTAAAATCTAGATCTCTGGATGCCTAAAATGAGAAGGAGAGGGCTCCTTTTAGAGGGAAATGAATGGTAGAGATTAAGAGGCAAAATACAAGGGTGGAGAAAAATTCTCATTTTGACTTTGGTGCACAAGATTCTCAAGAGGCAAAATCAATGGACATGGTTAAGAGGCAAAAAGATGCGTGGAAGAGATTAAGAGGCAAAAGGAGATGCCACTCATCTTGGAAAGTGTGCATTCAATGTGTAGACAAAAATTCTTTTTTTCTTTTTATTTTAAATTTAGAAATTCCTTTTTCATGTGCACACATAGGATAAGGTGGATTTTATTATTTATTTAAAAGATTTTTTTATTGAATTAAAAGGGAACATGTTCTCTTAATTAAAGAAAACTTAGGATAAAATGATCAAACCTTAGGAAATATTGAAATAATTGAATTAATTATGATTTGATTAAGGAAATTGATTTGAATTGAAAATATTGCAAGGCATTGATTCAAGAAATTGATAAATTGGTTCCATCATTTGATAAATTGAAGAATGGGGGCCCATAGTCTAGGCGACCATTTAGGGTGCATACACCTCCTTGAGGACACTCTCAAGCAATGTGCCCCATGGCACCACAAGTGTAGCATGGTCCTTGTAACTGAATCTGCACTCCTTGAGGCCTAGAGTACTGTGAACCTCCTATCCTATTTGACCATCTGTAACCACCCCTAGAGGACTACTGAGTTCATGTGGGAGGTGTATAAGGTGCCTAAGGTATCTAGTCCTTCTTAGGACCTTGTGAATGCCACTACTTGGGCTTATAGCCCTATTGTTCCTGTGGTGTCCTTTGTCTCTGGTTATACTAAGGCTATTGCTGCTGAGGCCATGGAGCTCTAAATGTCCCCAATGAGCTCCTATGATTACCCTTCCAAGGGTGTTTCTGATATCCTGATGGCTAAGGTGCAATCCTAGAATTTTGAGATCTATCATGAGATCCCCTCAAAATATCCTCAACTATCATGACTCTCTCAATTGTGTAGTGTAGATCCCCTGGTGGTGTCATTCATCTCATGCCAGATATAGTGTGGTTTAATCCCTTAATAAAGTGATTCACCTAAATTTTCTCATCCTTCATGTACTCTATATAAGGGAGGATCTTGAGGAATCTACTCTCATACTGAGCCACTAAGAGTCCTCGCTACTAAAGATCATGGAATTCATCTATACAACGCTGCTTGAACTTCTTTGATAAGTATCTAGCCCTAAACCTTTCCAAGAAGGTCTCCTGAGTAAGGGTGTCAATGAAAAAGTGGCCCTTGAACTCCTCCTATCTCCACCATGTGGAGGCTATCCCTCTTTTCATTTTCATTGTGTAATATCTTGCTACAAGGTTGGACATCTCCTTTGGGGATTTATCCTCCCTTGATTGCATCAAGTGGTATTAGAGTAGATTGCATATTATGACTTGCATAAAACCAAGTTAATACTATTGCATTATTTATTCCTTTTTTTTATGGGGTGGTAGACCTATGGATCTAACCTACATTGACCACTAGTTGGCACAAGGTGGTTGGTAATAGTTTTTTTTCTGATTGGCATGGTAGAGGGTGACAATAATTAAGGTATTGGTTATATTGAGTTTTAGTATTTGCAGATCCTAAAAATTTTGGTTGTGGGGTGGGAGTAGCTAGATTTGACATGTTACAGAAGGACCTAATACAAGGGTTGGTGAGTAATTGGAAAGTGAGAGTTCATAGTTTATTGGTTACTAGTTGACCTAGTTTCTTGAGGTAGATTGTTGGTGTTGGAAGATTGCTAGATCAAATTAGGAAAATCAACATTGGTAATCAGATCGCTGAACATGAGGAGATTCAAGATTGACATCCTTGTAAACATGCCTCCTAGAATAATGAACTTTAGAAGGATAGATAAAATGATGGATGAATTTAGAAATGAAATAAGGATAGAAATCCAAAGTGCTTTGGATGACATTATGAGGAATCCTAAGACTGAAGATAAATATGAGGAGGCTACTAGAGATCTTGAAATAGTAGAAGTTGTTGGAAATTTGGCTGAGGTATGTACATAGATGTTGTAATTATGGCAACATATTTTCCCTATGAAGAGCGCATAAGATGGAAATTAAGTATGGAAAATCGTAGACTAAAATTGTCTAAGTATGAAACAATGATTTTAACAGAGCACCCGATACAATTTGTTTTGGTGACATTCACTGGAGCATGATCAGAGTTTGCGTAGTTGAACATAGACTCTATGGTGTCTAAGGATACCCCATCTCAGTGTGCAAAAGAGTATAGATAGTGCGGACAAAGTTATGACTATTTTACTGATGATAAAGTATAGCCGACAGTGCAGTTTTGAAGACATAACTAGTAAATGAATTAAGGGATTATTTTGGTTGTCAAAATAATGACTTAATATTATAAAGAGATGACATCCTAGATGTTTAATCTTGGATAAAGATATGCAAACTGACAAGAGAAAGATATTATGTTTGTATCTTGTATAAATAAAGATGTACTGAGCATACTTGAAATATAACATGTAATATATGTAAATTGTGATAGCAGTGAAAGTTGTTGATGCGAAGTTGTAAGCAGTACCATATTGTAATCAGTAAACATTTGTATTACTTGTTTGGGTAGTGAGCTCATCTGGTAATCAGGTTTTGTATCTACAACTCCTAACAAGGTTGAGGCTTCTAATAACGCCTATAGTCCCTTAATTAGGACTGATACACTATATGATTGTAATAGGCTCCTAACAGGGTCAACATCCTTAACCAGATATCTTTCGATTAGTGGATCTTTGTGGGTACCATCCCCACTGGGGTTTTCCCTTGGCTAGGGTTTCCTCGAGAACATATCATGTGTTATGAGTTCTTTACATTTACTATTGTGTATGATATTTAGCTTCTTATGCTTTGTATGCATTAAAGTAATCTATTATATCCATAAGTGGGCAAAAGTAAAAGTTTGTGAAATATTGATTCACCCCCCCTCTTAGTATTTCCTATTTCTAACAATTGGTATTAGAGCACAGTTACTCAGAGAAGAAACATTCAAGGAAAGCCTAGCAGCTTGAGTAAGATCTCTATGGATATGGATCAATTACAAAAGAATCTTGAAGAAGCTCTTGAGAAAATTGATATGCTTACTGATGAAAGAAACACTTTGAAAAGGAAGTATGATGATGCAAAGAATCTTATTGACAAATTGAAAGGTAAGATAGAAGATCTAAAATCTGAGAAAGAATCTGAAATTATTGTTGAAGATTGTGAAGACTTAGAAAAAGAAAATGTGATCCTTAAACATGAATTGAAAATAACAAATCTGAAGCTTAGCTTGAAAGATGGAAATGACAATTTGAGATCTGAGAATGAAAGTTCAAAGAATGAAATGAAGATCTGAAATCTAAACTTGGCAAGGTAACATCTGAATTTGATAAAGTCAAACTGCAGTATGATGAACTTGAGAAATACAACAAAATTGTGAAAGGTGAATTGACTCAATCTAAACAACAACTTGAGAGGCTATATTCAAACAGTGAAAAGATTGATAAGCAAGTATCTTATGGAAAACCATTCTATGACAAAACTGGTCTTGGATTTAACATATTGAAGATAGTTAGTGAAAGCAAGAAACCAGATCTGAATGAATGTGAAAGTAGTGAAGAAAAGAAGTTAGATGAGAAAAAATTAGAAGAATCACCTAAGCGAGAAGAATCACCGAAGCAAGAAGATGCACCTAAGCAAGAAGAACCACCGAAGTAAGAAGAATCATCCAAAGATATGAAAAGAGAATTCAAAGGTAGATGTTTTACTTGTAATACTATTGGTCATATGAAGAGAGATTGTACAGGTAAACAATTCAAACCTCTAAATGGTTATTGTTATAATTGTCATGGTTTTGGACATAGAGCTATTGAATGTAGAAGATATAAATTTATTGAGAATAATTACAATAGAAGAATGCCTAGAAATACTAACAATGCAGATTAGAGATCAATTGAAGACATGAAAAGAGGAAATGGAATAGTATGTTTCAGATGCAACAAAATTGGACATATTGCTAGAAATTGCAGGACATAAATCAATTAGAAAATACCTAGATATGAAACCAATGGAATCACTTGTCAGATATGTAACAAGATTGGACACACAACAAGATTTTGTAGAATGAACAATGGAGGTTATCAACATAACCCTAACCCTAGAAACTATGTAAGAAGGAATGAAAATGCAAGAAACAAAGAGAAAGGTTGCTATAGCAATGAAGATGAAGTAAAATTTGTTAAAGGAACAAATCAAGGAGGTATATTCAGCATTGAAGGTAATCAGGAAGGTAATGTATCTAAAGGTAAGAATGAGTCTTTACCTAACCCTTCTTTAAGCACTTAAATTATGTAAATTTTTGTAGTTTAGGAACTTAGAATTAGCATAGAGTTAGATTTTGAATGAGTTAAGTTTTGCGTAGTTAGATGAAGGTTTTTTATGTTATACTAATGCTATGGTTAAGTGCACAAAAAGAAATATTGTGTTTTGTGAGGTCGCAAAAAGATTTATGGTTGCAGGTTTATAGAATCAGCTTTTTGGCATTTTGGCGACAAAATTATTGAATGCGATGTCAGATCGAGTAAATGCTAAGTGTTAAAAGATTGAAATCAAAGTTATTATGATTTTCAAGTGATTAGAAGTGATTTGGAAGTGAAGAAAGAAGTTTGGAAGTGATTTGTAGAAGTTTGAAGCGCCGATCTAGCAAAAGCCCTAATTTTGTGAATTTAAGGTATTTATCCGACTACGATCTTGAATCAACTTAAGAAATCAAATATAATCATGGACGTGTCATTGATTCACAAAATTAAGGATAAGAACAAACCTAGAAATAAGAAAGATCCAGTTGAACCCTCAGAAAGAGATGTTAGTTTAGCCTTATCATCCGTACCAGACTGAGTTCTTCATTTAGAGAATGTTAAAGGTTATCTTGGATGCAAGTATGAAACCCTAAGGGAGAGTGATTTTAATGGTGAATATAAGAAATTGTACAACTTAGATATGTTAGCGAAACAAGGTTATGAACATCTAGAAAACAATGAAATCATTGAGTACTCTATGAAATATGAATTTGATGATGAGGAGTGTACTAAGATCATTTTGAGTAGGATACATAATGGAAAATTTTGGTTAGAAGATAGAGTTATAGACATAATTGTAGACCTAATTCATGATGTGACTGGATTATCAAAAGTTGGTGCAATCCCATTGAATGAGAAAAACATGAGAAATATTATGATTGAAAACACCGGTTCAGTATACAATGGCATAGGTATAGTCATTAGTAAGATTAAGCAAGATGATGTAAAATACTTGTGTAAGATTTTGACAACAAAGTTCTGTGGAAGCTCTAGAGAAGATGATATGCTAGTAGGTATGGTACACATTGCTTATTTGATGTGTGTGGAGAAGAAGCCTGTGGATATGTGTGAAATTCTGAGAATATAGTTGTTTGAGAATTTGGAGAAGATAAAGAAAGCTAAATACACTCACTTTAGATTTTCCTCATTGGTTACTTACATGTTCTTCCACTTGTTAAGAAGATTTCCTTACACTATTGAATGGAATGATGGTGAGAATACTATGGCAAGAATCAATAAAGTCTATATGAAACATCTTATTGAGAAGGTTAATGACAGTGTAAAGTTAGTATTGAAAACTTTTCAGAACATTGTGGTAAATAGATCAAGAATTCCTCCATCCCTAGTTGAGAAATACAAAGATGATATATGTTTTATGGTTGATACTGATTTCACTTACATTGAGGCAGTAGAACCTAGACATGAATTCATAGACCCTCTTGGCTATGAAATCTCTAAAGTTGAAACAAAAGGTTATGTTAGTAGATTGTTGAAAAGTAAAGTTGATGCTCATAGCAATAGATTTGGAACATATGATGAAAACTTTGGATCAGCAAAGACACTTAAGGAAGAGAAACAATAAAAGAAGAGAGTGGAGTCCACAATAAAGAAAATTCTAAAAGAATCAGGTATGAGTGAGCAGGAATTTGATATTTCAAAGAAGACTGCAGAAGCAATAAGGCAAAGTGAGATATTATCAGTCCCACCTTTGGCATCAAGTGCAGAACCTATTCAAGTAAAGGTAAAGGTTGAAGAACCTGAGAAGGAACAAGGAATCAATCAAATAGAGAAACCCTTTTCCTTAGCACCAAGCAAAAGAATGAAGGCAAGTGCTTTAGGACCAGGTAAAAGATAGAAAACAATTGTTCCACCAGTACCTAGAAGAGTTGCAGAAATAAAAGATGATGAGGTGACAACAAAGAAGAAATCATGGAAACCAAGGATAGAAAGAGTTAATGAAGATATAATGCAGCATGGAGACTTTACCAAAATGAATAAATACCATGATTTATATGGATCCTCTGACAAATTGAATCTTGAGAATGCAATGGTTACACATATGATTTTGTCAAACAAGAAATTTGATACTATTCATGGAAAGATACTAGAAGATTTGTACAACAGACTTGTGAGAAGAAAGATGAGAGCACAAGAAGAAGATACCAAAATGAGAGAGAATGTGATTAGACAATTTTGTGAGATAAGAGATGATGACCATCTTAAACAGATCCTCAAGCCACTTGAGACCCTATTAAGAACCAAAAGAAGAATTATACAAATAATGGGAGGACAGTATGAGCAAGTAAATACTGAAACTAAACAGGTAGTTGTGCAAGTGCTAGCAAACTTTGTAGCAGGAAAAGATAGCAAAGATCAAGCAGTTGCAGAACCAGCAGAGAAACAGAGTTCAAAACAAGCAGAGGTAGTAGAAGAGGTAGTTGAAGTTGAAGATATTCCCTCTTCTTCCATAAACATTGGCACAAAATCTATGGACATTGAAGGAACTAAAGTTACTTTCAATTCAAATGAGGTGGTACTCAACAGTTTGGATAACATTGTTGACAATTTGGATTTGGGAGAGCAAGAAAAGACTATTGAAATAGAGACTACACATACTAAAGTGCAAATGGAAATAGAGGCCCCTACATCTACTGAAACACAAGAAGACATCAGTCTTACTCCTAAGACTGGAAAGGAGAAAGGACTAGAAACATTGATTGAAGATTTGAGCAAGGAAGTTGATGACGATGATCAAATAGAGTTGATCACCTCTTTAAACAAAATTATTGGAAATAAGAAGAAAGTTAAGAATTTGGAAGGTAGTCTGAAAGACTTGAATGAGAAGCTACAAAGTGTCATATCTACAAAAGTCTTTGATTAAGATCCACTTGAAAGAGCAAAGATGGTAATTAAATCTTTTGATGTTGAGTTCACTAATTTAACTGATATTGCTAAGGTTAAGGCTCAGGCAGCTTATGAAGCTGAAATGTTGCAGAAGATAAGTCAGAATATCAAAAATGACATTGATAGCTTTGATAGACACATTAAGGACTTAAGGAAACATCTTGAGACTGGAAAGTGTTTGTACATTCAGTTTACAAAATATGAGAAAATTTTAATTAAAGAAGAAAAGAAGATAAAAGAGAAGCAAGATGAAATTGCAGTAGAGACAAACTCTTTGGCCAGCCTAAACATGAAGATCAGTACGGTTGAGAATAAGATCAGGAAATTATATGATGAAATAAGGACTTTGAATGATGAGAAGAATAAGAAATCCATCAGAATAAACATCTTGAAAGAGCATGTCTCAATCAAGTTGACTATACTAGAAGAGTAGCTAGATGAATGTCTTATTGCTAAGACAACATTTCAGAAATTCAATTTTGAGTCCCTCCAAGCTTGTCAAATTGCAACATACGGATTGAGTACTTTACTCAATGTAGCATAATCAATAAAGAAGGCATGGGAGAAAGATTTTGAGACTTGGAAGATAGATTTTGCAGATTGTATTGCAAGCCTATTGGCTTTGCAATAAGATAGTAAGGTAAAAGTTTTGACACAATTTTTGTATATCCCTTTCCACCCTTTATTTTGTCATTGTTGTCAAAGGGGGAGAGATACTTAGAAAATTGTCTATATATGATAAGGAAGGATACTCATAAGGGGAGTTCTATGGATTATTATGAAGTGTTATAGATTATTTTATATATTTTGAGGAGATATAAGGATAGTATACTTATTTTATACTATGGCCACAATTTTGATATAAATTTTGAGATTTTGACTTGTACACTTAGCCAATTTTCTCATATGTTGCCACCAATGACAAAGGGGGAGATTGTTGGAAATTTGGTTGAGGTATGTACATAGATGTTGTCATTATGGAAACATATGTTCCCTATGAAGAGCACATAAGATGGAAAGTAAGTATGGAAGATCGCGGACTAAAATTGTCTAAGTATGAAACAATGATTTTGACAGAGCACCCGATACAGTTTGTTTTGGTGACATTCACTGGAGCATGATCAAAGTTTGCACAATTGAACATAGACTCTATGGTGTCTAAGGATACCCCATATTAGTGCATAAAATAGTATGGATAGTATGGACAAAGTTATGATTGTTTTACCGATGATAGAGTACAGCCGACAGTGCAGTTTTGAAGATAGAACTAGTAAATGAATTAAGGGATTATTTTGCTTGTCAAAATAATGACTTAATATTATAAAGAGATGACATCCTAGATGTTTAATCTTGGATAAAGATATGCAAGATGACAAGAGAAAGATATTATGTTTGTATCTTGTATAAATAAAGATGTACCGAGCATACTTGAAATGTAACATGTACTATATGTAAATTGTGATAGCAGTGAAAGTTGTTGATGCAAAGTTGTAAGCAGTACCATATTGTAATCAGTAAACATTTGTATTACTTGTTTGGGTAGTGATCTCATCTGGTAATCAAGTTTTGTATCTACAACTCCTAACATGGTTGAGGCTTCTAACAAGGCCTATAGTCCCTTAATCAGGACTGATACACTATATGATTATAACAGGCTCCTAACAGGGTCAACATCCTTAATCAGATATCTTTTGATTAGTGGATCTTTGTGGGTACCATCCCCACTGGGGTTTTCCCTTGGCTAGGGTTTCCTCAAGAACATATCATGTGTTATGAGTTCTTTACATTTACTGTTGTGTATGATATTTAGCTTCTTATGCTTTGTATGCATTAAAGTAATCTGTTATATCCATAAGTGGGCAAAAGTAAAATTTTGTGAAATACTGATTCACCCCCCCCTCTCAGTATTTCCTATTTCTAATAGAAGTTGGGATCACTACAGAAGAAGAAAGATTGATGAGGGCTATGGCACAAATGGGTAAGAGTCATAGAATATATATATTTTTTGTTTTGTTGGTTCATTGCATCCAAAGGAATTAATAGATTGGGTTAATGAACTAGAAGACTACTTTGAACTTTAAAATATTGAGGATCCATAGAGAGTTAGGTTAGTAGAGACTAAGTTGAATGGTCATGCTGCCTTATGGTAGAAGGAATTGTAGATTAATAGAGAGGATAATGGTGAAAATAAGATCACTAGATGGAGAGTTATGGTTTCTAGACTTAAGACTAAGTTCATACTAGGAGATTATGAACTAGAATTGTTTAAGAAGTTGCAAAATCTAAAGTAGAAAGACTTGATTATGAAGGATTATATTGAGGAGTTCTACAAGATGACAATCAGATCTAGGCACTAAGTGTCATCTAATGAAGAGGTGGCTAGGTATGTCAATGTCTTGAGGCTTAATATTCAAGATGAGTTAAGTATGTTGAATATTAGTATAATTGAAGATGCTTATTAGTATTCCCTAAAGGGAGCAGATAACATAACAAGAAGATAAGTTACCCCTAGGGTTAGGGATAGACTGATGAATAATAAAGGAAAGGATAAATTGATGATTGAAGAAGAATATGATCAGAAGATTCATGTCAAGAGTCGAGGAAACAAGAATTTCAAATGTACTTTTTTCAAATGTGTAAATATTGGACATAAAGTATTCCAATGTCTGGGTAGTTCTAGCAAGGAAAAACAAAACTTAGTGGAACATGAGGAACATGTATAAGAAGAAATTGTTGGAAATGAAGCAGTACTTGAGATGGGAGAATCTCTAAAGTTTAGGAGAGTCATATTGAATACCAAAGAACTAGAGCCTGAGAAAAGAAGGCAATTGTTTAAGACAATCTGCAAGTTAGGAGGTAAATGTTTTTAAGTGATTATGGACAATGGTAGTACATAAAACCTTGCATTAGAGAAGATGGTATAGAAGTTGGGATTGAGAAGAGTCAAACACCCTTGTCCATATGGGATAAGTTGGTTTTAGATGAGCACATGATGGAGGTTGATGTAGGAGCATCTTGGGTTTATGGCTATCTTGTATCTTAGTAGCTTGTTAGATATGCTTGGTAATTGGTTTGGAGTTCTCAGTGGAGTGTTCCTATTGTTCATCACCAAGATGGGTTACTTGTCTCTACTTGGTGGTTCCTTTCATCGAGTGGATTTTTTATGTTTTGTTTCTTCTTAGTGGTGTCCTTCACCAAGTTGGTTAAGTGTGTCTATGTTTCTCAGTGACCTTGTTCACCGATGGGTTTATTTTGTTTGTTTTGGCTGGCCAATATGTGTATTTAATTTGGTCATGATCTTAATGTTGGGATCACTCATTGGGAAATATGTGGACCTAAATTTGGGTCATTTCTTTCTCCAATGCTGAATCTTGAAGATTCTTTGGGCTGACCTATTCGATAGCCTCAAGCATAAATGCAATATTCTATTCTAGATTTAGGGTAGTGAAGTTAGAAGGAAGATAAGAAGTAGGAGATCATGGGTCTCACATGCATGAAAATTGTATTTTTGTGTGATTGATTCCTATTTGTATTAGTCGTAATCGAGAAGACCTCATAATCTGACATGTATGAAGTTTGATGAATACATGAACATGATCTGTATTCCTTCTCTCCTTTTTCATGTTATTACTTTCATGTTGTGAATTTCAAGGTGGTCTAGTAATTGGGTGACCCTTTGGCCCCACTTATCACCCCATCCTTGCATCAGGTGGTATCAGAGTGAGGATTTTATATAGGTTTGTGAATCTAGATATTTGGTTGAGGTTCCTTCTTGTAAAACCTATTTGGTTATTTGTTGTGGGGTAGCAAATTGTGATTTGACCTACAATTATAGAGGGTTTCATGATGGTTCAAGGAAGAAATGAAAATCTAGGTTTATTTGATATGTTAAGACAAATTGCTTCTAAATTAGAATCTATTGAGACAACCCAATGCCGAGGAATACTTCTTGATGATGTTAGTGATGATGAAACCAAATAAATATAGGAGGAAGCTACGACTACACCTATAATAGATCAAGGAGAAGAAATTTTCATAAAAGCATTGACTAGTTTAAAGACCACCAAATTTTAACCCTCCTAAGCATAGTGGAAAGCTAGATTCAGATGAATTGGTGGACTGTATTACCAAGATAGAGAAATACTTTAAGTATGAGAACATATGAGATGAGTAGAAGGTGAAAATTGAAAGCACAAAATTGAAAGGTCATGCATCCTTGTGGTGGGAGCATGTGCGATTAAATTGCAAGAAGAAAGTTAAAACAAAAATCAAACTATGGGATAAGATGGTAAATAAGTTGAAGGAAAAGTCTCTACCTTGTGATTATTAGATTAACCTAGTTAGGAGAATGTAAAGTTTGAAGCATAAAGATAGCTCTATGAAGGATTACACCAAGGAATTTTATAGGCTAGATATCAGATCTGGACATATTGAAGATGAGGTGGAGAGGGTTGCAAGGTACCTGAATGGATTAAGGACTTCTATTAAAGAAGATATTAGTTTGGTAAAAATAGAGAGTATTGAGGAGGCTTATCAGTTTTCCCTAAAATCTGAGGAGAAATTGAATAAAAGGCATGAGCAAAGACAAATAGGAAGAGGTGGTAGATTCCCTAGAGGAAGAGGTAGATATTACAACAAAAAAAAAGATCCAATCAGGACAAAAAAAATAAAGACAAAGACAAGACCAAGTGGAAAGGTGAAAGTTCATTCTGATGAAGAGGTAACTACTCTTGAGGTGGCTATGGAAGAGGAGGATTTTGATGAACTTGGTATAATTGTGGTGAAGATGAACATAGATCATTTAAGTGTACACATGCAAGAATGGAGGTTGGTAGCAATGGAAATTCTTTGGTGCATGAAGATTCACAAAATAAACCTGACAAGGAAGGAAACTTGATGGTAAGAAGAGCATTGTGGAGTGAAAAGACTAATGAAGATCCAGTAAGAAAGAGTTTGTTCAAGACCAAATGTAGAGTTGAAAACAAAGTTTGGAAAGTGATCATTAACAGTGGAAGTTCAAAGAATTATTTGGCATCTAAAGAAATGGTTACAAAGTTACAGTTGGAAATATGAAGCATCCAAAGCCCTACTAGATTTAATGGATTAAGGATGAACATACACTTATGGTAAGCGAACAATGTTTTGTGAATCTAAAAATTTGAAAGTATTATGATAAGGTGTTGTGTGATATTATGCCAATGGACAGTTATCATATTTTGTTGGGTAGACCTTGGCAATATGATAGACACGCTATGTATAATGGAAGATATCACAAATATACTATTTAGGCCAATGGAGAGAGACAAATATTGTTACATTTTATTGTAGAATCCGTTGGTGAGATATGTACACATGTGAAAGTTTGTTTGATGGAAGGTAGACAGCTTGTTAAGGATTTGAAGAGAAATGATGTTTTTTATGCTATGATTCCTAACAAACTGAGTGAGAAAATAGTAAATAAAGCTCTTGAAGAGGTTGAGTGGTTTATCACCGAGTATGAGGAGATCATCTCAGATAATATACCTAATGGTTTTCCATCGATGAGAAGTATTAGTCATCGTATGGATATGATTCTTGGAGCTAGTTTTCCAAATAAAGCACCACACCAATTGACACCAACCAAGAATGAGGAAATCAATTAACAAGATCAAGAGTTATGGTGGAAAGCTTTGATTAGAGAAATTTTGAGTCCATGTGTAGTACCAGATATGTTGGCACCTAAGAAGAATGTAGAATGGTGAATGTGTACTGATTCTAGACAACAAGATAATAGTTAAGTATATGTTTCCTATACTGAAGATGGATGATATAATGGATTGTTTGATTGGATAAAAATATTTTACCAAGATTGATTTGAAGATTGGATATCATCATATTAGAATCAGAGAAGGTGATGAAATGAAGACTTCTTTCAAGACAAAAGAAGGTTTGTATGAATGTTTGGTTATTTCCTTTGGTTTAACTAATGCACTGAGTACTTTTATGAGGTTAATGAATGAGGTTCTGAAGAAATTCTTGGGTAAATTTGTGATTGTGTACTTGGATGACATTCTAATATTCAATAAAACTAGAGAAGTTCATTTGTTCCACATTAGGCAGGTATTGCCGAGATTGAAAGAGGAAAAGTTTTCGATTAATCTAAAAAAGTGTTCATGAAAGAGGAGATTGTATATTTAGGATTTGCAATTTTAGCTGATGGTTTGAAGATGGATCATGAGAAGGTTAAATCCATAATTGAGTGGCCTACACCTGAGAATGTTGGTGAGGTAAGATCATTCCATGGTTTAGAAAGTTTTTATCAAAAGTTCATAAAAAATTCCAGTTCAATTTGTAATGCTATGACTTAGACAATAAGAGGAGATAAAAGAGAATTCAAGTGGACACATGGAGCTGATAAGAGTTTTGAGACTTTGAATCAGAAGGTTTCTAAATTACCTATGTTAGCTTTACTTGATTTCAACAAGGTATTCCAAGTTGAATGTGATGCAAGTGGTAGTGCAATAGGTGATGTGTTGAGTCAAGTAGGTAAACCATTTTCTTTCTTTAGTGACAAGTTGAATGATGCTAAAAGGAAATATTCTATGTATGATCAAGAATTCTATGCTATTGTTCAATCCTTGAAGAAATGGAGATATTATTTGATGCCTAAGGAATTTGTGTTGTATAGCAATCACAAGGCTTTACAGTATTTGGGTAGTTAGAATAAGTTAAATCAAAGACATATGAAACAGGTTGAGTATTTGTAGAATTTCACATTTGTGATAAAAGATAAGATTTGAGTATTTAATCGAGTTGTTAATGCATTGATTAGAAGAATATCTCTGTTGAATGAAATGATAATTTAGGTTCTTGGTTTTGATGATACAAATATTTTGTATGAAACTGACCTTGATTTTTTTGAGATGTGTAGAATGTGCAGAGCACCTATTCTAGATAAACCAAGTAAGTGGGAAGACTATTTCATTCAAGAAAGTATGTTGTTAAAAGGAATTCAGTTATGTATATTGAGAGTATCAATGAGAACTAATTTGATAAAGGAAAATCATAGTAGTGGTTTGGATGGACACTTTGGCATTGATAAGACATTAAGTTTTCTTAAGGAAAGGTATTTTTGGCCTTAGTTGTATAAGGATGTTAAAAAATTTGTGAAAATTTTTGGAGTTTGTTAAGTTACAAAAGGAGTAAGTCAAAATATTGGATTGTATACACAGATTTCTATTACTAAGAAACCTTGGAGCGATATCAACATGGATTTTGTTCTTGACTTGCCGAGGACAACAAGAGGTAATTTTTCCATATTTGTTGTTGTGGATAGATTTTCCAAGATGGCACATTCCATACCATGTAGGAAAACATCAGATGTAGTACATATAGCCAATATTTTCTTCAAGGAGATTTTTAGATTGCATGGATTGTTGAGGAGTATCATCTCTGATCAAGATAGTAAGTTTGTTGGATATTTTTGGAAGACTCTATCGAAGAAGTTGGACATTGAGTTGAAGTATACTTCTATATTTCATCCATAGATTGATGGAAAAATAGAGGTTGTAAATAGGAGTTTGGGTAACCTGTTGAGATATTTAGTTGGAGACAAATTGAGTAATGGGGATTTAATGTTAGCACAAGTAGAGTTTACATACAATGATTCAGTGAATATGAGTATCAAAAAGTCACCTTTTCAGATTGTTACTGGCATGCAACTAAGAGGTATATAAAACTTGAAAGATATCGCTGGAGAAGAGAAGAGGAGTACTGAAGGGGAAGAATTTGTTGGGTTTATGAAGTCATTGCATGAGGAATTGAAACATAAGTTGGAGTAGAGTAATAAAAAATAAAAGGATAGTGTAGATAGGCCGAGAAGATATAAATTTTTTGAAGATGGTGATGAGGTAATGGTTCATTTAAAGAAAGGAAGATTTCTTGTTGGAAGCTATAATAAGTTGAAGATGAAGAAATTTGGTCCTTGTAAGACACTGAAGAAGTTTGGCAGTGGAAATGCTTATGAAATAGAGTTACTTGATGACATGGACATATCACCAATATTCAACATTATAGATTTGTATGAGTATCATGAGCTTGATGAAGAAGTGACAGTACTAAGTGATTATCCTAAGAAGAAGATAAAAGAAGTTGAATAGATTTTGGAACAAAGAATTGGTAGAAGCACAAGAGGAAAGGATTACATGGAAAACTTGGTAAAGTGGAAGAACAGACCGATTGAAAACTCTACATGGATTTCCCAATATGAGTTGGATTCAACTTAGGTTATACCTCACTCATGATTTGGAGAATCATTTCTTTTTAACTCCAGGTGTCTGATGCAGGAGCATCTTGGGTTTATGGAATCCTATATCTTGATAGCTTATAACATGTGCTCAATAACTACTTTGGAGTTCCCAGTGGAGTGTTCATGTTGTTCACCAACAACCTCAATTACCTGTCTCTTCTTGGTGATTCCTTTCACTGAGTGGATTTTTTGTGTTTTATTTTTGCTCGGTGGTACTCTTCACTAATCTGGTTTGGTGTGTTTGTGTTGCTCAGTGACCTTGTTCACCAAAGGGTTTATTTTATTTGTTTTGGTTATCTGAAATGTGTATTTAATTTTTCTCATGATCTTAATGTTGGTATCACTCATTGGGAAATGCATGGACCTAAATATGGGTCATTTCTTTCTCCAATGCTAGATCTTGAAGATTCTTTGGACTGACCTATTCAGTAGCCTCAAGTATAAATGTAATGTCCCACTCTAGATTTAGGGTAGAAAAGTTAGAAGAAAGATAGGAAGCTGGAGATCATGGATATCACATAGACAAAGACTGATCTATTATGTAATTGGTTCCTATTTCTATTGGTCGTAACTGGGAAGGCATCACAACTTGACATGTATGAAGTTTGATGAATAAATGAATATGATCTATGTTCCTTCTCTCCTTTTCTATGTTATTGCTTCTATGTTATGAATTTCAAGGTGGTCTGGTAATTGGGGGAGGCTTTGGCCCTACTTATCACCCTCTCCTTGCATCAGAGGTGAAAGATAAATGCTGGGTTAAGTTCAATATTGGTCCATACTAGGATGAGGTGTTGTGTGATGTGGTGGATATGGGTGCTTTCCATGTCTTCTTAGAGAGAACTTGGTAGTATGATGTTGGAGATATTCATGATTTTTGAAGGAATGTGGTGTCTATCATGAAGGAGAGAAAAATGTTTACTTTAATTCCTTTGAAGGAGGAAGGAAGGAAAGTTAGGAACCTGAGTGTGATGAGGACTTACACTTTAGGAGATTAGACTATTATACATCTGAAGACGTTGGATTTTTAGCAGGTGGTTTAGAAGGTTATTAAGGTTGCACAGTTTCTTGGGAAATTAATGAATACAACTAAACTATTGGGGAACAAGGCTGGAGATAACCATATGTTGCAGTATGTTATCAGGACGTTGAATTAAAATGAGAAATAAAATCTTGTTTGGAGATCTAAGATGTTACCTGATGCCATTAGTGGAGTTGAACTTCAAAAATGGAAACATATAGTTGTTTCTGATTGTAGGAGCAATCGAAGAAAAAGTTAAGTGTAAGATAAATATTCAAGACAAAAGTTGTGAAAATAGTAAAAGAAATGAATAAGATGAAGAAAGGTACACTACTAGATTATAGGATTTGGATAGTAGGCATAGCCATTTTTATATTAAGAAGGTTGCAAACAAAGAAGATTTGTGGGTTAGAAATAAACATGGGATTTATGTCCTGAATCCCTCAAGATGTTCATAATCTCCTTTATGGAACATATTTTCTTCACCCAAGGTATTTTATGTAGGATCATCCTTGGGTCATTGGAAATATTGCACCACCAGAAAAAATATTTCCTTTCATTTTATTTATTTACTATTCCATTTGGGTAGTTTCTGTTGTTTCTAGGTACAGTCGATCCAGTTGGCATGCCTTCTTGCATGGTTAGTATATTATGTTCTATACACCATGAAGATCTTATTTTCTATGACCGTGTCATGATCTGATGTTTCTAGATAAATTTATCTTTGTCTATTGCATATCTATTAATAATAAAAGAGTTTTACAGATAAAGTTATCTTGTGATTGGGTTCGGTCCTAAATTGGTTTCCTATTCTAACGGCTAGGGTGGCAAGATTCGACTTGCGATGAAGATTCATAGTTTGTGGTTATTTTTAGCACATTGTTTGATGTTTTTATGTTCATGGCTGACCTCCTTGCATAATTACACATCATGATATACTTATTGGGGTCTGTTCTCATAGATTTGGGTCCTGCCCTATTTGTTGTAAAATGTTTTCTTTATCTTGGATTTTATGCTTAGATAAGATAAATTTTGGCCAGCGATCTTTTATATAAGTAGGGTTGTAGTTCATGTTTAAGGGATAGCATAAGGGGCATAATAAAGAGAATATCTATGAAGGATCAAAGGGTTGATTTAGTCATATTGTAAGTTTTGGTTTTCAAATAAATAGATTGTAAATCTTATGAGCTTTCCTACTCAATTATGGGATTTTCCAACTAACTTGGCCAACAAATAGGAGTAATCAGTTATGATCCTCCTCTCCTACACTTTAGGATCTTTAAAAACAAGGCAGATGGGCCTATACCTTAACCAAGATTCTTGGTTCAAGGATTTTTTTATAGTAGATAGAAATGTATGTGAAACTTAAGTGATCTTTTAAGATGACAAGTGAATTCTTGAGATAGATCAAATTGTGAATATAACAAAAAATTAATATCTGAATGTTGAAAGAATGCTATAAAAAAATTCCTTTGAAAGAATCATTTATATTAATGTATTGCTTGTAAATGTGTAAATGAATACTTATTTGTGTAAATGAATTGTAAAATGTAAATATGATTTTGATTGGAAATGCCTTGAACATGCTTGATTAAATCACCTTAAATTAGTATTATATCGGTGGCTTTAGCCTATGTAAAGTATTATCAATTCAATTTAAAATGACCCTAATTATAACCCTATGAGATAGTTTAAACAACATACTTCTCAAGTAAGACCATCACCCCAAAGGAATCTATATGCATAATAATTTAAATGTTATGTTATAATTAGTCTTATGGATTTTAAATTCTTTATGAAAGACCAATAAGACAGAGTGAAGCCTTGACAACCAATCTTTAAACTAATGATCAAATTGAAACTAATTAAAATTATTATGTCATATGATAGCACATTGAAGTATCTAAATGAAATAGATTATCATAGAGAATTGATCAAGTTAAATGAAGAAAAATACCATCAGGAATGAAAGGACAACAAAAATTATATTGAAATAAGTATTATTAAATCCAACTGAATACAAACTATGTAATTATTCATCTCCATCCATGCATCTTCAAGAGACAAGTCCAAAACATATTGTATTTGTGATCTTATTTTTATCTTCTAGATTGATTCCCTATATATAAATGAGGATTTAGTTTTCAAAATGAACGGGCACACCCCTTCATTGAAATGACACAACTATTCCTAACTGACAACTAAACAAACTAATATAATTGGACACAAAATTGACTAAACAAATAGGACACAAAATAACCGATTATAATAAAAATGAACATAAACTTTTGAAAACAAAGATTAATACCCAATAAGTTAACCACATTTCTAAATATGATCCAAGTACTTTTATAAAGCATAGGTGTTAGCATCATGGATGATATCATTGACTGTGTTCTCCAACATGATCAAGTGTTCCATCTATGAAATGAATCATTCCAACACTAAACCATCGGCATGGGCAGTATCAAGGGCAACAACATGAATACTCTGGTACTCATCCACTGATCCCTATCTTTCAGATTTACTCCCTAATCTTCTAATTCTGAAAATCCCACTTTGACTGTAATTTATGAATCCCTCATATTCTACCTTCATTTCTTTTGTCTTAAAATTATTTGTCTTAGATTATGTACTCTCTGCCGACCTTTTCCTTCCTGATATATTGGATGCCTCCATTTATACCATAGCATCTTCTTCTATGTTTTTTCATAACTTACTCCTCTAATAGGTTTATCATCTTAGGATATCCTGACAATGTCATCGAGGATCGACATAACTTCATTATACTTTCTTTGATGCTTTTAGTTACTCTGATGGAATTGATCGATATTGTTATGTCAATTTTTTGTATTCTCTTTGCTTATTTTAGTGCCTTCAAACAAAAATTCATCATATTTATTAGCCTTCAATTTGTTCAAAATTTTACCATACTCAATGATTTATTTCATCCCCATGGACAACTGTTTTGTGTGCATCACCCACTATCAAATAAAATTCTACTTCACCAGATTCTTTTTGAGCTTACTCGATGGTGAATGTTACTCCATTAACGTCATTTATCAAAATCTTATCCCTTTGGAATTTTAGGAATCACACTACTGTGCTTCCATATCTAATCATTCTAGCATCTCAAGCGTTAATTCTCTACACATAGTGTATCCTTTAAAGTTCAAATTTGTCACCAATCTATTAGATCCCAATGATTTTCCTTTATCTATCTTATTCAACACAAGTACAATCTTTGAAATGGCCCCAACCTTCCTTTCATAATTTTAGGAATTTCTTTATCCTACTTCCATTTTTTATTATTAGCACCCTAAGCATCAATTTTCTGCACTAGAGTACTTAGTTTTTCTTTGAAGTCAAACTTGCCACGACTAAGTCAAATTTTTTATGATTTATCCTTCTTACAACTATAACTTTGAAATATGTATTCCCCAACCTTCCCTTTGGAATTTTGGGAATCACACTACCTTTCTTCCATTCTCGATAACTAGAACCCTAGGAAATAGGGAGTTAGACTCTTATCACTAAACATTGTGCCAATGTATTCTTTAGGAATCATAGGAGCTTGATACATATCTTGATTTCTTTAGCCTGTAATTCCTTTGAATAACTTATACATCATTTAATTTTGGGTGGGTTACTCGATATAGTATTTTATTCCACACATCAAGTGAAGTGGTCCCACCAAATTTTGAAGAATCTTGTCCATCGTTACTTAACCATATTCACTTATCTAAAATATGATTTTATTTGATGCTCAAGGAAAATGGGTCCCAACAACTAATTCCTTTTTCAAATAGCTTGAAACCTCAGCATATGATTTTTTACCTTATTTGATGACCTTCTTTACTTGACACTAGCTTCAAAGATTATGGAAAATATGTTCTCAAAATATTCAATTAATGCATCAGGGAGGGTCCCACTACATACTCCCCTTTTTGAATGCCTCCATGAATCGATACATCACTACTAACTCTTATTTGAAACTATTTTTTTTGATACTATATACTAGACCCCAGAAGTAAATTCTTTTTATGACTTAACTTATGAAATATGTCTTTCTTCCCTACCATCTAATTTTTCTCATTCGATATGTTGGGATTGGAGAGATAGGGTACTAAGAGGGGAGGGGTGAATCAGTGCCCACAAAAACTTTCACTTCATAAACCTTACAAACCTTGAACAACAAATAGTAGTAACCTTCAACTATTACTTGAATCCATTGCATGCAACATTCATTCATTTAACTATCAAAGTAAATAACATGAAATCAACAAGATAACAGTCACATAACACAAGTATTTTGGTAACACATAAACCCTTGTTAGAAGGTAAAAACTGCGGTGGGGATGACACCCACAAATTATTTACTACTGCAAATAGAAAAGGTTTGCCTATTAGGGATACAAGTTGTGATCACTTTTGGTGATCTTACCCTGTTAGGAGTAACATATTAGATCGATTAGATCTACCTAGTGATAGGATTTTAACAATACTACTTGAGTGTGCACTCAGTTAAGAGATTTACATAAAGACTGTTAGGTCTACTTTGTTAGGAGATTTTACCAAAACTCTGTTACAATGATTAGAAAATAAAAGGTAACTATCGGCTAATGACAACTCAAATTGTCTGATATAGATCAATGAACTACTAAATAGATATCACCTTTCTATGTGAAGATCT
Organism: Chamaecyparis obtusa; assembly: GCA_027943335.1. Lineage (NCBI taxonomy): Eukaryota > Viridiplantae > Streptophyta > Pinopsida > Cupressales > Cupressaceae > Chamaecyparis > Chamaecyparis obtusa. The sequence continues at coordinate 1,563,431 of BSBK01002244.1, forward strand.
ATGCTCTGAACTGCTCAGTAGCCTAATCTGATTCTGCTCAATTTGATTATCTCTGAATACTGTTCTGCTCTTTTTGACAACTGATAATCTTGAAGTTGGCTAATGCTTCAAGAACTTCTTCACTCATGCAGCTCCACAATTATATCAAAATGATGCAAAATACAATTATATAGCATACTTCTTTATGCCACTTACAAAATTAGGTTACAATATCTTAGAGGAAAACCCTAAGATATACGGTGTAAAAAATAACCTAGATCAAACAATTACATAAGATCTTCATTGCATTCAATGAATATCTCAACAATAAATTATCCTTGATCTTGGTAAAATGTTTTGTGATTTTGTTGTAATCGTTTGCATAGATAAATGTGCCATTCTTGATTCCTATGCCATTTTCTATGATCCTTGGTAAACATTGTATATACTGTTCAGTAATTATACATGGTGCTCAGTGTTTATTGCACTCGGTATCGGTGTATGATGCTCGATAAAACTATTTTGTGCTTGGTGTAAAGACTTAACCGATTAGCTTGAGATGCTTTCTTTTATTGACTAGGTTAACACAAGTAATTGACCGATGTCTTTGATACTAATGACAATCATTAATGCTCAATTAGAGATAACAATCTCCCCCTTTGGCATTAGTATAAAAACTCAAAATGTATATAGAAAAAATGTCTCAAAAATATTTCATGTCTTCACCATATACATAGTCAACAAAATTTTGTACTCCCCCTCGGTGCATGCTTCCAGTAATGTGTAGTGTACATAGCATTTTATATACATATTTGGCATATACATGTTATCCCCCCTTTTGATATTAATGCCAAATAAGAATATGTATACTTACAGTTTGTAAAAAATGTGCTTATGGGTTTTCTTCAGTGACTCCAAGAGGTTTCCCCATTCCTCTTTCAAGTTGGTGAGAGCAAGATGCTCAAGATTGACTTGTGCACGCATATCAAAAATGTTGTCCAACACAAAAATTTCTAGTGTTGTAACAAGAATTTGTGCCTTCATAATGTGCTTCTCAAATATTTTTAGGTACAAAAGAAACTCGGTCTGAAGTTCAGTGACTTGATCACTTATTGTTTCTTCCTTCTTTCTAAGGTCTGCTCTTAACTACTGAAGTTCTTGAACTTTCAAGATGTGCTTTGCAAAAGCTTGAGGCTCGGTTAAGGTTGCCTATGCACTAAACTAAATTTATTGTTCCAGTTGTTTTATCTTTTCACTTACCTCAGTAGTGAAAATTTCTACAGTGCATAGCTTGATCAGGATTTAACTTATTAATTGAGTAATAGAATGAATATCAGTTATTACCTCTGATATCTTGACCTTATTAATCACCACTTCTTGGATGATCCTTTCTGCCAATTTATGTTGTATTTTTTATTCTGCCCACTCTTCTATCCTCTTTTCTGCTTCAATATCTGGGGCATTTATTTCCTCGGTTAGTGCAGCAAGTTGGTCCATGATGGGAGTATCTTGATCTATTTTTACCTTAGGTAATACCTATTGTAAGATATCCTAGACATTCTCAAGTATCTCCTTGATCTTGCACTCTTGCCTTAATTTTTCTTTTGCGGCCTTCCTTGTACACAATTCCCCATATTTCCTCAATTATTTGGGGCTAAGGGTCATGGGGTCACAATCTGGTATGACAATAATTTCATCTAAGGTGACTGACCCTTTTCCTTTGTTCTTTTTCTTCTTTTTCTTCTCAGATTCAGTTTGTGAACTTTTAACAAAAGGTACAAGTGCCTTTACCTCTGTAATTTGTGTAACCTGCTTGGTTGACACTATGTCATCCTTTTGCTTCTCCTCGATAGTCTTGGTATCAGTTGATTGTGGTGGAGCTTCTGATGTAGTATCCTATGGGGTGGCCTTGGTTACAGTAGGATTCTCCTGATCCTTTGATTCTGTGTCTGTTGCCTCTTTTCTTTCAGGCTTACTTGTCTCTACTAGTATTTCTACTGCTTGTTCCCCTATTGTATCTTGTGGTTTCTCAGGGTTTGAGCCTTCAGGTTTCTCTTGAGATAATATTTCAACTACTCCAACAAGAATAGGAATCTCGCCTAGTAATGATGTGAAAGCTGACGCAGTATCTTGACCTTCATCCTGTGTGATATTTGGTTCTATATTCATGTCATCATCATCATCTCTATCATCAGGATCACCTTTAGTGATGTCCTCAATGAGTACATCTTTGTCATCTTTCTCCTTTATTTGGATCACTACTGGATCCTGTGCATCATGTGAACTATCCTTAATTTCTTTAGTACGTGTTGTATCAATCACCTCGGTAAATGATACAGGTGACTCTTTTGTCTACTTTTCTATATCATCATCAATAAATATACCTTTACCTTTGGACTTCTATCTCTTTTTAGACAAATTTTGAAATGCATTTTTCTCATTTTTCTCTCTGAGTACAAAAATTGAACTCCACAAGAGTTGACCAGTCTCATTAACATCTGCCATATTTTCATCTAAGATTTGCATCACCCGACCTTTATTTTGAATCTTTGAACATATGTATCCATTAGCTCCTTAATTTCAACAAGAGATAAGTGTGGTGAAATTGATACTAGGGCTTGTTCCCTCATCTTCTTTTTGGTATCTAGGGCATATGACCACTTCTAATTTATTCTCTCTTCAAGTGCCTCGAGAAGTTGTGTAGTAAACTCTAATGGAACTTTCTTGAAGCATATCATCATTTGAATGACTGCTTCCTCAATTGTATTTTGGTCCTCGGTAGACATGTTGTCAAACCGTTTGAGTTCTAGATCTGTGAGATCTCCATTCTCTATGATGTCAGCAACAACATCATTAATAGTTTTGTCTTTGTTACTTACAACCTTGAATTGATTGTTTTTATCTTCATCATCCTCAAGGTCTTCTCTTCCTCTAATTAATCTTCTTCTTTTGCTCAGTGCCTCAACTACAACCTTGTGTCCTCTCTTTGCATAAGTTTTAGTCGGTGTAGCTGCCTTTGATTTTGCTACCTTCATAGCTCCCTTTTTATGTGGTGGTGAAGCTCTAATTGTTGACCTTGTGCGTGCACCTATTTGCACTGGAAACTACTTCTTCTTAGGAGTAGGAGTGGGAGAAACCATTATAGAATATTTTTATTTTTTAGACTCAGTTTCCTCACTATCAAATGGTTTGTCAGCCAACATTAACTGACCTTCAGTTGTAGGTTCAACCGGTGACTCCTCAGATGAGTCAAATACATCTCTATATCATTCAGTTAACACTTTCTTCATTTTCTTTACTTTTCTTTTTATTTTGCCAATGGAAAGACCTATTTTTATTCTTGATTTTGCTTCCTCAAAGGTTCCAAACCTTTCTGCCTTCTTGTCCTTCGGCAATGCCAGTAAAGCCGTAATTGATTTCAAACCGAAATCATGATCTATTTCATATCCCATGGGTGCTAGCCACTTAGTCCTTGGCTGTACAACTTTAATCATTGTATGGTCAATGTTCACTAGAAAAAAAATATCCATCTCATACTTCTCAACTAGTGAGCATGGAATCCTATATCTAAGATTCATCTTAATCTTAAAATCTTCAAAATATTCATCTACAACTTTATTCACATTATCTCCAAGACCTTTCATTATATCAAAAATTTGTGAAATGATCGGTGTGTTGGTAGGCCAATCTATGTGACCGACAAAAGGAAAGAATTTCTGGAGATAGAAAAAAAAAACATACTAACAGTGAGCCAAACTTATAGGTGTTAGAATTTTGTGACCGGATTGTTTTCATATTCTCTTCAACCTATTTCAAGAGTAGCTCAGCAAGGTCTATCTAATGACCCTTCTTTATCAATTTGTAAGCCATATCCATAGAACTACATAGTGCACTATTAAGTCTGCTTGACTAACTTATAACCTATAACATGAGCTGCAAACTTAACTTCCAGATCCACAATGGATGCAATCTTTAATGCATGACCATCCCATGCCGAGCTTGTATTTTTTTCAACATCGGCTCGAGATGAACTTTGAAATGCTTTGGCCTTGTTGGTTGTAGGGTAACCTATAACCCTGTTAATCATTTTCTTTGTTACTCTGATCAGTCTTTCCAGCTAAAATGTGCCCTCATGATATCGACTTAACACAACCCTAATCCATTCATTTTTTAAATTCTTCAAAAAATTTAGGGAATTCATCAATCCAATAGTTTCTACCTGTTTATGCTCTAGTTTCAACTTTATATTTTCATCACATAGTGCCTGGTATGCAACATACATTTCAAAATCTCCTATTTCACCTATTTTGCAATGAATGTATGATCAAATATCTTCGACTAGTAAAACTCTAGGTGGGAAGCTTGAAAAAGTGCCCACTGAATCCATTTTTGATGCAACTTCTGGGTGTGACTTGTAAGTGGGTTCACTATAGTTTGTTGACACTATAAGATTAACTTCCTCTTCAATAACTTTAGATGTACTCGTAGTGGATACCATTTCAAAAAACTAGGTTTATGATAAATAGTGAAGAATGTGCTCGGTAAGGGTTCCAACTTACTTGGAATGAATGATGAGTGTGCTCAGTTTGATCTGCAACTAGTTTGAATTAGCTTGAAAGATTCTTTGTTCAAAGTTTTCTCTATGAAATTTTCACTCTCCAAAATCACTTTGTGAAAATGAGCTTGGTCTTCTGTGTATTTATAGCATTTTCTGAATTCCCACTTAAAACTTTATGTCATCAATGCTCGATGACTATTGCAAATTACCATTACTTCAGTTAAAACATGACTTTCTCTCTCAGTTGATACTGATAATCGGTTAACCTTGAATAGTGATTACCGATGGGTAACCATTTTCTCGGTCTAACTTTTATCGACTGTGTGACTTTGTTAGCTCATAACATATAAACCATAATGCATCTTTATTCATGCATATTTGGTATGTGCTCATTATATATAAGGAACTGTATGTAAATTATGATCATTTAAAATGTCAGTCCCATACATACCTATATCACCTTAAGTAGATGTACTGATGTCACCTAATCCAGTAGATGAGGTTTCACCGATAGCATTACTTGACTTAGCATTCTCATTAGATGCCTTTCTCCACATGTTGTTTCTAATTCTTGTGATATCTACAATAGTGTTTCCACTCTCAAATACATGTCCTTTTGGTGCTCAGTCTCTGTAGTCCTTGCTTAGATGACTAACCTTATGACAATGTAAGCACGCTATTCCAGTACTTGTCCAGCTTCGTGATTATCCAGCCCATCTTTTTCTATAACAATTTGCTGCTATATGTCCATACCTACCACATGAAACACAGTTGACCCATGTATTGTAATCCCAAACATAAGAGTTACCTTGTCTCTTCAGTTGATAAGGCTTGGGATTACTTTTCTATTTTGGTGTCCATACTTGCTTCATCTTAGCCTTACACTCTCATGAAGTGTGTCCATGTTCATTACAAGTGTAACATAATTTATCCATAGTAGAATTGTTAGCATTCTTATTCAGTTTAGCTCTACACTCATAAGATTGATGACCAAATTTACCACAATAATAGCAATAACCATTAAACTTAGGAGTGATTGGAGGTTTACCTTGTGCTTTGCTCCTGTAGACATTAGAAGTGTGTCCCCATTTGCCACAGTGATAGCATGACAAATTTTTTGGCCTTTGACTTTGATTGTTGTTCACTTATTCTACCTGCTTGGATGATTCTACTTCATCGGTATATCCTAAACCAGCTTTTCTTCCAAATCTTCTTTGATTAGTTAGAAAATCATCAATATTTTTGGAACTATCCTCAGCTGACTTCATCATTTCATTGTGCTGTTATTGAGTTTTCACTTCATTTCTCAAATTCTCATTTTGTTCCCTGAGTATTGCTACATCTTCAAGTCTTCTTGATAGTTCACCATTTACTCGGTTGACCTCCTGATTCATAGTTATCATCTCATTGGAAATTTCAAAATGGTGCATGGTGAGTCTTTGTATCTCACTTTCCTTTGCTTGAAGTTGTTCAATCATCTATCTTTAGTCTTCAATAGCTAGATTCCTTTCTTGCTCAGCCTGTCTAGCATTGTTTATTATCTCTACCATTCTCACCATCTGAGATTCCTGACCGATTTGTAGTTCTTTCACTTGTTTGGTTAAGTGAAGATTCTTTTCAGAAAAATCAAAGATTATACTTTCAGATTCATCAGAAATACTTCTTGAACTAGATCCAAGATTTTCAAATACATCATCAATCTCTTCTTCGTGGTAACCAATCTCATTTTGCACAATAGCTAGGTTCTTCCTTTCAACCAGTAATTTCTTAAATCCATCCTTGGCTTGCTCATACTGCTCAACAAACATTTGCATTTGAATCTTTTGATTCTCTATTGTTTTATCTAACTTATACCTCTCCATGACTAAATCTTTACCCTTCAGTTGTTAAAATATCCAATAAGAGAACTAATCTTTGATACCAATTGTTGGGATTGGAGAGATAGGGTACTGAGAGGGGAGGGGTGAATCAGTGCCCACAAAAAAATTCACTTCATAAACCTTTCAAACCTTGAACAAAAAATAGTAGTAACCTTCAAATATTACTTGAATCAATTGCATGTAATATTCATTCATTTAACTATCAAAGTAAATAACATGAAATCAAAAAGATAACAATCACATAACATAAGTATTTTGGTAATGTAGAAACCCTTGTTAGAAGGTAAAAACTATGGTGGGGATGACACCCACAAATTCTTTACTACTGCAGATAGAAAAGGTTTTCCTATTAGGTCTACAAGTTGTGATCACTTTTGGTGATATCACCTTGTTAGAAGTAACATATTAGATCGATTAGATCTACCTAGTGATAGGATTTTAACAATACTACTTGAGTGTGCACTCAGTTAAGAGATTTACATAAAGACTGTTAGGTCTACTCTATTAGGAGATTTTACCAAAACTCTATTACAATGATTAGAAAATAATAGGTAACTATCTGCTAATGAAAACTCAACTTGTTTGATACAGATCAATGAAATACTGAATAGATATCACCTTTTCATGTGAAGATCTATGCTTTGAACTGCTCGAAAGCCTGATCTAATTCTGATCAATCTGATTATCTTTGAATACTGTTCTGCTCTGTCTGACAACTAATAATCTTGAAGTTGGCAAATGCTTCAAGAACTTCTTCGCTCATGCATCTCCACAGTTATATCAAAATGATGCAAAATACAATTATATAGCATACTGCTTTATGCCGCATACAAAATTAGGTTACAATATCTTAGAGGAAAACCCTAAGATATACGGTGTAAAAAATAACCTAGATCAAACAATTACATAAGATCTTTATCACATTCAATGTATATCTCAACAATAAATTATCCTCGATCTTGGTAAAGCATTTTGTGATTATGTTGTAACTATTTGCATAGATAAATGTGCCATTCTTGATTCCTATGCCATTTTCTGTGATCCTCGGCCAACACTATATATACTACTCGGTAATTATACTAGGCTCGGTGTTTACTATGCTCAGTAAAACTGTTCTATGCTCGGTGTAAAGACTTGACCAACTACGTTGAGATGCTTTCTTTTACCGACTAGGTTAACATAAGTAATTGACCGATGTCTTTGATACTAATGAAAATCATTAATGCTCAATTAGAGATAACACGATAACCCATATTGTTCAACATCTTGCATCACTATAATTGTGGGTTTTGGATGCCACATGTATATACTATTGTATCATCTATTTTGAAAAGTCAATGATCTTTTAGATGATATTTCCTTTGTTGAGAACCCTTTTAACTTATTTGAAGCTCCATATTGTTTAACATAGGAGGATAGTTAGATAAACACATGCTGGTCAAATTCATCTTCCCTACAACATTGTACTATTTTTGAGGTGGTCACTTGTTTCTCGTAGTTATTTTCTTGTTTATTCTTCATTGGGGTGTCTCTCACCGATAGTGAAAATATTTATTGGTATAGCTATGGCTTTGTCTTATCAACCTGATTCAAAGGAAAAAGATCATAATTTTCCTACCATGTATCGATGCTAGCCCTTAATAGTCCCATTGATAGTAAATTTTCCAAATCCAAGCTACATATGAATTGTTCAATTGATATTTTCTTCCTTTAACCTGATCCTACACATGCACAATCTAGTAGTAACTATTCTCATGGGTTAACTAAAATGCATACACAAAGTTTTTTTATGCTTTATATACTAGAGACATCTTGATTAATATATATTCACAAAAGTATAAGCTCAAAATATGTTATATGAGAGACAACATCAAATTGAAAATTTATGTGCCAACAGTGGCTCTTTCTAAGGACATATGTTCATACATGGACATAGTGAGATCCCAGTTATCTCTAGAGAGAAGACCAAAATAATAAACATGAGGAAACAAAAGAATCAAGGAAAACAAGAAAAATAAAATGATTAAAACATCCTATTTTAAGAGATACTCCTTGTTTCTTCTAAGAGAAGAAATTCTTGAGGTACTAGACATGAACTGGGAATTCTTGAACTTATCCCTCAGTATTCTACAAGAAACATGTTTTCTCTCCTCTCTTTTCTTCCTTAAAAACTCTGTAATGTGCTCTTTTGTCATGTAAGAGCTTATCCCGTTGTTGTTTTTTGATTGTTTTCTTTTGAGCCTCTCTTATGTAGGTCCTTGCCTAAATTCAATTTGGTGGCCCTAGGCCCCCCCAAAGTGAGCATCATTATTTTCCTTTGCCAAAAACCTGATTTTGATCATGCAATAACATGAAACTTCTAAAGATGTCATCATCTCTTTCCTCACTATATTTCATCTCCTGACCAGATCTTTCATAGTATCCATTGCATGCCTTGTATTTAGGGGCCTTCATCAACCTCCATGTAAAACTATAGATTTTTTATTTCTTCCTCAAGTATTCTTCATGCTCACTTGGATATTCATTTAGAAACCCTAATATTTTATTATGCCCTTTATTTCCAAGAAAAAAATTGAAATCAACTTCATTGACATAGTTAAATTTCTCATGAATATGATTATGCTCAACATTTCCAATTTCACAAAATTGATTACCCTTTTAACATTGTAATTCATTTTCTAATTGCCCACTTATCCCGGGAAGACTACTTTCTGGTAAATTTTCCTTAATACTTATGTCCTCAACAAGAGTGGATTCCACACAACCCCTTTTGTAATGTTCTAAATTATTGATCCTTTTTGAATAATATTCCATATTATTTGTTTGTACCATCTCCTCATTTTCAAGAAATATTCTACTTGTCTCAAATTGTGAGTTAGGGAATATATAGTAGTTCTCATCACATATGGTATTATCATAAGATAGATTTGAAAACACATTTTCTTTTTTCTTATGTCCATAGTCCAAATTCTCATTCTGAAATAATGAACTTATAAATATTGAAAATTCATACGCATCTTCACAAAATTTCTCCTCTTTCCTCTTTGAAATTTTACCATGAAAGAGATTTTGAAAAATTTTAGAGTGATTTTGAGGCATACTTTCTTTTGTATTTTCTTTAAATAATGAATTCAAGAACATGGGGAATTCTTGCATACCTCCTTGGAAACTTTCTTGTGGCTCATCTTATAGGAAATTATCTAGTGTATTATAGTGCATACCTTTACTGATCACATCCTCCTAAGAGTCACCATTCACTTCATCAAAAAAACCAATCTCATTGTTATCTCCTAAAATTTTTGCATGTTCAAGTATTATATGTAATTCATCTTCACAGTCTGGATGGATTACATTTATTACAAAAAATGGATTAAAAAATGATTCATGTCCCAAAAACAATTTTTCATCATTAGCAAAATTTTAAAAACCATTTATAAGCATACGTCCTTCATCATAATCAAATATTTTTTCCTTTTGAAATTTATTTTTCATTGCACCAAACACCTCCTGAATATGAATTGATTCATTAATTTGTTTATTCTGGTGGATTGAGAAAAAATTGGACCATTTTCCTCAACATATTTATGATATTCTATATCTAAAAAATCTGAAATTTCTTTTGTATTGAGAAGATCCTTTTCCTCATTATTACACTCATTGATATTTGCTTCGACATAAGTCTTGATATGTACAAGTTCTTCCTCAAACTAATACAAAATTTATTCTTTATTTAAATAGGAAATATCATTATGTTTATGAGCCTCTTCTATATATTTCACCCTATATTCATCATTTTCTTCTAAAATTTTGAGAATAATTTTCAAACCAGAGTCACATGAGATTCCCAACTCATGAATTTTATTTATGAACTCCTTGTGTGGAGGCATGATGTATTAAGGTGTTTCTTGATAAGTGTTTACCATCCTTATGAAAAAATATACTATAGATTCACCTTCATATCTTTCCAAATTGAAAAATGTATCCAATGGAGATATGTAAGATTCTTCTTCCACAATGTAATTCTGACTTTCTTCATAGTACATGTTTTCTTCTTCCTCACTTGCATCATGGAACACATCAAGAAACCATTTCTCAAAATCCCTCCATGATGAGATTCTCTTTGTAGGTAGTGATTCATATTCTTCTCTTGTATTATCCTTCAACATCTTGACAAATAGCTTCATCATTGTATCTTCTGCACAAATTTGATTATCCTCTATGAATGTGTAGAATGCATCCAAATTCTCAAGTGTTGATTCATCATATTCTCCATGAAATTTTGGTACAATATGTGAGAACTTTGGGATATATTGTTAGGGATGGATTGAAATATTCTAAGATCCAATGGCCCGTTGCCATTAGGAATAAATGACTTTCTCTGAAATGGCTATTTATTTTGATACATTCTGAAATAAAATTGCTATCTCTTTAAAAAAGGAGAATTTTCATTTCCTTTTGGATCTTATCCCTTAGTAGAGTCACTGACTAAATTTTTTTTGAATAATAGAGTCGCCACCTATTTTTGAGGAAAATATTATTTTATACTCTTCTAGGTTCTTTTCTCTAGTAGAGTAAACTCATTTTATCACCAAATATTCTAAATCTATTTATATACAACTCTCCCTAGTGGAGTTTCCAATCTATTGAGTGTGTGACTTAGATATGGAAATATCTCAACTAGTTTGATTTGATACTAAAGATTCAAATGGGATGTTTTATAAATGATCCCCAGTAGAGTCTTCGATCTATTGAGTGTGTGACTTGCATAGGGAAATATTTTGAAGGGATGTTTTATAAATGATCCCCAAAAAAGTCACCAATATATTTGTTCTCAAATCAATAGATTGGAAATCCTATGAGCTTTCCTACTCAATTCTAAGATTTTCTAACTGACTTGGCCAAAAATTGAGAGTGATCGATTATGATCCTCTTCCCCTACACTTTAGGCTTTGTAGAACCAAGGTAGCTAGGCCTATATCTTAACCGAACTTCCTGGTTGAAGTCTTTTTATAGCAGATAGAAATGTATGTGAAACTTAAGTGATCTCTTAAGATGGCAAGTGAATTCTTGAGATAGATGGAATTATGAATACAACAATAACTGAATATCTAAATGTTGAAAGAATGCTTTAACAAAATGCCTTTGAAAGAATGATTTATAATAATGTATTGCTTGTAAATGTGTAAATGAATGCATTGTTGTGTAAATGAATTGTAAAATGTAAATATAATTATTGACTAGAAATGCCCTAAATATTCTTGAATAAATCACCTTAAATCAATATTAGACAAGTTCCATTATCATCTGTAGAGTATTATCAATTCAATTTGAAATGATCCTACGTATAACCCTATGAGACAAGTTTAATAACTTAATTCTTAAGTAAGACCATCACCCCAAAGGCATCTATATGTATAATAATTTAAATGTGTTGTTACATTTAGTCTTATAGATTTTAACTTCTTTATAAAAGACAAATAAGATAGAGTGAAGCCTTGCCAACCAATCTTCAAATTGATGATCAAACTAAAACTAATTCAAATTATTATGTCATAAGATAGAACATTGAAGCATCTAAATGAAATTATATTATCATAGAGAACCAATCAAGTGACATGAAGAAAAATATCATCAAGAATGAAAGGACAACTGGAATTATATTCAAATAAGTATGATTAAGTCCAACTGAATATAAACTATGTAATTATTCTTCTCCAACCACACATCTTCAAGAGACAAGTCCAAAATGCATTGTATTTATGATCTTATTTTTCTCTTCTAGAAGGATCCCCTCTATATAAATGAGGATTCTATTTTCAAAATGAAAAGGCATACCCCTTCATTGAAATGAAACAACTATTCCTAACTAATAATTAAATAAACTAATCTATTAGGACACAAAATTAATTGAATAAAGATGACACAAAATAACTGATTACAATAAAAATGAACATAAACTTTTGAATAAAAAAGATTAATCCCCAAGAAGTTTGTCACATTTCTAAATATGATCCAACTAATTTTCTTAAGCATACGTATCAACATTTTGGATGATATCCTTGACCATTTCCTCCAACATGATCAGGTGTTCCATATGTGAAATGTCTGATTCCAACTCTAAACCATCGACATGCGCAGTATCAAGGGAAACAACAAGAATAATCTGGCACTCATCCACTGATCCTTGTCTTTCAGATCTCCTCTTTGATCTGCTAGTTCTAGAAATCCCACTTTGACTGCAATTTATGTATTCCTCATACTCTACCTTTAGTTCTTCTATCTTAAACTTCTTTGTCTTAGATTATGTACTCTCTACTGGCCTTTTCCTTCCAGATATATTGGATGCCTCCATTTCTTCCATAGTATCTTCTTCTATGTTTTTTCATAAGTTACTCCTCCAATAGGTTTATCATCATAGGATATCCTGACAATGTCTGAAAGGATCGACATTACTCCATTATACTTTCTCTGATGCTTTTAGATACTTTGATGGAGTTGATTGACATCTATTATGCCAATTTTTTGTATTACCTTTGCTTATTTTAGTGCCTTTGAACAAAAAATTCTTCATGTTTCTTAGCCTTCAATTTGTTTGAAATGTTTCCTCAATCAATGAGTTATTTCATCCCCATGGACAACTGTTGTGTGTGCATCACCTACTATTAGATAAAATTCTCCTTTGCTAGCCTCTTTTTCAATTTACCTGATGGTGAATATTACTTGATTGACTTCATTTATCAAACTCTTCTCCCTTTGGGATTTCAGGAATCACAGTACTGCACTTCCATCTCCAGAATCATTCTGGAATCCTGAGCATCAATTTCTGCACATAGTGTATCCTTTGAAGTTCAAATTTCTCACCAATCTATTAGATACTAATGATTTTCATTTCTCTATCTTTTTCGGCACAACTAAAATATTCAAAACACATGTGCCCCAACCTTCCTTTTAGAATTTTGGGAATTTCCTTACCATGCTTCCATTTCTGATTATTAGCACCTCAAGTGTCAATTCTCTGCACTAGAGCATTTAGTTTTTCTTTGAAGTACAACTTTTCACCACTATGTTGGATTTTTGATGATTTATCCTTCTTAAAAATATAACTTTGAAATATGTGGGCCCCAACCTTCCCTTCAGAATTTTAGGAATCAAACTACCTTACTTCCATTCTTGATCACTAGAACCCTGGAAAATAGGGAGTTAGAATCTTATCACTAAACATTGTGACAATGCATTTGTTGGGAATTGGAGGAGCTAGATACATATCCCGATTGCTTTATCTTTTACTTGCTTGGAATAAATTATACATTGTTTCATTTTGGCTGGGTTATTCGACATAGTATTTTATTTGATGCATCAAGTGAAGCGACCCCACCAAATTTTGAAGAACCTTGGCCATCATTATTCAACCATATTTGCTTATTCAAAATATTTTATTTGATGCTCAGGGAAAATGGGTCCCAATTGCTGATTCCTTTTTTGAATAGCTTGAAACCTCGGTATAGGGATTTTTACCTTATTTGATGACCTTCTTTACTTGACACTAGCTTCTAAGATTATGGAAAATATGTGCTCAAAATCTTTAATTAATGCATTAGGGAGGTCCCAGTGGAACTTCCCTTTTTGAATGCCTCCATCAATCGATACATCAGTGCTAAATCTTATTTAAAATTGCATTTTGTTTGATACTATATACTGGACCCCACAAGTAAATCTTTTTTATGACTTAACTTATTGAATAATTCTTTCTTCACTACCATCTAATTTTTCTCATTCGATAACCCATATTGTCATCACTACGATTGTGGGTTTTGGATGCCATATGTATATATTTCCATATCATCAATTTTGAAAAGTCAATGATCTTTTCGATGCCATTTTTCTTTGTTGAGAACCCTTTTAACTTATTCAAATCTCTAATCATAACTATTCATATTTCTGAGATGGCGAGAAGCGCAGCGGGGAGAAGTGCTAGGGTTTCGACAGGGAGATGTGCTAGGATTTCTATGGGGAGATGCACTAGGGTTCCCGTAGGAAAATGTACGAGAGGGAAAGTGAGTGGCGAGGAAGGAGGAGAAGACAATGAAGAAGGAGAAGACAATGAAGAAGGAGAAGATAATGAAGAAGGAGATGTGGTGGAACAAATTTCCCGCCTTGCTGCAGTTGGTGGTTGGGGGCTTCGCCGAGAGCTGCTTCTTCATGATGAAGATGAAGGTGGAAGAGACCATTGCTAGCCCTTGCGTGTGGTGAGTGTTGTCTTCACTACGATTGCTGGGGGGTGGGTTTATGGGGGCTGTCTGTATGCCCATGTGTTTCTCTCGAGGGTAGTGAATCATGGGTTCATTTCTTTGAATGAATCTTGTCAGTCATCCAAGGAAGGGGAGAGCTCAAGATTTTTTTACTCTTGTTGCTTCATATTGTGGCCTTGGAGTGACATGCCTCATGGCGTTGAGTGCATATTTCTAGATGTAGGGTTTCTTATTTTTAGAAACTCTATTATGCTAAGTTGGTCGGATATTGTTTCTAGAGATAGTAAGGATTTATCCAAGGTGGTTGATGAATCCAAGAGGACCTTGGTTTGGAATAGCTTGGAATGGGGGTTCACTCATTTTGTGACAGTTGAATGTCTTGTCATTTTTTGAGTTGTTTGTTCCTTTTCCCATTTATTTGAGTTGAGGCTAGAAGTTTTTGTTTATCCCCTGTTCTTGGAATTTTTTAATTGCAAGGATAAACCCCATTTTAGCTTTTTCCTTTGATCTATACTCCTATCAAGGTGGAGTATACCCCTATTGAGATGGGCACCTTTCATGTGGCTATCTGGTGGTGGAGTGTCCATGCTCTTTAGATCTCTTCTCCCTTGTGTTCTATGGAGGTGGATAACTCTATTGAGGTGAGGGCTTAGCCTATTGAGGTGGTCTGTAGCTACTAGGAGGAGGTTGCTAGTAATGGAGTGTGGGTTCCTCCTTCTTATAACCACATGTGGGCAAGCTGGAAAGGCTGGGGGTTGGTTTTTTTCAGATTGAGAGGGCTTCGTTGAGACGCCAAAATAATGATAGAAGTTTTCCTTCGGTGCTAGAAGGAATTAGACCTATTACTATTGATGAGGAAGAGGGAATATGGGGATATCCTAGTTCTTGGTTTTGTTTGTTGTATGTGATTGGTTGGTGCCTACAAGTGGATGCTGGAAGTTTTCAAGGGCCCATTTGAAAGGCTGGTTGTTTTTGCTAAGGGCTAAAGGTTGGGTTTGGGGCTTTATTGCTCTTTGATGTTGGAATTATTGGTTGTGGGATCCATGTCAAGACCCAGGATTTATACTTGGGGAGTTTTAACACTCTAGTTAATGTAATGAAGTAAGGATTTTGCTTGTTCTTTGGGCAGTTGGGGTTTCTTGGTAAATTGCTGGTTGTTCTCTATAATCGGTCTGTTGGTTTTTAAAGCTTATTTTTCATTAGAGTTTCATCTAAGTCAAGTTTAAGATTCCCTCCAAAATCTACCTATAAAGGGTTTCAGGGCCCCTTCAAAACCTTCTTTTACCCTAATAAAAAACTTATTCAAATCTCCATATTATTTGACATAGGAACACAATAAGATAAACACATGCTAGTCAAAGTTTTCTTCCCTAAAATGATATATTATTTTTAGGGGGTCACTTGTTTCTCTTAGTGATTTTCTTGTTTATTATTCACTAGGGTGTCTCTCACTGATAATGCAAATCTTCATTGGTATAGCTATGGCTTTGTCCTATCAACTTGATTCAAAGATGAAAGATCATAATTTTCCTACCTTGAATCAATGATAGCCCTTAACAGTCCAGCTGATGGTCAATTTTATAGAGCCAAGTCACATATGGATTGTTCAATTTATATTTTATTCCTTTAACCCGATCCTACACAATCACAATCTAGCAGTAATTATTCTTATTGCTTAACTAAAATGCATACATAAAGTATTTTTATGCTTTATATACTAGAGACATCTTGATTAACATATATTCACCAAAATATAAGCTCAAAATATGATAGATGAGAGTCAAAATCAAATTGAAAATTTGTGTGTGAACAGTAAGGCTATAACTGGGTAAGCCTTTAGCCCAACATATATGAAGGCAGATTGCTTGTTGCTTGAATTTGCGGTAGCTTCTTGCAAGCTTATGATATGAAGTTTGATTCCCTAAAATTTTCTTGTGTGATTTTTGTCTTGTCTTGTAATTTCCGCTATGTAATCTCTTGTTTCAAGGTTGGACATCTCCTTTGGGGATTTATCCTCCCTTATCTGCATTAGTATTTTCCCCTATTTCCATATTTGAATAATATTAATCAATTATTTAATTATTAGAGTCTAATTAATATTCTTTACAAATTCTTCAATTATTCTTCTATAAATTAATTGAATAATTATTATTAAGTAACCCCTTATCTTCATAATTAATTAAGTAATTGTATTATTTAATTAGTACTTTCCTCATTGTTATTATTACATTTATGTGCTAGTTACAATTAATTGATCTTTTCTCCTAAAATTAAATAAATGACAATTTATTTAATTTCCTAATTCAATCTTCTCATAAATAAATACATTTTATTTATTTATATTCCACATGTGTAATTAAATAAAATTTATAATTTATTTAATTCAAATTATTCTTCTAGTTCTAACTAACACTAAGTCTTAGTTTGACCATTGCATCACCTTTTTTGACTGATCAATCTATTTAGTTCTCTAATCAATCCATCCTATTGACTAATCAATAAATTTAGTCATCTCTCAATCAACCATCTAATCAATTTCAATTTGAACTCATAATTAAATGAGTTAACAAGTCAATCTATCCACTTTACTATCTAATCAATTGAGTTCAACTCTTCAATCAAATCTAGTTGACTCTTCAATCTATTCCTGTCATCTCCTCAATCACATAATCCTGATTGAAATCTAGAATTTCTATATAATGAGAGCTAATTCTCATAATTCACAACTCCATACTTTTTAATTATCATGTTTTCCAATCAAGAACAAACTAAGAGCCCACAAATTGCATTAAGAAAGAGAAGAACAAGGGAGAGATATTTGGTTTACATATCATTTGGATTTCAATTGATTTTATTTGTTATTGCTATTTGTGCATTTCCATTATCACGCTTTCTCTCTTGTTGTTTAGGTATTATCATAGAAACATTTAGATTTTGTGGTTGTCTAATTATGTTGTTGTAGGTCCTAGATCTCAAATTTTCCCCTAATCTATAGTTGGAATTAGATAACTTTAACTAAGAGATGATGAATTCTATTCTTTACTTTTTAGTTTCATAATGCATGCTCTCCCTTATTGAATCCCTTCACATTCTATTATAGATCATAGTTTTATTACATTTGTAACACCCATGTGTTCTCTTATATTTTTTGATTTTTCATCAGTTACCTCTACAATATTTCATTACTCTGCCAACTCATTATTCTATCAACTCAATTCATAACACAGTAAAATGAATGCCAATTCTTTTTAAAAGCCAAATGTTTACATTTAAATTTGCTTCCATTGTAGGAAGCCTCTTGGTTTAATTATTATTCATAACATGTATTTATATGTGTTTTTCACTTATATCTCAGTATTGTCTCTATTCACATCTACTTATATACATTTGTTCCTACCCAATATTGATCCCATGCCATTCAATAATGAACACAAATTTAGAAACTAAAAATCCAAATTCAAAATTTCTCATCCCTTTCTACTGGTTATGAACCAAGTTGATATGCATATATGTGATGTGTTGATAGGTAATTACATTTTAAAGACATTAAATGTGTCATTAATTCATATGGTATACTTTGGGGAATAAAAATAACATCTAGAGCTCTCTTTTATTTTCTTAAAGGACAAATAACTTCATTTGCAAATAGGTCACTTGCATAATAGTGAATGACGTATTTCAAATCTTTGCTAAAATTGAGTATGTTTAAAAATGTGTGTTGAACATTTTTCCTTAGTAAGTATTGTAAGCCTTCCCTCCAAGAAACAACACAAGAGGCATCCATGTATTGAAATGTAGAGCATTTTCTGGGCCAATTTCTACAAACACCCAAATTTCCAACAAACTGCATATACCAAAGACTTATGTAGCAACACCAAAAACCTAATAAGCTAAGAGTGAAACATCCACATAAGACATAATCTATTTTCCAAAGTACAATACCAAAGAATTGAATGCAAATGAATTTACATCATTATTTCAAGAAACTACTAATTTTTTCTCTACAAATTCACCCCTCAACATTCTTCAAAGATTAAAATGCTTCTAGCGTAGTAATTTCTCATCTAGTACTACAACACATGTGGCTTTACATAACCAAAAAATTCTTTGAATACAAATGAATGTAGATCATTATTTCAAGAAGCCACTAATTTTTTCTCTACAAATTCACCCCTCAACATTCTTCAAAGATTAAAATGCCTCTATAGCAGTAATTTCTCATCTAGTACTACAACACGTGTAGCTTTACATAACCAAAAAATCCAATTTCATACTTTTAATTCTCATGATGAGGCTTCTAAATACTTCTAATCTCTATCTTAATGCTTCTAATCCTCATCTTAATATGATATCTATTAGAATAACTAAGAGGGGGGTGAATCAGTTATCCAGTGTCCCAAAATAAAATGTATAATCCAAAACAAATTCTTCAACTTTTGCTACTCGATAAACATAAAATACTTTCACTGTCTGTACTTTTACCGATTATCAGTCTAAAACTTATAGTAGTTACCGATCAAATCTAACATGTAATATGAAAAGTATGATAACAAACAAATATCACAATCAACACATAACACAAGAGATTTAACGTGGAAAACCTATGAAGGGAAAAACCACCTGGGACTGGCAACCCAAAATGTTCACTCTTCTGAAGTGAGGTCGGTGAAGACCCAACCCTATTAAAGGTTACAAACACACTGTTAGGTGTGACCTTGTTAGAGGATTTTAGACCAAAAGTTATTACAACTAGCAGTCACTCTGGGGTTGACAGGATAACAATGTTCACTCTATGAATGAAACATAAAAAGACTTTCTTAGTCCACTCAGTTAAGAGATTTGACTATGTACAATGGTTAAATATGTAACAGTAGATGATCTTCCTTGATACAACTTCAATTGTAGTTTACAGATCAATATTCAACTCATACAAATCTTTCTGATCAATATATCACTTTAGATTCAATACTATATCAACTTACTATTCATCGGTAATTACTCTCTATAGCTTGGTAATTGTTTTGCAATTCAGTTCTCACTAACCAGTATGATCAGAATGCATGAAAACTTGTTCATGCAACAATTCTACTGTATCTTCTTCTTCCAGCATAGTTTCAACAATGAAACCAATGTCTCTTATATAGACGAGTAAATCATTTTCTTTTTGTCCATCAGATTTTGCCGCTTAATCTCATCCATTGATTTTTTCGCTCTAACCTTCTTCAACTAATGTGTTAGTAACACATTTCAATCTGCTCCATTAGATCTTCCTTGAATTATGTTAGCCATCGATCTTCATAACAAACCTTATCTGTTACCTCGATTTCATACACTTTCCAGCTCATCAATTTATTGGCTAAACTAGTCATTTAATTCCTTTCTGTTCTAGTTGGTTAACAAAGAAATGCGTCAGTGAATACAAGCTTAGTTAACACTGTGCTCGGTATACACTACACTCTGTCGGTGTATACTAGAATGCTTCATTTATCGACAACATTGCTTTGTGTCTTTCAACTCTATTCTTCATCATAAATGAATGCAACATAATAAAGTCAATATCATCAAGTCATAGACTCATAAAAAATTTACTCAGTGTATTCCTTATCCTCATCTAACATACACATCTTCCTCATGTAGATATTTCTATTCTTCATCTCTTTCACCTTTCTTTAGATGTTTCGGTATAGTAACTTACAAGATAAGTACTGTCAAGCTAGTTGACATCAATGACAACATAATACTGATTTAATCATCTTACATATCTAATCAGCAACTCCTCAGTGGTCGTTAATCACAAATTCTTCATTCAGGTTCTAAATTAGTTGTAGTTCATCAATCTCTCCCTTTGGCATTGATGGCAACTCAAGTAACATGAAGTGTACCATACACATACCAAACATGTATTCTACAACTCTGTGAACAAATGATATACAAGCTCTCCCTAGCTTAATATGTTTAATCACTATGTTGCTAAACAACATTATAAAATATAGCTTTGTCATTATGTAGATATGATCTTTTCAGCGCATAGGTTCTTGCTTCTGTTCTCTATAACTGATCTTCAATGTTCTATTTCTTTCAGATTATCTCTCCCTTAGATAGTTCTCATCGGTGCATGTTTAGCTTTTCTTTCATATTATTTATCTCTCCCTTTTACAACAATGCCAAAGAAACAAATAAATAATCAGCTCTATAGTATCTAAGTAACTCTTTGTTGTCCAATACAGTCTCTGTATCTTTGTATACTGATATACCAATCTGTTTCAGTTCTTCAAACTTAATCACAACCTTAAACATTATCCAAAGTGTGAACTATGTTGCATCAACATGTGTGATCTTTAGATAAGTTTAAGCTAATGCAACATCCAGATCACATTAGTGACCAATAGACAGGGGACGAACCCCAAGTCTAGTCCTCAAGTATTCAAATGTGTCCTTCGGTAGAGGATTTGTAAAGATATCTGCAAGTTGTTCTTTAGATGTAACAAATTATAACTTCACTTGCTTCCTTGCACTTTTTCTCTTAAGTAGTGATACTTAATTGATATATGCTTTGTCTTAGACTGCATCACTAGATTCTTTGAAATATTAATAGCACTAGTGTTGTCACAATATATAATCACCGGGTTAGTGATTACCTCATTCATTCCTTCCAACACTTGCTTGATATATGCAATGTTTGAGCAATTAGTAGCAGTAGCAACATACTCTACTTTAGTTGTAGACTGAGAAATACAAGCCTACTTTTTACTTGTCCAGGTTACAAGTCTTTCACCAAAGAAGAATGCTCCTCCAGTGGTGCTTTTTCTGTCATCCACATTTCCAGCCCAATCAGCATCGGTATAGACCTTTAGTTCAAACTTACCTTCCTTAGGATACCATAATCCATAATCCTCTATCTTTTTTAGGTATCTTAAGATTCTTTTAGTAGAAATCATGTGTGATTCTCTAGGGTTAGTAGAAAATCTAGCAATAATTCCCACAACATGTGCTATATCTGGTCTACTGTGAACTACATACATTAGCTTACCAATCATGGATTGGTAAAGTGCCTAGTTTACCTTTGTAGTTTCATCTTCCTTTGTCAATTTACATCTAGTAGCCATCAGTGTTCCCATAGGTTTAGCATCTTCCATGCTAAATGTCTTCAAGACTTCCTTTATGTATTTAGACTGTGAGATAAATATCCCATCACTTTGCTGAATCACTTGTAGTCATAGAAAGAATTTAATCTCTCCGAACATAGACATCTCAAACTCTTTTCTCATCTCATTAGAAAAAGATTTACATACATGATCTTGACCTCCAAAAATAATATCATCAACAAATATCTCAACAATAAGAATAGTGTCATTAGTATCACCTTTCATGTACAAATTGATGTTCTCACTAGTTCTAACAAATCCAATACTTAACAAGTAAGTATGCAGCCTTTCATACCAGGCTCTTGGTCCTTGCTTCAAACCATATAAAGATTTATGTAATCTACATACCATGTCTTTTTTGTCTGGATCAATGAATCTTTTAGGTTGCTCTATGTAGACCTCTTCTTCAAGTATACCATTCAGAAATGCAGACTTCACATCCATTTGATAAACTTTAAATTTCATGTGTTCAACATATGAAAGTAGCATTCTAACTCCTTCCAATCTAGCAATAGGTGAAAATTTCTCACCATAGTCAATGCCTTCTTCTTGTGTATATCCCTTGCATACCAATCTAGCTTTATTTCTTGTCACCTCACCATTTTCATTCAATTTTTTTCTGAATATCCACTTAGTACCGATAACATTCTTATCTTTAGGTTAGGGTACTAAGGACCAAGTTTTGTTCTTCTCTATTTGTTCTATTTCCTCTTTCATTGCATTAACCCATTCTTCATTCTCTAATGCAACTTTCACATTTTTTGGTTCAAATTCACAAACTAGACATGTACCTTGTCTTTCTTTGCTTCTTGTCTGCATGCCAACTTGTCTGTCTCCAATAATCTATGTCTTAGGATGATGTCTCCTAACAAAACTAGCTAGTACTCAGTTTCTTCTTTCTTGTTCATCCTGTTTAGGTTCATGTGCTTGCTCAGTAGCTCCATCTTTTTCGTCAGTTTCCCTTTCTTATTCCTTAGGGCTATTTTCCTTTTGACCGATTATCATAGGTTACGACTTCGGTAGATAATTAGGATGTTCAATGTAAGTGAATCTACCATAGTCTTCCAGTTCTTTTCTACTTTCTTCTATGTTCTTGTCATCAAACTCATCAACATGGACATTAGTGCTTCCAATTATCTTATTTGTAACCTTATTCAAACATTTGTATGCTTTACTCTTAGTAGAATATCCTAAGAATATTCCTTCATCACCTTTAGAATCAAATTTCCCATTTCTCTCATCTTTTAGAATAAAACATTTGCTTCCAAAAATTCTAAAATAACTTACAGTAAGTTTGTGTCCAAACCATAGCTCGTAGGGTGTCCAGTTGGTGTCCTTTTTTAGTTGTACTTAGTTAAGCACATATATAGATGTACTGATAGCTTCCCTCCAATATGTTTGAGAAATATTTTTTTACAACATTAGTGTTCTTGCATAGTCAATTATTGACCTGTTCCTTCTTTCAACAATCCCATTCTGCTGAGGTGTTCTCGGTGCAGAGACCTATCTTTTGATACCATGCTCATTATAGAAATTAGTAAATTCATCAGAGATAAATTAACCTCCTCTATCAGATCTTAAGCATTTTAATTCTTTTCCAATCTCTTTTTCTACCTTTGCCTTATACCACTTAAACACCTTAAATGCTTTAGATTTTTCTTTTAAGAACATAACTGTCATCAGTCTAGTATAGTCATCAACAAAAAGAATAAAGTATCTATCACCATAATAACTTTGAGTTCTCATAGGACCACATAGGTTGGTATGAACCAACTCAAGTATCTTCTTTGTTGAGTAGTCTTTTCTTTTAAAACTAGACTTAGTCATCTTACCTTTCTAACATTCATGACACATAGCATGATCTGGTTTTGACAAGTTAGGCAACCCTCTAACTCTTTTCTTCTTACTAATCTTGATCATGTTATCAAAGTTCACATGGCATAACCTCTTATGCCACAACCATGCATCTTTATCCTTCATTAATAAACAAGAAGACTGATCAATATCAAGATAAAATAGATTACCTCTAGATTGTGTACCAGTTCTGACAAGTCTTCCTCCATCATCATAGATTTTTACCTTTTTTCTCTCAAAAACAAGTTGGTGGCCTGAATTATTCAGCTGTGCCACACTTAACAAATTATAGTTCAGTCCATCTACCCAGTATGCATTTTCACATTTTATTCTATCATTAATCATCAGTGAACCTTTACCTCTTACCATATAGGGTGCATCATTTCCCATCCTAACAAATCCTCCATCGTATTCATCAAGTAGATCAAATTTCACTACATCACCAATCATATGATGTGTATAGCCACTATCTATGATCCATGTATCATTTCTGCTTACTTTAGAGATCAGTGATGTTTCTCTTCTTCCTCTGAGTCATCTTTCATAGAAAAAAAATACTACTTCTACCTCATCATCAGTATCAGATTCAGATTCAATATCTTCGGCTATGTAACATACCTTTTTCCCTTTATCATAGCTATCTCGTTTATCTCTATTGTTGTGTCGGTAGCCTCTATTGACTCTTCTCCCATAGCTTCCTTCAGATCAGTCTTTGGATCTATCATCTTTCTTATTCAGACATCTAGCAGTGATGTGGCCAAATTCTTTACAATTAAAGAATGCCAAAGTTAGCTTATCTCTATACCTTTCTTTACCTTTGGGTAATCTTCTGGCCATAAGAGCTTCAAGCTCATCAAGTTCTTCATCAGTACCACTATCACTATCATTATTCTTATTATTCCTGCTACTAGATTTACCAATCTTCAAAGAAGACATGTAAGAGGATTCAACAGAAGGTACAACACTATTGTCAAAGTTATTCAATTCAAAGGGTGTAAGCTTACTGATCAGTGTGTCAAGAGTAAGATTGGATGTAGCTCTTGTTTCATGAATTGCAAAGATCCTGATTGCATAAATTGGTAGTAAAGTTTTGAGAATCTTGCTTATCATTGTTTCATCCTCAATAATTCCATCTGATGCTCTAATAGCATGTACTACCTCTTTTAGTCTATTTTTGTATTGCACAATGTTCTCACCTTCTTTCATCTTCATATCATGAAATCGACCTCTTAGGCTTTCTGCTCTGGCTCTTTTAACATTCAAATCTCCATTGTATATTAGAGTCAGTTTATCCCACATGGCTTTGGCAGTAGTGCATCCCTTAATATCTTCAAATTTGGCATTGGTACAGGCAACAACAAGTTCCATCATAGTAATGTTGTGTTCATGCCTATCTTTCAGTTGATCAAGTGTCAGGGGACTTGGTGTTGGTTCAATGTAGCCATTTTGCATCAGTTCTAGTGTAGAATTCCCAATTCTAGATATGTGAAACTTCATCCAGCTTTGCCATACTGTGAAGTTCTCTTTGTTTAAATTTGGCACTTCCCTCTTATACATCTTGAGATCTTTGTGCTGGAGTCCTTAAAACTCTATTCTAAGCAACCACAACTCTGATACCAATTGTTAGAATAACTGAGAGGGGGGAAAATTAGTTATCCAGTGTCCCAAAACAAAATGTATAATCCAAAACAAATTCTTCAACTTCTGTTACTTGGTAAACATAAAATACTTTCACTCTCTGTGCTTTTACTGATTATCAGTCTAAAACTTATAGTAGTTACCGATCAAATCTAACATATAATATGAAAAGTATGATAACAAACAAATATCACAATCAACACATAACACAAGAGATTTAACGTGGAAACCCTATGAAGGGAAAAACCACCTAGGACCGGCAACCCAAAATGTTCACTCTTCTGAAGTGAGGTTAGTGAAGACCCAACCCTATTAAAGGTTACAAACACACTATTAGGTGTGACCTTGTTAGAGGATTTTAGACTAGAAGTTATCATCCAACCAGCAGTCACTCTGGGGTTGACAGGATAACAATGTTCACTCTATGAATGAAACATAAAAAGACTTTCTTAGTCCACTCGGTTAAGAGATTTGACTATGTACAATGGTTAAATATGTAACAGTAGATGATCTTCCTTGATACAAATTCAATTTTAGTTTACAGATCAATATTCAGCTCATACAAATCTTTCTAATCAATATATCACTTCAGATTCAATAATATATCAACTTACTGTTCATCGGTAATTACTCTCTGTAGCTCGGTAATTGTTTTGCAGTTTAGTTCTCACTAACCAGTATGATTAGAATGCATGAAAATTTTTTCACGTGATAATTCTGTAGTATCTTCTTCTTCCGACATAGTTTCAACAATGAAACCAATGTCTCTTATATAGACGAGTAAATCATTTTCTTTTTTTCCATCAGATTTTGCCGCTTAATCTCATCCATTGATTTTTCCGCTCTAACCTTCTTCAGCTAATGTGTTAGTAACATGTTTCAATCTACTCCATTAGATCTTCCTTGAATTATTTTAGCCGTCTATCTTCATAACAAATCTTATCTATTACCTTGATTTTCATACACTTTCCAGCTCATCAATTTATCAGCTAAACTATTCATTTAATTCCTTTCTATTCTTTTCGGTTAACAAAGAAATGCATCGGTGAATACAAGCATGGTTAACACTATGCTTGGTATACACTACACTCTGTCGGTGTATACTGGAATGCTTCATTTACCGACAACACTGCTTTGTGTCTTTCAGCTCTATTCTTCATCATAGATGAATGCAACATAATAAAGTCAATATCATCAAGTCATAGAATCATAAAAAATTTACTCAGTGTATTCCTTATCCTCATCTAACATACACATCTTCCTCATGTAGATATTTTTTTTCTTCATCTCTTTCACCTTTCTTTAGATGTTTCGGTATAGTAACTTAAAAGATAAGTACTGTCAAGCTAGTTGACATAAATGACAACATAATACTAATTTAATCATCTTACATATCTAATCAGAAACTCCTCAGTGATCTTTAATCATAGATTCTTCATTCAGGTTCTAAATTAGTTGTAGTTCATCAATATTATCTCTCATTTCCAACTCTGATCTTTCATAGGTCAATGCCAATACAATGGAGGGTTCATGTAAAGCAACAATGTCATGAAATGACATCACAAAACACTACAACCACATCACAAAGAAATATATCTTTACTACCATGCCAACAGACTGTGTGTATAATATGGACATCCATAAAAAAAAAATACCATCAACTATTAGTTACCTATACATACTTCTGGCTTGGGGGGGGGGGGGGGGGCGCGGGGTTGAATCAACGTGCACAAAAACTTAACTGATTTTGTCATACATCTTTAACAATAAAATTTTATCCAAATAACCATCAATGGAATATGTTTCAATGAATACAATACACATAAATACTCATTTTATGTGGAAAACTCAATATAGGGAAAACCACAATGATAATCTACTCACTATATGAATAATTGTTTACAATATTTATTTTAAGGTTATTTCCATGGAAGCACGTTGCTCCTTGATGAAGAACTTACAAGATAAAAAAAATTACCTTAGTGCAAGATAAAAATATACAAAATCTACCAAAAGAGTACACAATATTCCAATAGATATAGGGAAATGGTGAAATGAAAAGATATATGTTCTCCTAATCAAACTCTATAACTGCTCTACCAAATCTGTACTCTTCTACCTCTACTCTTTCTCATTTTCATAAATTTTCCTTCACATTCAATCCATACATAATTTTCATCAATTACACACTTGATTCATCCTTTCACATTCATATATATAATAACTTGAACATTAGAAACTTAGTAAGGTAAGCCATAGGGAAAATAAATAATATTTGTATAAATGTAGGCACCACAAATTTTTTTTAGTGCAGTCCACCCTGAGAGATGAAGTGGATCCAAATTCATCATAACACATCATCCATATATGAGTTCAACAAATTAGAATGATTACAACCATCCTTAAGGTCAAACCCAAGTGAAATATATAGAAAATAATTAAAGCACATTAGTGGGTCCGTCCAAAATCACTCTTCAACACACATGACACCATGAAAATAATAACATGCCACTACAAGACCTATTTCAATCTCTTAACCTTCCTCCAAATCATATTAAGACCAATAAGTTATAAATTAGTATATCAAAATTAGTTGAGTTGGCCACAGACTAACACAAACAACAATATCACACTCAATATAACATATGTTCACTTGTAGGGAAAACCAACTAAGATATTTGAACTCTAATAGTACATAGATATTAGAAACATGTCCAAATAATTGCACAACTTGGGATACCAATGTAGAGAAATGCAGAGTATTCTTTGGAACTCTCTCAACTATTCCTAACAATCAACCTTCCTTTAAGGGGAATCCTCTCTATTCTCATGATGGTCTTGGGTCCCAAGTTAAAACCCAGTTTGGTTATGTGAGCCATCAAAACCCTTATTTCTGGTTTAGGGAGCCTGAAAACCCTAGCTATGTGATGTTAATGTAAAGTGTTGGCTTTACACTTTTGGTTTGAGCAGCATGAGTTCTAGTGTGTCTCTTCCTTTTCTTTGTTGTTGTTCTACTGGTGGCTCTACTGGCATTTTGTGCTGGGGGGCTCTATAAGGTTTATTTTTTTCCCCTAGCTATCTCATTTAAATCTATGCTAATTCTTCCTATTTTCCTTAAATATTGCATAGGGTTACAGTTCCCTTCAAAAAATGAGTGTATATGGTTTCGGGGCCCATTCAAAACCTATTTTTCCATTAATCAGAACAATCAACCTTCCTTTCAACAAATAGAAAAATACTTCTTCCTCTAAACATTTGTAGACTTGAAATTATGATAGTGCAATATTCACATATCGTATACTGCAACACCAAAACTTAATTTCATCATTTTTTTATGTAGAGGAATGCAGATCATTCTCCCGCAAGGACTTCAAATAATCTTTTTTGCATATTCTAGCTTCCTATACTTCCATCTTCCGATGTAGAATAATGTAGATCATTCTCCGAACATGTCCTAACTATTGTTGATAGTGAACCTTCCTATCAACAAACAAAACAATACATTCTTCCTTTGAAATTTTGCGGACTTGAAAATATGACAGTGCAACATTCACATACCATACATTAAAGTACCCAAAAAAAAATCATAAACTTCTTATGTAGAGGAATGTAGATCATTCTACCTCTACCATCCTAAATTTTAAGTACCTATAATGAGATTCTCATCTAGGCCCCATTTTAGGGTTCTTGAGTTTTCATGTCTGTTTTGCTTGATCCAGTCCGACTCTGTTTATCATTCTAGCCCTTTCTTTGCAATCTCAATTCTTAGACCGAATTTCAATGCATTTCAAGGGATACTCACCTATTCCTAGAAATAAGTTATCCGAACTGACCTATTCCCTTTGGTTTTCCCTAAAACACAAAATGGGGGCTCATCTCATTAGCTAAGTAGGAAATCTAAAATTCCATCAGCTTCCTTCGAGTTTTGAGCTCATAAATTTTTTGAGAGGTATATAAGAAACCTATCTCTCCTAATTTAGACATAAGACAATAAGAATTAGATACCATGATCAAGATTTCACATGCACTCTCACTTTTTAAAAAAACATTAAATCATCCAAGCATTCTCAAGTAATATTTCAAGTATCCAAGGCATCTTTGAAGGAAATCATATCTATTGTAGCAAGTGTATCTCCCTCATGAAGGATAAGTAGAGAATACCTTAATTAAGTAAAAATATCCTTTAGCCATCCAAATTCATTGATCTATTCTTTAAGACAAGAGTCAATAAAGAATAACAAAATTGAATATCTTTGAGGAGTATTTGTATATCTATGCATTTGTGAAGGTAATCCTTGATTCTTCTCTACATTTAAAGATCTAACAAATATATATATATCTACATTCAAGTAATTTACAAGAATCTTCATAGGCATTATGACCTTAAAGTCTATTTATGAACATTTCTATAACCCCAACATCTAATAGAACATCTAATGCAATGTAAATATATATACCTTCATAAATAGGCTTTAAGTCCATAATAGCTT
Source organism: Chamaecyparis obtusa (assembly GCA_027943335.1). NCBI lineage: Eukaryota > Viridiplantae > Streptophyta > Pinopsida > Cupressales > Cupressaceae > Chamaecyparis > Chamaecyparis obtusa. Next base: position 1,593,224 of record BSBK01002244.1, read on the forward strand.
AAAGTCATCATATATGTTCTGTTATTGTCCTAAGAATACTCTATAACCCCTTATTGTCCTAAATTTTTTTTATGAAGGTATATACAACATCTAAGTCCTACAAGAATATAATACTCTATAACCCCTTATTGTCCTCCTAACCACATTATTTTATGTTACAATCCCATAAGGACTTCAAATACTCTTTCCTACATTTTCCAACTTCTCATACTTCCATCTTATGTTGACACCTAATACTAACTTGTTATCACCACCAAACATTAGAGAAATTAGGTGAGCTTATAATACAACACTTCAAATACTCTTCCCTACATATCAAACTTCATATACCCATTCTTGCATATCAGATTTCAGATAATATTTTATATGTATCAAAATTTAAGTATTCCTTCTTGCATATCAAGCATTATATACAACTCTCATACTTCTCTACATCAAAATCAACTCTCATACTTCTCTATAGTTCTTTTCATTGAGTACAAATCTCATACTTCTCTGTACTTCTTTTCATTAGGTACATCTCTCATACTTCTTTTGCACTTCCTTGCACTTCCTTGCACCAGGTTGATATTAATACACACAACATGTTGACACTAATGACAACACTAAGTATATAATGCTAATAGTTTCCCCCTTTGTCATTTATGGCAACAAAAGAAAAAATAAACCCATTATTTGGACTTCTTTCAATTATTCATACTTATTTCCCCCTTTGACATCAAAGAAAAAGGGCACAAAAACTAAAAGATCCTTTGATTATATCACTCCCCCTTGTAGGAACAACTCTTCTTTGCACTCCTATTCTTATATTATGTACATCTCAATTTTTAAACATATTATTTTTAGGAACTCTCCTCCCCTTGTCAGGGAGGACAAATCTCTGCAACACTTTTCCTACAATTAGGAAATTTCAACCTTTGTTTCTCCCCCTGAGACATAAGATAGATAATATTTATCCTCTTGGAAAGATGCACATATCTTATGCATTAGTTTGAAAAAGGATGGGAAATAATCCCTAACCTTTTCCAAAGATACTCAAAAGTATCCTTTATCAATGTCTTAGTGAAAATATCTGCAATTCATTCCTTAATAGGTACATATTCCACCTTAATTTTGTTTACAAATAATTTCTCTCTCAATAAGTGATACTAGATAGAAATGTACTTAATATTTGAATGCATTATCTTATTCTTTAAAATATTGGTAGCACTTTTGTTATCACACATCATGAGAATAACTTCATCATATATCATCTTCATATCCTCAATAGTTTTCTTCATCCACATTATCAGAGTACAACATGATGTTGTAATATATTTTGCCTTTGCAGTAGATAATAAAACTGAATTGTATTTTTCACCGGTCTAAGAGACTAGTTTGCCTCCTAAGAGAAATTCACCACTGTAATGCCCAAAACTTCGGACAAAAACACAACAATTTTTTTTTAAAACAACGTTAACATACACCTAGGACTACCAGGTTACACAAAATCCCTTCAACACGAAGCTTTGGAATCGTAAGCTCACTTGGGCGAGTCACCCAATGACACATAAGGGATCATGAGGCAAGCACTGGCATGTCTCCGTCCCCTACACGGCGGAAGTCATTAGGTGATGAGGAAGGTTATAGAAGTTTTTAAAATGGAATATCATATCCCTATGGTTTCATGAAGTACAAGGATAATACAGTCCATTCCTATGAATCTTCAAGGGGTGATTTAATTCGCAAAAGGATAAATATTTAGAAATAAACATTCAAATATTATCCTTAGCTAATTTTCAAGTAAGCTAAGTTTTCTACTCCTGCTTAATAATCCTTAAGGACTACTATAACATTTCCTAGGTTAATAATGTCAATTGTTATATTGAAATAACATCCCTAAAAGTTATTCATTTAATAATCTATGTAGAAATAAGATAAGGTTTACTATGAGAATATTTTTGGTCAGAAGAATAATAATTACAAAAAATTAAGGAGCATAAAAAAAAACTTTATCCATCTTACGAAATTCTTCGATATAAAAAATTACTAAGAAGGTATAAGCCATAACTAAATTTCAAATTAATGAAAATAATAAATCAAATTAGGATTAATTATAAACCCTATACTATTAATCTTTTCTTCGATATAAAAACTTCTACGAAATAAATCCATAATTAATTTAATTAACAATAACGTTAAATCGTAACGATGAGAAAATTAACCATATTTGTTAACTCAATAACTACTAACATAATAAGTTTTACCAATTTCTAAAATATTTCTCCCACAAATAAATAATTAACAGATTGAAAACATAATAACATTACTACAAAATAAGTTTCTCTATCTATGCTCAATAATACAAGCGGACACAACTTATTCATTAGATAAGTTCCTAATAGAAAACAAAACCACTAAAATAAAATCATTTAATAAAGAATGGGCCCTCCAAACCCTAATTCAAAATTAGGGTTTGGGGCCATATTATAAACTACTACAAACCCTAAAATTTACACATTATTGGTCTTTCTGTTGTGCAAGTCTGAGGAAGAAGTGGAGAGATGGGTTGCTGTACATCTCACAGTGTGTGAGAAATGGCAGAAGCAAGAGATCTCTTAATCCATAAGAGAAACTCTTTCTACTAAGCCAAAAAGAATCATCTACTGATATCAATATTGGGTTAGATAGATCTACAAAGAGGCTGTTGGGTAATAGCTTGTGCCAAGCCATGAAAAGCCCTCAGTTGTGTAAGTTTTATTTTTCTTTTGTTCGGTCCCATCTAGAAATCAGATGTTTAAATAGTTTGAAATTCCATGCCCTAAAAATGGCGATGTATTTTGTTATGGAATATTGTACATTTGTATTTATGGATCTGTTACACAGATCTACTACTAATAAAAGCTTACTTTTTTTTTTCATATATGTTATAGATCTTCTGTTTCAAAATGAATGGCGCTATCATTCAATGTTTTGCCATATATTATACTGGCTAAAATATACATTTTTGTTTTATATTTTCCACTAAATAGTACCACAGTATTTTTTTTGTTTTAACGCATAGGGTTTTTAAAGAGGACCCATTCTCTGGAAAAGTGGAATGACGCAGTAGCAAAGTTGCTGCCATGACTGTTGCCATGGCAGAGACCTTGGTCTCTGCCATGACAGCAGTCATGACAGGGACTATCGTGGCTCAAGGCCACGACAGTGCCAAGGCACTGCTGTGACCTTGAGTCATGACAATGCTTGCTACTCGGCCGGGATTAGGGGCTTCGGCCCTTAGGGTTTTCAAACCCTAAAACAAATGTGAAACAATTTTTTTTTATTTAAAAAGATTCCAGCATAGCGTTAAATATTGCAAGGTATATTACTATGTAATATATGCTATATGATATTTATCATATAGTATATATTACATAGTATTATATATTATATTCATTGTTATAAGAGAAATCATATAATATTATAATATATATATTATGTACTATACATTAACTTGTATAGTATATAATATATTATTATTATATTATAATTTTTTTTTTACAAATAATAAAACAAGGATACAGTGTTAATATATTAAGCCCTTTTGTTTGTATAGTATATTTTTATATATCCTATATTATACAAATTTGTAAGTATAATATAATATATATAAAAGGTATATATGCATACTCGTAGTTAGATTCTAGATTGAAACATATAAGTAGAATAGAGTTCTAAAAATTGAAGTTAGAATAAATTAACAGCTAAATAATTGTATGTATATATATATATATATATATATATATATATATACATATATTTTTATGATTCAGTAAACTAATGGATTCAAAAACATATAGTTCACTGTATACAACAGATTTTGGATAAGAATAGATTTAGTTCTCCAGCAGTTTATGCATATAAAATATGGAGTAGTTTATATACTCAGGGTTTAAATTTCTTCTCTAAGCTATAGTTTCAGTCTGTCATACTTCATACTTATTCTAAAATGATTTTCTAATCTCTAGCTTAATATTGATTATATTTATTTCATTCAACTATGTCATATGAACTTACAGGTCTATCTTCTAACTTACACATAAGTTAATGTACATACTGATTAAGCAAAATTCCCAAGCTACATTAAACATACTGTTCCATTGTAAGGAAAATTTTAGAATAAATCTGATTATTAATTTAGAATATAGAACCCTTTTGGCTTCAATTTACTCATGCTAAATGAAACATAATTCATAAAAATAACATAAGAGATCTTTTATCAACATTTAAATCACATAACTTGAATACAGAAACTTTAGCCTTTCAACATGGAAAATCTAATAAATGAAATAGTATGGAACTGATTTTATCCTTTCTATTCATAGCATCTTTTATAACACAATTACTCTGGAACTAATTTAATAAGAAATTCACAATTACAGACTTTTCAACTTCTTTAGAGCAACTAAAAATTTGAATATCATTTCCTGTGCATGTCAAATCTATCTAACATTTGTACAAAAAATTGAATTTTAAAATGCAGATAATAAATATTGGCCATAATTCAAAAATAACTTCAGGAATGTCCAATCAAATTTCCAGTTCATAATTATTACAATTCCTTGTTATAGAACACAAATTTATTGAAGAAAGAACTCTCAACCAGCTGCATACTTGCACAATCTTTACAACTCCCAACTTTAACTTTAAGTTTCAACTGAGACTTCTTCTTCAAGTCATGTAAGCAACCTGCAAACACAAGACTTTCTACACATGGCCATGGAGACTCACCTCCCAGCCTAGGCCATTACATGGCCACCCCCGAGCTTGGGGAAACAAGTATAGGATAGGATACACTCACACCACACAAAACATAAACATTTAACACAAATTTGGAACATAGAATTTCACATAATACTCCCTACCTAAGCTTGCACAAAGGACTCTAACATAGAATCCATGAAATGGGTGAAGGTGGAATCTTCCTTATGGAGACACCTGACTTACAATAACATCATATCAGCATGATATACAAGCCTTCACAAGGTACTTCCATCCCAATTGCTCAAATCAATGAGCATCACAATTCCCCTTATGGCCCCCATACAAACATAAGTAGGTTCTCATGGTGCCCATATAACCATGTACTCATACAAAAAGGAAATCCCAACTTAGGCCCTTCACCCCAAGTTCTCCTCTAATCCTCCCAAGGATGAGGAGTGAAACTTGCACACCCATAAGATGAACAATTCAGAAAACAACAAAGAATTGAAACAAAATCTCAAAATGAAACAAACAATAAAAGAATCACACATGGTAAAACAATTTACAATTTACACATAATTTATTTCTTTCAAACATGTTCAAATAAACACAAATTAGAAAACCACCAACCTCCTCCTAAGGCAAGGCTGATTTGAAGAGTTGATGATGAGCTTTCTTTCCTTCCAAGCTTGCTATCCTCAATTCTACTTAGTTCCCAAAACTATCTCCTTCTCCTCTCCTTCTACAACTCTCTCTTAGCCAAAATGAACAAGTGTGCTTTTTCTCCAAGTCTCTCTCCCCTAAAGTCATTCCAACATTCTACTCTCAACTCCCTTCCCAAAACAATTAGGTTTCTAGAACCTAGACAAGGTGACACTTGTCCTTCCTAAAGGTTTGGAAATAAATTTCTATACATGCAAAGGTGAGACTTCCTAGACAACAATATCCATTTTCGTGCATAACAAAAATGGCCCATTTGGAGAGGCATAAAAGTGGCCTAGGAAAGTGAAAATAAAAGAAATAAGCCCCCTAACCCAAGCACTAACCTTGGGGCACCAAATTTCAACCTAAACCACAACCCAGGACTCCACAAACTCTCTCAAAAACCCCAATTAATCATGCATCCGAAAATGGAGTATTGGTTTCAATAATTCTTGGTCCCTTAAACCACCTACCTAGCTTAGGAATACTCAAGACTAACTAAGGAGGGGGTGGGGTCCATACTCCACTCAACATGCCACTTCATCAACATGGTGTCAAGTGACACCTCACTAAAGCACATTTCACAAACACATGTGGCGTGCCTTGTGGGAAAATACATTTTTACATTTTTACAAAAATAAAATTTACTTACAAACATTGCCAACCATATACAGAGAGGCATCATGTTTACGAAAGAAATCACGATACAATGAGGTCATACTCTTCTTAGAGTCGACCTTGGTTACAAATTGATTGCACATAGATCCTATCTTGTTTCCCTGACTTACAACCATGACCATGTTCTTGCACACTCAAATTTGATGTCATTACATTATAAAATCTTGCATTAATAATCATTTCAAAAATAGAGTAGTAACATCTAAACTTGACAATACATATATATCTGCATTCATAAAACATTACGTATTCCACATAAACATGTAATCCTAAACTTATCATAGAGTCATGATTTCACCAATATTCATTATATTGAAAGATGTCATAACAATACATAATGCAAAATTCATATATCATAGATAATTATGGAATCAAAACAAGCATATATAAAAGTATGACTAATCGTGATCACCATAAGAATCTATAACAACTATCTCATAAGATCCAATGATAGCATATATAAACCAAAATAGATCAAATGTCTATACTCAAGGTATCATCCTGATGAATCAAATGTCAAAATGAAAGTCGAACTAGGATGGGTCGGGATAGGACCTCACAACCACCATTTTTACTTCTTTTATCATCTCTACATTTCGCCCAATTAGCATCAATAAATGATTTTAAAGATAAATCATTATCTATTTTGTACCAAAATACAAATCCTAGAGTCTCTTTGATATATTTGATCTTCTTTACTATCATTTCATTCAACTACTTGGGATTATCTTGATATATGACAACCAAACAAACTGCATCCATAATATCTAGTCTTGAAGTGGTCAAATACAACAATCCTCCTATGATAGATATGTAAAGCTTCTAATCAACTCCCAAAGATTCATCATCTTTTCTCAAGTGACAACCAGTAGCCATGGGAGTTGAAACTTTTTTAGAATTCTTCATTCCAACTTTCTTCAACATTTATTTTACATACTTGGCCTGAGCGATAAAAGTACCATTTTCTTTCTAGATCACTTAAGATCAAGAAATAATGACAACTCACCAATCACAGACATTTGAAATTCTTTTTGCATCTCTTCAAAAAAATTATTACAAAGTTTTCCATCTCCTCCAAATATAATATCATCATTATATATACTTATGATAAAAAAACTTATCATTTTCAATCTTAAAGTAAAGATTTCTATATGTGGTGCCTTTACTAAAATTTTGTAGTAGATACTTGTCCAGTCTAGCATATCAAGTTATATGATACTTATTAGGCCCATAAAGAGTATCTCTAGAACATATTTGAATAATGTAATAACATGAAATCATTTGGTTAGACTCAATATATACTTCCTCTTCCAATTCTCCATTAATAAATTCAAACTTAACTTCCATCTTATATACTTTGAAATCCTTATAGGAAATAAAAGCAAGAAATGTTCCAATAGCTTCTCCTCTAGCTACCAGAGTAAAAGTCTCCTCAAAATCTATTCCTTCAACCTGAGTCTATCCTTTACATATCAATCTTTCCTTTCTTATTATGACTTGTTTATATACATTCAATTTGTTCTAGAATAGCCACTTAGTTCTAATCACATTTTTGTCCATTAGTTTAGGAGATAGTTCCCAAGTTTGATCCTTTTCTATATGGTCTAGTTCTTCATTCATAGCTTTTATCCAACTTTCACCCTTTCTTCTACATAAGTTTTTGTTTCCACCTTAGATAGAAAACAACAATTTATTTTCTTACTTGCCTTGTCAAGTTTTCTCCTCATCTAAATTCCTATCTCTGTCTCTAATGGTTCGATCTTTAGAATGTTGTCTTTGTACATATTTAGTAGATATATTCAGTATTTGTTCAAGTACCTTTCCTTCTTCCTCTAATCCATTTATTTCTTCTAGAGATCTCTTTTCTTCTATAGAGGTAACAAAGATATCTTTTTACTCTTTTTTAGTTTCAGGAACAAATTGAACCCATTCCTGATTTACCTAAATATTTGCACTTTTCAAAACCTTATTTAGCCTCATATTGTAATAATGATATGGATTTATTATGGTTGGATACCCCAAAAAGACTCACTCTTCACATCTTACATCAAACTTCCCAATATTGTCTTCATCTCTTATGATATAGCATTTTCTCCCAAAGATCCTAAAATACTAGACAATTATTGCATTTCCAAACCATAACTCATAAGGTATATTTGTATGATTTACTCTTAAATATACCCTCTTAATAAGATAAACACCAATATTCATAGCATCTCTCAAGTAAACATTAGATAGGTTAGCATATTTTAGCATAGTTCTATCTATTTCTATAATTGTTCTATTCTTCCTTTTGACTACTCTGTTCTATTGTGGAGTCCTAAGACTAGAAAATTGTCTCATAATGCTACAATATTTACAAATTCAATCAAATTCATGTGATGTAAATTCTCCTCAGATATCAAACACTTGAATCTAGAGTTCACATGATTCTCAACCAAATTCCTAAAAAAATTAAACCTATTTTTCTCTTCAAAATGTGACCAAATTTATTCTAGAATAACTATCAATAAGTAACATAAAGTACCTTACACCATTAAATTCTCTTGTCCTTGTAGGTCCAACTAGGTTTGTATGTAACAAATTCAATGGTCTTGTATTTTATTAATCCTTGTTTTTGTACTTGTTTCTAGTATTCTTTCCCCATTAACATTGTATACACATAGTATTAGCAAGATTGATGATTTTGGGAAGATCTCCCACAACATTGCTAGAATTGATCTTCATCATATTATCAAAGTTGACATGTACCTATGTGTGAGTGATTTACACCTTCATGAAATAACAAGATTTAAAGAGAATTCACACTATTCAAAGCAAACTAATCTAAATAATGCACAAATTAATCCAAATATCTCATGGTTCTCTAAATTGAAGTAGTAAGTGAGGCTCTCAGCTGCAAATCCTCACTAGTGACACTCTAATTATGAGAATTGAACTAAGAATGATATGCAAACTAGATCTAATTATCAAATTCTAGCTCTATTTGATAAGAAAATCTCTAAAATGATCAACAATTGAAGCTAATTATCAATGAAAATGCTAAGTGAGTGGTGTGGATGCAAATTGCAAGAGCTTTGCTGCAATTCAAAGATATGGAGTGGATGAATAATGCCTCAAAATGCCTTCTATTTATAAGATTTTCCCAAGGGTAGGGGGTAGAGTGAGATAACCATGGTTATGCTTGGGTAAGGTCAATTGGCTTTGCTTTGTCCCTAAATTGGGGGACAAACATTTAAATGGTTTCAAAAGGCTGGACCATTTCAACAAAAGTGAGTGATTTGTGTCCATTTTGTCTCCTTTTTCCTTTGTTGAGAGAATTTATGATTTATTAATTAATTAAAGTAATTAAATTTAGCCATGAAGGGTAAGAGGTTCATTTTGATTTTTCATTTCAACAACTATGTCATTAATTGAATTTAATCAATTTCTTAGTGTTTTTCCCCTTTTCAAGCTTTATTTAATCATTTAATCATTTAATTGAATTTTCCTTTGATTTGAATTGCCTTTGTTCCATTTATTGATTTTTCGTATTATTTTGATGATTTGATGCACCTTTTGATTGATTTAAGCCTTTGCCAATTTTCCATGTCTACGGTACCATCCTTTTTACCATATCCAATACTCACTACTTTGAGCCAAAGAATATCTACCTCCATTATTTTCCTTAAGATAGTAAACATTTATATTTATCATACCTTATGCAACTATTTTTCCATAGCCTTTTGTAATTTCACATCTAGATCCATGAAACTAATCTCAAATCCCTTATTGGACAACTAACTTATGGTTAATAAATTTTTTCTTATTATTTTGACATAATAGACATAATTGTGTTTACCATTAATGGATATTAATCCCTTACCACATATAGGTGTAGAGCCTTCACTATAAAATGCAACTGGTCCTCCATCATATTTTTCCATCTTAATGAGCTTTCTTTTATCTCTAGTCATTTGACTTGAACATTCAAAATAAATAACCCAAGTTTTGGATTCTTCTCTAACCTGTATAATAGTCTTCACATATTATTTTATAACATTCTATCTTTCAGACCTATTATTATCATCATACTTAAGCGTCATGAATAATACTTCATCTTTTTAGTCATTTTCATCCTCATCCTCCAATGAATGAGTCTCCATTGAACAAAAACTCTTATTCCTTTCAATTATTTGTTCTAGTATATCTATCATTCATTATGTATTTCTCTTTCTCTTCATGAGACATCCTATAATAGTCCTTAAAGGGGCATTTAGCAATGTCATGTCGTTCTCTTTCACAATTAAAACATTTAAAGGGTAACTTGTCTTTAGAATTTTCAAATCCTTTCATCAATCTTCTGATAAAATTGGCTTCTTCATCATCTGAGTCACAATTATACTCAAGTGCATATTTTTTCACTTTAACTTCCTTGCAGAATACAACATCCTTTTTTCATTTTGGCTTTCTTTAAGTTTAGATATTTCAAAGGAAAAAAATAATTCATAGAGTTCTTCCAAAGTGTATTTATCCATATCATTGCTCTATTGAATAGAAATCAACAAGGTTTTGTAGGGTGTAGACATAGTTCTCATTAATTTCAATAAAACCTGATTTTCTTCTATAGTTCCACTGGTTCCTTTGAATGTATTTATAATTTCATTGATTCAATGTAGGCATCCTTCAATATTCTCATCCTTAGACATTTTTTGAGTCTCAAATTTATGCTTCAATTTATACACCTTATTTTTCTTGATCTTCTATCTCCTTAATATTTGTTGCCCATCTTTTCCCAAACTTTGCATGTGGTCTTACATCCCATGAATTCCAACAAAATATGAATAACCTAAACTACTAATAATAGAAGTCCCAGCCTTTGTATTTTTCTCATGAGCCTTTATTTAATCTAGTGTAGGAGTACCAGATGATGGAGGTGTGTATCTTTTTTTGATAACTTCTATAACTCCAAATGAGATAGAGTCTAAGTTTAATTAAATCCTTTCCTTCCAAAATGTATTATTTATTCTATCAAACTTTAGTAATTTGACACTATGTTTATTTTCCATGTCAGATCTACCTCAAGTGGTTAAGCTTATTTAAGAGGAACTCTGATACCAATTTTTGAACACCGCTGGATTCTGAGAGGGGGCTAGGGTTGAATCGACATGGAAAAAAACTTAACTTATTTGGTCATACACCTTTAACAATTATATTTAATTCAACTAAACATTAATAAAATATATTTCAATGAACAGATATACACATGAACACTAGATTTATGTGGAAATCCCAATATGAAAAAACCATTGTGAGAATCTACTCACCATATGAATAATTATTTACAATATTTGTTTTAGGCTCACTACCATGGAAGAACACTTCTCTCTAGTAAAGGAATTGAAAAATATAGAACACTACGTTAGAGTAAGATGCATATCTGTACAATCTACCAAAAGAGAACATAATCTTTCAACATGTTTAGGGAAATGATGAAATAAAAGGATATAGTATATCCTAATTAGACTCTATATCTACTATGTCAAATCCTGACTCTTTTTCTTTCTCTCTCTCCCTCTCTCTCTCTCTCTCTCTCTCATTTTTATTACTTTGGCTTCACATTTGATCCACACATAATATGTATCAATTCCATACCTAATGTATCATTTTTTATTCATATATATGCTATGTTGAACATCATATACTCAACAAGGTCAACCATAGATAAAATAAACAATGTTTGTACAAATTCAACCACCATGAGCACAAATATTTAATGCAGTCCAAACCAAGATCAAGGGGACCCAAATTAATTATAACACATTTTCTATAAATTATTTTATAAAAGTACAATTATAAAAACTATCCTTAAGGTCAAATGTAAATAAAACAAGTCAAAAAGCATCAAAGCATATTAGTGGGTAGACCCAAAATCACTCTCTAACACATATGATGACATGTGTATCACAAAATTCTGTGATAGGACCTATTTCAATATATTAACCCTTCCTTTAAATCATATCCAGACCAATAAGTTATAAATCAATACATCAAAATCAACTAAGTCACCCAAAGACTAACACAGATGATAATATCACACTTAGAACAACATATCTTCAATTGCATGGAAAATTAACATAAGATAATTGAATTGTAATACTACATATATGTTGGAGACATGGCCACAAAATCATGCAACTTGAGATGCAAATGTGGAGAAATGTAGATAATTCTCTGAACTTATCTTGACTATTCATGATAGCCAACCTTCCTATTGGCAAAAAATAAAACACAACTTACTCTAAACTTATGTGGACTTGGAAATTTGATAGTGCAATATTCATGGACCATACATTAAAACACCTAAATAAAAATTCATCAACTTCTTATGTGGAGGAATGCAAAGCGTTCTCCTATAAGGACTTAAAATACTATTTCTTGCATATTCCAACTCCTCATACTTCCAATTTTTGGATACAACTCATATTGACTTGTTATCACCAACATACATCAAAAAAATTATGTGAGATTATAATACAACACTTCAAATTTTTTTTTTTTTTTTTGTGTCATATCAAATTGTGGATACTCTTTCTTGCATATAAGACTTTAGATACTTTTTCCTTCATATCTAACTTTAAAAATTCTTTCCTACATATCAAAAATCAGATGTAACTCTCATAATTCTCTTCAATTATTTTCATTGTGTACAAATCTAATACTTATTTATCACTTCTCTGCATTAGGTACAACTCTCATACTTTTGTATTGCTTGCATTAGGTACAACTCTCATACTTTTGTACTTGTTTTCATTAGGTATAACTCTCACACTTATTCTATAATTATCTAAATTAGGTTGAAATAAATGCACACACCATGTTAACCTCAATGAAAAAACTAAACACATAGTAGTGACAATAAAAATATACCTATATAGTCCTAAAAATTTAGCACCCATTATTAGATACTTTACTAGGACCTATTAGACCCTATTTTGGCAATTTTGAGGTCTAAGTACCTGTTATGCTTAATCCTTACAACCTTCATTTTCTCCCATCGCTTATATACACATATCTCATCATCCCCTCAAAATTCTAGCCCATTTTATATGGTATAGAATGCCAATGGCATTCTATCCTAGGCAATTAGGGCCCAAATTTTGCCTCGGGCTCAACGTTAGAGTATTAGTGGGAGTTTTTATTTTGTGGTTGGTCTAGATCATTTTTTAATATTGGAATAATAGAATAACATATTAAAAGACCTCATCTCTCCTAATTTTTTATATCATAACTAAGCGCAATCATTTCAACAATCAAGTAATCAAGAGCAACTTAGCATTTGGATTCAAGATTTGAAGGAAAGCATTAAAGATCAATATTTTCAATTCTCCATTTCTTCAAGATTTATCAAGTTGAATAAAATATTCTATAATTGAATAAATTCTCCGTTGTGATTTCCAAGTAGAGGAATTCTCAATCAAGTAAGAGGATTCCTCTTTTGTTCTCCTTCTCTCTCTCTCCATTGCAAGTGATTTTCAACCATATCAACATTCAAGATCTAGGAGTGACATTCATAGATCTATTCATTTGTGAGGGAATACCTGATTCTAATTCACATTCCAAGATCAATGCTTTGGATTCCAATCACATTCAAGCATCTTCATGAATATGAGGGATTTCTACATTCATTTACAAGGGTTAATGCAAAATAAATCTACCATTCTCCTTTTTACATACTCTCCTTTATGCAAATTCTTTCCATTTTCAAGGTTGATTACTAAATAGGGGTTTGACCCAAGAAAAAACCTTTTACCCCATTTTTCTATGTACAAGAATAGGTTATGGAGCCACCAGATAGGAATCAAATAGATTGAGTACAATCGGAAGTCCTTAGAAATATTCAATCAAAATTTCCAAGTACATAATGTCATTGATGATTGGTCCCTAGATATATGATGAGTTTTGACCCACCTTTACCAATTTTAGCTCAAATTTCACCTACATGTTAGATTTGAGCTTTGCTTTCCATTTCTAACCTTTTCTGCTCATTATCAGTCTGTATCTATCTGTTATTTCCAATTTTTTGCATCTTGTCTAATTAAGAAATTTAATCACATTATTATATCACTTCCATTTCATCAATCACATATTTTAGTGAATTAAATCTATTTTCCCACAGAGTGTTTGAGTCTCCTCTTGAACCTAGTGGGGCTTATTCCTTTTGAGTGTGTAATTGTTGAAAAGGGAGGCAATTTATCTATCTTTTACATTGCTTCCCTTTTCCCATTATACATTTTGGTGAACCCAACTCATAAAATTTCTAATTATTATTTGGTTTTTAGATCTACATCATATGTATTAAACATTTCTCATTTTGGTAGTTAGATATAGATCTACTTTTCATGCTTTACATTAGATCTTTATATTTGATAGTTAGATGCACCTTTGATAAAAGATTGTTATTTTCTTTTATTTAATTGCATATCTCTTTTAAATATTATAATTGCATTAGATCCATCTTTTTTTTCATTCCCTTATGCATGAGTGTTATCACCTTGAGTCCTACTTATAGCATTTCAATTAGGAGAAGTCTTAGACTTATGGTTTCCTTTGATCCCAAGTCCTCTATTTTCCTATGAATCTTGATGAGCTAACATACATCCTACTAAAATTAATACTATAATTGAAAATAACTCTTCCCATTCTTCTCATGATGAAGATGAGGCCTTAAGATCCCCTCCTATGAAAGTTCAAAAATGTTTCCATGAATTTGAAGAATTTAAGAAATGGTTAGGAAAAAAAATCTAATCCTAAGGTCATATCCATTGTAGAAGGTTCGAGGAAGATAATTCACAATGATGAGAATGTTGTTAATATCTTACGTAGTATGTCTCATCTCATTGATAAAAATATCAAGCCTATTAGAGTTTTGATGCAGGAGCATCCTAGGATTCTTGGCAATCTTGTATCAACCAAAAATATGTTTATCTTTGAAGGTATATTGTTAGTTTTGATCTTGGTTTGGTGGAGTACTTGCTTGGTTTGGGAGACGGGTTGCTTGGTTTATGTGGTTACCAGGGTGCTCAGTCTCTGAAGAATGCTGGGTAGCTAAAGGCATTGGTTCACTAGCGCTCGGTGATAACTACGTTGCTCGGTCATTCTTGGCATGGTCGGTGACTGGTGCTCAGTTAATTCCTTTGTTGCTCGGTGTTCTTTCTTACTGACTGGATTATTTGGATGGATCATTTTGGCTGACTGGTTTCATTGATTTGGGTTGCGCTCCTTGAGTTATGGATTGACCGTTGGACATGTGGGGAGCTAGATCTGGCGTGTTGCATTCTTCTATGCGGATCTGATGACCGTTGGGGCCATCTTTGAGAGTTTATTTATTTTGTAAGGCTATATGAGAGCCGACTGATGTTTTGGCATTTAATATTTGTATATCCTATAGAGCTGACTTATGGTTGGGATTAAGTATTTTAATAGATGATTGATTAGTTGTTTGGGGCATCAGATAGTTGGAAGGAAGTTAGTAGCCTGCGAGCTTAGGACAAGAAGATTGCTTGGAAGTTTGAGTACAAGTTTAGATCTTTTGTGGGTGCCTACCTGTGTGCTATGTGTTGCAGACCTGGGCTAGCCAAAAACTAATGTTGTAGAAAAGATTTGGATCCTGTGAGATCTTGTAGACTGTTACTTGCTTTGTATCTAGCGTAACCGGGAAGGCCTTATAGCCTAGCACATTGCATGTAATCGGTGATTTGATGAATAAAGACTTTAGTTTTATTTTAGATCTATTATTGTTATTGTGTATTTCCACTACATATTGGTTTGGCTACAAGGTCAGTCAGTCCTTAATCAGATTCACCAACCTTGACTGCATCAGGTGGTATTAGAGTGAAGTTTTTTCCTATTTGAGCAAAGTCTATTCCTATTGGAGTCGAGTGGATCTTGTGTGTTTGTATTTGGATCTTGATTTTGAGATGCCTCCAAGGAGAAATCATGAGATCTCAGAAGAAGAGGAAGCTACTGGAGAATTCAGTATTGATGATTTTAGGGCTTTGTAGAAACAAGTGCAAGACCTACAAGAGGAATTAAGAAAGAAGAAGCCTACCTTAAAAGAAGATAGTGATGATGAATCTGAGGAAGATCATTTTGAAGAAGTTGTAGAAGAAGCTAGAGATCTTGAGGAGAATTGAATTCTGAAAGCTATGTCTAAGATTGGGAAAAGACCTAAGATTGAAGTTTTTGCATTCGCTGGAAGCCTTAGGCTAGAAGAATTGATTGATTGGATCAATTATATTGATGAGTACTTTGAGTATGAAGAAATAGAAGATCCTGATAGGGTTATATTTGCAAAGACTAAGTTGAAAGGTCATGCAAATATCTGGTGGAGAGAAGTTCAAGTGGAAAGAGGTAGAAGAGGAAAAGAAAATATCACTAAGTGGAACCGAATGGTGCACAAGTTGAAGAAGAAATTCATTCTAGTGGATTATGAATTGGACATGTTTAAGAAGATGTAAGCCTTAAAGTAGACTAACAAATTAGTGCAGGAGTATACCAAGGAGTTTTATAGAATTCTAATTAGAATTGGTCATTTTGAAGCTGATAAAGAGAAGGTTTCTAGGTATGTCTATGGTTTGAGACTTAGTATTTAGGAAGAGTTACTTACTGTGCAGATGAAAAAAATCAGTGATGCTTATCAGATGGCATTCAAGATTGAAGAGAAGATAAATAAGAAGTTTGAAGGGAGACAAAGCAATAGGAACCAAGGTGGTAAAACTAGTGAGATAGTTGCTAAAAGTAATGTGATAGAGAATCCTAAGTTTTATGTAGGATCTAGTAGTGGTCAAGTTACTAAGAATGTTGGATAGAGAGGAAGGTGGAAGAATGAGTTCACCAGTACTTGTTATAACTATGGGGAAGCTGGTCATAGAAGTTTTTATTGTCCTAAGAAGAGGGTGGCGTTGACTGCTGAAGAAGATATTGTGAATGTTGCAGAAAAAGGTGAGACACTTATCACTAGGAGAGTAGCTGCATGTGTCCATGAACCAGTGCAAAGAAGGAATTTGTTCAAAACCAGATGTAAGTGCAAGAATAAGGTATGTAATGTCATAGTTGATGGTGGCAGTTCTGAGAACTTTGTTTCAGATGAAATGGTTAGTAAATTGAATTTGGAAAGAAGGAAGCATCCTAATCCTTATTAGATTAGTTGGATACAAGATGTGTCTAAGGTTAGGATTGAAGAACAATGCTTGGTCAATTTTCAGATTGTATCTTATCATGATGAGATATCATGTGATATATTGCCTATGGATGCTTGTCATCTATTGCTCGGTAGACCCTGGCAGTTTGATAGGAATGTTTTGTTTGATGGTTGTGCTAATAACTATGTGGTTAGGCATGAAGGGGCTTAACATAAGCTGATACCTTTATAGGAAATAGGGGTTAAGGGATGTGGAGTTATCAAGTGTTGTCCTTATGACAAATCTCAAGAGTAGAGGATTGATGAACCTATTCCTACAAATCCTAGTTTGAAGGAGAAGGAGAATGATATATTTGAAGAGTTTGTTGAGATTAAGAGACATATGATCTTATTGGTAGAGATGGTACAATAGATGGTGACATTTGTGACACAAAGAGATGTAGATGATATTGAGTTGATTGAGGATGAACCTTACCAAGGCACTAATGTGATTGGTAGTGGTCAGAGTCAGTTGTTATCGATTGTCAATCGGAAGGATAAGAAAAGTGGAAAGCAGAAGGAATTTCTGCATAAGACAGTGAATGAAGTGAAAACTACTTGGGATGAAGGACAATAAGAGATGTGGGTGAAGAACAGATTCAACATACATGTTTTGATTCCCTTGAGATGTTCCTGATTTCCTTATGAGAAAATATTTCTTACTTGGGGTGTTTGATGTAGGAGCATCCTAGGATTCTTGGCAATCCTATATCAACCAAAAATATGTTTGTCTTTGAAGGTAGATTATTAGTTTTGATCTTGGTTTGGTGGAGTATTTTCTTGGTTTGGGAGACTAGTTTCTTAGTTTATGTGGTTATTGGGGTGCTCGGTCTCTGAAGAACACTTGGTAACTGAAGGTGTCAGTTCACTAGCACTCAGTGATAATTGTGTTGCTTAGTCATGCTTAGCGTGGTCGGTGATTGGTGCTCAGTTATTTTCTCTATTGCTTGGTGTTCTTACTTACCGACTGGATTATTTGGATGGATCGGCTTGGCTAACTAGTTTTGTTGATTTGGGTCATGTTCCTTGAGTTATGGATTGACCGTTGGACTTGTGGGGACCTAGATCTAGCATGTTTCATTCTTCTATGTGGATCTGATGACCGTTGGGGCCATTTTTGAGAGTTTATTTATTCTGTAAGGCTATGTGAGAGCCGAATAATGTTTTGGCATTTAATATTTGTATATCCTATAGAGCCAACTTGTGGTTGGGATTTAGTATTTAAATAGATGCTTGGGTAGTTATTTGGGGCATTAGATAGTTGGAAGGAAGTTAGTAGCCTACGAGCTAAGGACATGAAGATTGCTTGGAAGTTTGAGTACAAGTTTAGATCTTTTGTGGGTGCCTACCAGTGTGCTATGTGTTGCAGACCTAGACTAGCCGAATACTGATCTTGGAAAAGATTTGGATCTTGTGAGATCTTGTAGACTGTTACTTTCTTTGTATCTAGCCATAACTAGGAAGGCCTTATAGCCTGACACATTACATGTAATTGGTGATTTGATGAATAAAGACTTTAGTTTTATTTTAGATCTATTATTGTTATTGTGTATTTCCTTTGCATATTGGTTTGGCTGTAAGGTCGGTTAGTCCTTAATTGGATCCACCAGCCTTGACTGCATCAAGTTTGTTCTCAAGATCTAGAGTCAATTCCACCTAATACTACTATTGATACTTCCATGCCTATTTCCACCTCTATTCCAACTATGTACACTCATGTTTCACCCATTATAACAACTTCAATTCAAAATATCAATCCTACACATGTTAGCATTCCTAACCCTATTGTCTCTACTATTCCTTCAAGTGTACCATGTGTTTCTTTAACTTAATCAATGTCCACTTACAATAGTGTTCCATTTTCATACTCCACAATTCCTTTAATTTCTCATAACGCTCCTAACATTTCACATGTCTCTCCTACCATTCTTTTTACTAATTCCACTATTAGTAGCTTGGCTCAAACTGTGTCTTCCTTGTAATAAAAAATTGCTTCCATGACTCAATCCAAGTTCAACATCCCTACTTATGAAATTACTAGTCCTTTTTATGTGTATATCATACATGTTGTTATTTCTCAATACATGGAGATCCCTCACCTAGAGAGTTACAATGGTAAAGGTGATATTTTGACCCACATTTTCAAAGCTTGTGTAGTGATTTCTCTCAAAATCATGAGTTCATGGCTAAATTATTTATTATTAACTTTCTAGATAAAACCTTACAATGGTATTGTTCGTTGCCTCCTTATTCCATTGATACATTCCAAAAGCTAGCTCATGTTTTCATCCAATAGTTTCAAAATAATATTGGTCCTAAGATTTTTTTTACTGATTTAATACATTGTAAATAAGGTGTTAAAGAGAAAGTAAATAATTTCATTGGTAGATTAAAGTATTTTTATGATCATATTTATTATCTTGTGCTTGATATTGATGTGCAATATAATTTCATTTCTAATTTGCAAAAAGACATTAGAGATAAGATTCTACTTTATGAATGTTCTTTCACTCAGTTATGTGTATTATCAACTTCAAGTGATTCATTTCGAGAGCACCACTCCAATGAATCTAGATGATAAGAGTGATTTTGCATAAATTTTTTTTTTATAAACCAAAGAACTTCATCAAAATCAATAATTCCTCAAACAATGTTGATGAGAAAGTGGTAGCAACATCCAAAGGTATGGCTCCTTTGTCATCCATTTTTAGACCTTCTCATAATTGTACTCATCTTTCTAAATCTTTTCATAATGTGATTTTGAATTTGATTAATGCTAAAGTGTTAACTCATCCTCTTGTTAAACCAAACTAATTGACACATCCAAACCCTTGTCCAAATCCTTTGATCACATAGATATCTGTCAATACCATAGTCAACTTTGTCATGCCCAAAAATTAGGGCAAAACACACACAACAATTTTTTATAGCACAAAACAACAACTAGGTTACACACTAAGGACCACTCAACTAAAAAATGAAATGCATCGACCATCACTTATCAACTCACAAGGGGAATCATGGCAAGTTTTAGCTTTCCAACATCCCTTGTTCATCATACTTCATTAGTCAAACGAAACCCTAACTAGGTTCAAACATAAAATAATAAAAGGGAATGACCCAAGGTAATAATCCAAATTTAGAAAATATGAAAAGTCAACGATTAAGTCAACAAATCCTAGGAGTAAAATATGAATAAGTACAATTCAAACAAAATCAATCGTAACCCTAATGGTCCCTAACAGATACCAGGTAACTATTTAGGATCAAATGCATAAATTCAATTAAGGGGTAAAAGATAAAATATAATCGTGATAATAACCCTAATGTGATATTTAGGGTTAACAAACTATTTCTAATTAAAATATAATAATAATCAGTTAAATTAGAATTAAATTAATATAACCTTTAATTAAAATATATAATTACCCCAAGTTCATTAATTAATTATAATAATTAAATTAAAGGATTAAAAACATTTAAAACTATAATTACTAAATAAAATATTATTATTATTAGGGTGAAATAATTTACCTAGGTCCCTCCTAGGACTTATAAATTATTTATCCCCCTAATAGTCTAAATATTAAAATAAAATAATAAAAGTCATTAAAATAATAATTATCAAATAATTTTAAAAAAAACTATAATAAAACATTAATTAAGTTCAAATAATAGTTAACTATATTAATTCAAAAATATGGAATCTCAAATCTCTAAAATAATAATAAAATATTATAAAAGCCCATCAAATAATTCCTCAACAGTTAAAAATTCAAAATATAAATCAAATAGTCATTTAATGACCAAATATTTAAAAAATCTAATAAAGTAATCATAATGAATCCTTGTAAATCTAAAGGCTAAATAAAATAATATTACAAAAAATTAGAATTTCAAAAAGAGACAAAAAAAGTCAACTGCTATTAAATACTGATAACCAGAAATAAATACAATTTAAAAATAATTTTGGCTCCAAAGGCCAGCCCTAACCCTAATTTCAAAATTAGGGTTTGGCCCAAAATAAAACATGGCCAAAACCCTAATTTCTCCATTTGGAGTTTTGCAAGTTTGGCCTTGAGCAAGGTTGGAGAAAATCTTCAAGGGAGTATACACACAAGTATACAAGGGTGCACACACACACACACACACACACACACACACACACACACACACACACACACACACATCAAAGAATTCTCAATAATGGTGAGATTTAAAGATTATCTACAAGGTTTCCTCAAGGTATTAAATCAGTTTTAAATCTCAAATTTATATTTAGACATTAGCTTTTCTATTTATTTATTTATTTTCAGATTATAGGTTCTTTGTTATGGACGTAGAGATTATTTCCTGTGATGTTCATCAGAAATTTTATCTCTGTGCTATTTGGTCTTACAAGCATATATTTTGTTTAAATAATACTGCTATTATTTTGATTTATCTCCTTTTATGTGAATATCATATACTGCAGATGCTTATAGTTTTTTTTTATTATACAAAAGTATTTTATTTGTCAACATCGGTTCCTTATATTTTAATATGAAATTGCTGTAGAAAGAAGAAAAAAAATCTTTTCATAATATATGGAGTGCTTGAGTTTACATTTTATTTTTAAATAACTAGTGGCATACATTTTTTTTCATAAACAAATTTTGTTGCAAAGCGGGGTTGCTAGCTGCTAGCGCAATGTGCAGTTGGGGGGGGGTGGGGGGGTGGTTGAGCCACCATACCCCCAACTATGGTACGGGGACTCCCTGTCCACCACCCCCAAAAGGGATGGTGGAAGGTTGTGCCACTGCACCGTAGTGGTGCGGTGGGCACAAACCCACCCTGTGAGGGCTTCGACCTTAAAGAAATTTCGCAGGGTGTTTTAAATTTTTAATAAAATTTAGTTTTACATATAGTTTTTGGCAGTTTTTTAATATATGTTATTATATAGTTTGTGTTCATTAATAATATGAAGTTTGGTTAAATATTTTATATTATATATTAATATATATATATATATATATATATATATATATTAAAATATATTATGACCTTGGAAATCTAGATTTATATATATATATATATATATATATATAAATATATATATATGTATATACATATATATATTTTATTTATGTATATATAACAAGGAAAAGCATAGAGGTAAGGACGTAATATGAATATCCATTCAATAATACATATTGTATATACATGACCAATGTATATACATTTATATACTCTAATTTAAATGTATATATCTTCATATATATACACATGTGTATATATACTTAGATTTATACACATTGTTGAGTAGAATTTTTTTAACTTAGGAAAACATGAAAATTTATTTCTTTCAATATAGAAAAATAGAGGCAATATTCTAACATTATATACATCTATGTATATATATCTAAGTATATATACATGGATGTATATACATGATATTTTCTTTAAATAAACACTTTCAATGAAGGAGAATCTTTTCTACTAAAAGCAATAAACAAATAAACTACACTTTTCTTTTCTTTTCATTCTTAATTGAAATAGAATTGAACACAAATAGGAAGATTTACATACATAGAATAATGAACTTTTTCCATACATGTAGAAAAACAAACCAACAACTTTACATTTCCCTTTCAACATAAAGAATACACTAACATTACATTTTCTTGCTTCAACATTCAAGGAGATAATAAGAGAAACACTATGCAATAAAATACAAGGTTATTACAAGCATATCACATGCTATAGGCATTTACATGGCCTTTTGTCCAACTTTTTATACACAAGGCTTTATAGCCATATTTTAAACTCAAAATAATAAGTAAGATCAAGCCAAAATCTTCATATTCTCCATTAAAACCAACAAGCTAATCCTTTGTAAAAATCTACAAAAATAAGCCAAAAGACCATGGAGGCTCACCTCCCAACCTAGGCCATTACATGGCCACCCCCGAGCTTGGGGAAACAAAGATGGGTGAGGGTTATAATCATACTTCATCACACATATACATAAAAATGATCTAGTACATATAAACACAAAATTCCCATCCCAAGGATATTCACACAATGACTCAAAGGTGGAAGACAACTAATATACAATACACTTGGCCATGCCAACTCACAACACGTGTCAATCGACACCACAAAAAGGTTACAACACATCAATACACACATGACATGCCAAGTAGATATTAATTTTAAAATAAAAATAAACACAATTAAATAATACAATCAAGCATTACTTTACAATATTATACGTCACAACTTTTTAACAACTTTGAATAGTAAAGTTGTGATGTTGGGCACTAGGAGTACGCTAGTTGTTGGTGCTTCTACTGGGGGATCAAAGGTCACTGGTATGATGCTGGTTGATTCGGCTTGGGTTTCATCTACTATTGGAGGCTTTCCTAGGAAGTTGCAAGCCTTGAAGGTTGCGGGAGGTACTAGGGTTTCACAAAAAAAAAATGTTAGGGCATCACCGATTGTTGAAATGGTTGGTGCGACACTTGTCACTAGAGGTGCGTCGGTCACTGGTGCTTCTTCTGGGGGTTTGGTGGTTGATGGTGCTTTGCTAGCTGCTGGTGTGACGTTGGTTGATTCAGTTAGGATTTCATCTCCTGCTAGAGGCTTTCCTGGGAAGTTACAGGCCTCAAAGGTTGCTGGTGGTACTAGGGTTTTCCCAGTTGCTGGTATTTTTCCATCTATTGAGGCATCACCGGTTACTGATGCAAGGTTTTTTTCATCTGCTAGAAGTCAGTCGTCAGTGGGGAAATTGTAGGAATCACTGGAGGCTATAATCTTTAAGGTCTTTCCAGTTGTTTCTCCTGTATGGGAGGGTGGGGTGAAGGGCCCTCGGGTGGTATTTGCTGAGCCCTCTGCTATTAATAGGGATGTTGTGCTGTTGAATTTGGGGGTTGCTTGTGGGCCTATCCTTTTCTCTCCTCATTTATCAATTGTGGTGGATTCAGATGTTGAGGGGGATATGGATCACAAAATCTATGTTCTCTCTTCCCACACCTTGATCTACAGGTTTAGGGATTTTTGGCCCAGCTTGTCGAAGCTTCATGAGTGGATATCTCTTCACAAGGAGCCAATCCTTGAGGACATGGTGCATATATTCCCCTTGGATAAGGGGTATTTTATTATGAAGTTTGAATATTCTTTGAACATGAATAGAATGTTGTGTGATCATTTCTTCAGTTGGGAGGATCGAATTATGCTCATGGTTAAACCTTGGCATTTCAATTTTAACCCCATCTCAGATTCTTTCACTTGGATCCCCATATGGGTTCTTCTTCCTTACTTACCTCTGCATCTTTGGATCAATTATCTTTATGAGGAGATTGGAAATGCTCTTGGGTAATATTTGATGGTAGATAACATCTCTTCTAATATGTTCCACTCTACTTATGCCCGCATTCTTGTTGATATCGATCCATCTAAGAGTCTTCCTGTGGAGATAGTGATCAAATCCTCCAAAGGAAGTTGGACGCAGACCCTGGATTATGAAGGGTTTCCCTTAAGATGTCATAGATGCTTTAAAAATGGGCATTTGGCTACTTAGTGCAGTTTGGGTAAAAAGAAATCTACTGCATCATGGTGGAAAGGAGTCTTGGATCATCACTATTTGGTGGAGAAGAAACCTATTTTGTAGAAAAGCTTCTCTGAAGTGGCGGTGCAGGTCCCCCTTCCCTCTTCTGTTGGTCAAGACTCTACTCCTGGGAGTTTGCTGGTAGCTGGTGCTTTGGCTAGGGTTGTGTCTCCCGTTGGATGGATTTCTAGGAATTTGATGGCTTCTCTAGTTGTTGGTAATACTATTACTAGTGTGTCACTGGCTGTTGGTGCTTTTCTGGTTGCTTCGGATAAGTTTTCATCTCCTGCTGGAGGTTCTTCTGGGAAGTTGCAGGATTCAAAGGTTGCTTGAGTTGCTAGAGGTTCTTCTGGGAAGTTGTAGGATTCAAAGGTTGCTGGAGTTTTTTCGGTTGTTGGATTATTGCTGTTTGAGCCGTCACTGGTAGATTTGGCTAGGGTTTCATAATTTGATGGAGGTTTTTCATCATCAGAGAATTTTTAGGTTTCATTGGATGATGGAGATTTTCCTCCTATCACTCTAGTTGCTTCATTTTCTAGTTTGGTTGGGGAGGCAACTCTTTTGTCTTCTCCTGGTGGTAGGGAGGTTGTGGCTCCTATTCAGTCATCTAGTTTTGTGGCTGCCTTTGTTGGTAGCCAAGTTTGTTTTGGCTTGACTTATGATACTCTACCTTGGCAAGTTGAGGCAGCTAGAGTCGAAGAGGGATGGACTGTTGTCAAAGGAAAAAAACTTAAGAAGGCCTCCTCTTCGTTTGATATGATCCTTCATTCCCATTAGAAGGGTGTTCCAGGAAAATCACAGTGTTGGATTTATTTATAGTTATGGGTTGCATGATTGCTGTCTCATGCTTGAATTATCCAGGTTGTGGGAGCCTATTGTAAAACCCTCTCTTTGGTCTTGACTTGTTTCATTTAGTGGGCTATTGTTGAATATCTTTGGTGACCTTTATGTACAGGGTTTTGGGGCCCCTTCAAAACCTTCTTTTACCTTAATCAAAAACATTATACATCACAACAAGATTATTTCTCCCTTTGCAGATAAGCTTGGCTTTACAAGATTTTCACATGCATCCATCTTTAATTTCCCCTTATTTAATCCATGGTCATTTCCTGCACACTAGATAAAATATTAGTAGCTCATGAAAGATTAATAACATATACATATAAAATACATCATAATAATCACACTCAAATATATCACATAATTCCAATTGAATCCATATTTAATCACAAGAAAATCACATAATTTTCAATAATTACATCTCCTAAATTCAATCAAGTTAATCCAAGAACACAATGATATATTAATTAACCTAACATATTAACCATGATCATTTCACATAGTCTTTTCTTGCAATAACATAAAATTAAAGCATAATATTCTAAATCAAATGATTCATCAAATACCATAATGAAGACCTAATAATCAAAGCATGAAAGTAAGTCCTAAATCATCATCCACATAATCATATGTCATCACATAGTATCAAAATATAATGTCTCTGTCCAAATAGTCTAACATGATAAAATAATGTATCAACATGATATAAGATGAAAATAAACTACTATGAAATGATGGCATGGGGTGAGGCCTCACAAACTTGGTCATGATGCTAAAAAGTGTTTCCATTTAAAATCTATTATTAAAGACTACATTAATTCCAATAGCATATTTGTTGAGGGTGTTAATGATCAAGGAAATAAATCTATAGAACCTCCCAACCAAAACTTTCAAATCTATACCAACCCTTTTTTGTCTCATTCACCTATTAGTTTTGGGTCTACTTAATACTTGCCTTCTACTTCCACCCATGTTGTTGACTATGATGATAAGTGTACTAAAGATAATAATGTTATCAACCTTATTGATCAAACCAAACGTAAACCCAAACTTGAACCTGAGCTTTGCATTACCTTTGACCCTAGTGAGATAATTAAAGTACCTAATGGTCCTCTTTACATTGTTGCAAAGGTTAACGATCTCTATTCTTGTGGTGTCCTTATTGACCTTGCTTTCATGGTGAATGTTATAACTAAAGAACATATTTTCAATAGATGATTGTAATGTGATTTCTATGATAATATGATGTTATGATCCAAACTTGGTTTCCTTTATCCTACTCATGGTTCTATTATATTTCCCATTGAAGCTAGTGGTAAAAATATAGATGTCACCTTTGTTGTCATCCCACCTTCTGATCAATTCCAAGTCAAACTTGGTGTTCCTTGTGTTACCTCCATGAAATCTATAGCCTCTCCTACCCATAAGTATTTTAAATATCCCCACAATGGAAAAATCATGACTGTTAATCATAGTTTCTATCAACCTTCTATACCTCAAGAGTCTATTGATCTTGATTTCTTGTTTCCTTCTATGCCTCAACCTACCCAACCCTGAAGAGATAACCTCTTTTGATCATATTATAAATATAAAATATAAAATATTTGTAATCTTAGCAAGCCTAAGGATGTTCCATCTCCTATCCTTTGACCTGTACTTCTCCCTATTCCACCTACACCTCCTATATATGTTTTAGTTCAGTATCTTATATATTATCATTTTTTTACTAATTCTATCTCTCAGCCTAGTGAGGTTCTTTCCATTCTTCCTCCTAAGGAAGAAAAGGGGCCAATGTTGATTGATCCTAAACCAAACCTGGTTTCTAGAAAAACTAAGTGTAACCATTGTGCTTGTGACCACCATTGTAAATGTCATGGTAGATCCTATCAACATGCTTCCCAAAACTCTTCTTCACCTAAGACACCTACTGATGCTTTGATTCCCTTTGATTATCCTAGGAATAGCCCAAAGTAGGAATTTAACTTGAAAAAGATGAAATTGAACAAACATGATAATTCTATTCATGTCTTCGATTATATTACAATTAGTTTGGATGAAGAAGATACTCTTAATAACAATGCTTTTGATGTTCCTATTTCAACTATTAATGATATTCATCCTAGTGATTCAGATGATATATATGAGCTTATTTATATTAATCATGATTTACTAGTTATGTTTTCAAAACAATTATCTCTTAGTCCTAGTGATGATCAAATTGACCCATCTTCATAGCATGATCCTTGTTTAGAACTAGCTATTTTTCCATCTATCATGCTTGATGTTTTTCCACTTGCATTTTTCCCACCTTCCCTAAACACTATAGACTGAGATGGGGGTAGGCGATATGCTTGACTAGCTCCTCTTGTATGGTGGATCTTATGTGTTTTCCTATTGTAATAGGTTTCCTTTGTGATGTGTTGCTTGATATATGTTTTGTCTAGATTTATTTAGATGGCCCTTTTTTCTCCATTAATACAATATGATAAAGGAATCGATCTATCATGACATTCCTCTATTTGTATATCACTTCTTCTATATGTTGTTATATTTAATATCATGAATGTGCCACTTTTTGTAAATGTGCCTTTGTGTTGTGTGATTAGGGAAGATGCAAAATGGTAGTTACCTATTCATTTTGGTCTTCATTATGCTGGCCCAAAAAGACTCTTCTTTGTAACTCTTACGTAACATTCTTCCATTTTTTTTGTAGTTCTACTACTTCTGGGGGCTGATGAAATTTCATTTTGATATAATATATCATATATTATAGTATGATCATATTGATCCTAGAGTTAGTAGTGTAATCACCCAAAAATGGTCAATATCAAATCGAGTGAGCTATTAAGGCAAAATCAAAGCATAAATTGCAATCAAGCTAAAATCCAATAATAATTGAAAAACAAAGCCAAATAACTCAATTAAATCAAGATAAATAAATAAATTATGAAATTAATCTAATTAATTGCATAGTTCAATTAAAAATCAAATCAACCCATTTAAGGGGTAAACATGGTAAACAAATCAATTAAATTCAATTAATTAATTTCTATTTTCCCTCATCCACCACATGGGAGGAAAATACCTCAACCAATGGGAATTAAGGATTGGAATCACATGGATCAAGCTCAAATGGAATCTCAATCACTCATAAGGAGAGAGCATCTTGACCACCCATTTTGTCTCATTGTCCCAAGCTTTGAGGACAAACCATTTAAATTGTCCCCATATTTGAAATCATGGACTTAACTCAAACTGAATCATGATCAAAGTAACTCCACCCC
This sequence comes from Chamaecyparis obtusa, assembly GCA_027943335.1. Lineage (NCBI taxonomy): Eukaryota > Viridiplantae > Streptophyta > Pinopsida > Cupressales > Cupressaceae > Chamaecyparis > Chamaecyparis obtusa. The sequence goes on from BSBK01002244.1 coordinate 1,622,262, forward strand.
TTATGCTTGCAAAAATCTATAAAAGAAAGGCTAAAATCAGGGAAAAAGGATCCACACATCTAAGAATTGCATCAAAATTATTGATAATTTTAACTAGAAAGGCATTTTAGCATAATTTGAGCATTGTTTTAAGTAAAATAGGCTTAAATTCTTTATCATTTAGCTTCATTCTCATTTTAAGGTTGTCACTAATGGAAGATTGCCGAGAGATTAGCATTAGCATACTTAAATAGAGATCCATAGAGTGCTTATTGACTTTATTTGCATCAAATAGCTCACTAATTGTGGTAATTTAGTTTATTTTGTTCAATTATTGTCAAACTAACCCTACGAAGGTACTTCCATAGTACACAAGTAGATCCCATCACTAATCATTTTTGTCATGTGTTTATTTCCCTTTGTTTGTATTTTCTTGGGGGTATTTCATAGTGGAAACATTTCATGTGGGTGCATGTATGCTGTTGGAATTAGGAGAGATAGGTACTGAGAGAGGAGGGGTGAATCAGTTCCTTCAAAAAATTTACTTGTAAACCTTTTAGATATATAACTGTAAATAGTAATAACCGACCAAAACAACTTGAATCTAACTGCATGAATCAATCATTCATTTAACTTATGAAAGTAAACAACATGAAATCAATATGACAATCACATGACACAAGTATTTTGGTAACGCAAAAACCCTTGTTAGAAGGTAAAAACTATGGTGGGGATGACACCCACAAATTCTTCACTAATGCAGATAGAAAAGGTTTTACTAGGGCTACAAGTTTTGATCACTTCTGGTGATCTCACCCTGTTAGGAGTGACATGTTAGATCAACTAGATCTACCCAGTTATAGGATTTTAACAACACTAATGAAGTGTGCACTCAATTAAGAGATTTACATAAGACTGTTAAGTCTACTCTATTAAGAGATTTTATCCAAAACTCTATTACAATTGTCAGAAAGCAATAGGTAATTATCTGCTAATTGACAACTCAATTGTCTAATATAGATCTATAAGCTCTAATAAAATATCACCTTACTTGTGATGAATCTCTACTCTGAACTGCTCGGTAGCCTTTTCTAATTCTACTCAATCTGAATTCCTCTATACTCGGTTATGCTCTTTTAATTGATAGACTTGAAGTTAGGCAATTGCTTCAAGTGCTCTGTGATTCATATATCAGCTCACACCAAAAATGATGGGAACACACAAATATATAGTGTTCTATTTTTGTGGCTTCAACAAAATTAGGTTACACAACATAGTCATAACCCTAAGATCTACGGTGTACAATAATGACCTAGATCAACAATTACAAAAGATATACATTGCATTTAATGAATATCATCACATTAAATGTTCCTCGATCTGGGTAAAATGTTTTATGAACCGTTGTAACCATTTTCATAGAAGTATGTGCCATTTCAGATTACTATGCCATTTTTTGTGATCCTCGATAAACACTATATAAACTTCTTGGTGTATATTGTGATGCTCGGTGTTTACTGTCTGTCAGTGTCAGTGTCTGCTGGTGCTCGGTAAACTATCTGCTACTTGGTGTACTGCTTTACCGACCAGTCTCTCTTGCTTCTAGTTACTGATTAGCTCAATGTAAGTGACTGACCGATATATTTACAAACCTTTGATACTAATGACAACCTTAAATGCTCATTAGAGATAACAATCTCCCCCTTTGGCATTAGTATCAAAACTTTGAATGTATATAGACAAAATTTTCTATATAACTTCTACTTCCACCATATACATATACACATCAAAATTTTTCTAAGTACTAAGTACTCCCCCTCGGTGCATGCTCCTGGTAATATGTAGTATACTTAGCATCTATGTACATATTTGGCATAATGACTTATACATTGTTTTCCCCCTTTTTGATAGTAATGCCAAATACAAAAATTAAGTAGTATACTCACATTTTGTCAAAAATATGTTGGTGGGTTTTCTTCACTGACTCCAAGAGGTTTTCTCATTCATCTTTCAAGTTGGTGAGAGAAATATGCTCAAGACCAACTTGTGCATGCATGTCAAAGATGTTATCTAACACTGAAATTTCTGGTGTTGCAACTAGTTGTTCGGCTTTGACAATGTGTGCCTCAAAAAATTTCAGGTATGGCAGGAGTTCTGTCTCTAATTTAGTAACCTGATCTGTTATGTGCTCTTCTTATTTCTTCAAATCTTCTATTGATTGCTAGAGTTCCTGAACTCGGTGAATGTGCTTTGAGAAAGAATTAGGCTCAATTATAGCTCCATTTGTACTTAACTTTATTTCTACTTCCAATCCTTTGATCTTCTCACTGACTTCAACAGTGAAGGTATCTATAGTAAAAGCTTCAATAAATATTGACAAATTGTTTGAGTGATAGTTTTTATCTCAGTGATTACCTCAGATAATTTGACCTTCTTCAATGCCACTTCTAGGCTTATTTTCTCTTCCAGTTTGTGTTGTATCCTAGATTTTTCCCTTCCTTCAATTCATTTATTTGCATCAATGTCTGAAGCATTGATCTTCTCGAAAAGTGTAGCAAGTTGATCTATGATAGGAGTATCCTCATCAATATTCACCTCAAGTACTACCTATTGTAGGATATCCCTCACATCTATTAAGATTTATTTTCATTTGTGTTCTTGCTTCAACTTCTCTTGAGTTGCCCTTCTTGAACATAATTCCCCATATTTACTCAAGTCTTCAGGGCTTAGGGTCCTCGGGTCACACTCAGGGATAATTATCACTTCATCTAGGGTGACCAACCCTTTTCCTTTCTTTTTCTTCTTCTTCTCTAGTGCTAGAGGTGATTTCTTCTCAATAATAGCAATAGTTTTATCTCTAGTCTTTAGAGTATCCTCCTGGTTAACACATGTTCTTCCTTCTTCTTCTCCTCAGTAGCTATAGTCTTAGTTGATATAGTGGGAGTCTCAGATGTGGTGTCAAGTGGGATCACCTCGGTTTCCTTTGTCTCATCTATTACCTTTATCTCAGTGGAAGGTGCCTCTATTTGTGTAGGCTCATCTGTCTATGCAGGTTTCTCAATGTCTTGATCCCTTGTGATGTCTTTGTTTTTCTCGGGGTTCGAGCCTTTGGGTTGTACTTGTGAAAGAATTGTGACTACTTTTGCAAGTACATGAAGTTTACCCGGTAGTGATGTAAATAAACATTTAGTGTCTAGTACTTCATCTTGATTAGGTGCAATATTCACATCTTCATCATCTTTGTCATCAGGATCACCATTTGTGATGTCCTCAATGAGTACATCATCATCAGTTTTCTTCTTTAGTTGAATTTCAACTTTATCTAGTGCATCCTATGAAACACTTATTTCTTCCTTTTGATTGGTGATATCAATTACCTTGGTAACTGATATACCGGTGTTCTTTGATTTCTTTTTTGTTCCCTCATCAATACAAATACCTTTACCTTTGGAATTATGTCTCTTCTTAGACAAGTTTAAGAATGCTTCTTGCTTAGCTTTTTTTTCGGCCTTAAAAATTGATGTCCATATAGAATCAGTTGTGGTATCCATATCTACCACATTTTCATCCATTATCATCATGGCATGGTTCTTGATCATAAATTGTGCTTGATATTTTGTCATGTAATCACTAATTTCTCCAAAGCTTAGATGTGGGGCTACCTGAACTAGAAATCGTTCTCTCTTTCTTTTCTCGGTGTCTAGTGCAATAGCCCATTTTTTAGTAATCTTGTCATCCAACTTCTTTGGTAATGCATAGGCAAATTCCATTGGAACTTTCTTGAATTTGATCATCATTTGGATGAAAGCCTCTTCTATCTTGGTTTGATCTTCATTTGACATCTTGTCAAATCTATCTAGTATGGGATTGGTAAGATCTCCATGTTCAATTATGTCTTCAATAATTTCATCTATTGATTTTACCTTGTTACTGACCACCTTAAATTGATGGATGTCATCTTTAGTCTCAGTCTCCTCAAGATCTTCTTTACTTCTTATCAGTTTTCTCCTTTTCTTTGGTGCGTCAGCTACAACCTTGTTCTTTCTCTTGATATATTTCCTTGTCGGTGTAGCTAACCTCAGTTTTGTTACTTTCTCTGCTTCTTCCTTCTTGGGTGGTGAAGCTATAGTTGATGATCTTGTTTTCATACCTTCTTGTACTGGTAACTACTTCTTCATAGGAATTTCAAGTAGAGGAACTGGTGTGGGATCTTCTTCTTCATCAGACTTGATCTCCTCACTATCATATGGTTTGTCAACCAACTGTAACTAACCTTTGGTTGCCTATTCAATTGGTGTCTCTTCAGGTGTTTTAGACACATCTCCATATCTAGCAGTAAGATCTTTCTTCATCTTCTTTACCTTTCTAGATATTTTACTGATCTCTATACTTGTTGAGATTCTAGATTTGGCCTCTTCATGTACTCCGAACCTAGTGGAAATGGGATCTTTTGGTAATTCAAGTAGTGCATTAATAGATTTCAATGTGAAATCATGGTTCATTTCATAACCCATCAGTGCCAACCACTTTATCCTAGGTTCAACTACTTTTATCAAAGTATAATCTATGTTGACTACAAAACATATATCATTCTCAAATCTTTGAACTAATTCACTCAGAATTCTACTTCTTTTATGCATTTAGTCTAAAATTCTTTGAAGTATGCATCAAAATCTATATTCAATTTATCTCCTAACTTATTCATCATATCATTGATCTATTTTTTTATCGGTATATCTGGTTTCCAATTTACTTTTTCGATGCCAGGTACATACTTTTGTAGATAGAAAAATATGCAAACAAGTAGTGATCTGAACTTACATGTATTAGACTTCTTTTTTCTTATTATCTTCATATTTTCCTGAAGTTGATGAAACAATACCTTGGCAAGATCAACCTAGTGACCTTTCACCATAATTTTGTGTGCCATGTCTACTGCACTGTAGGGTATGTTGTTGAGTCTACTTGATTGAAATAACTTGTACCGAATCACATGTGCTGCGAACTTAACTGCTGGGTCTTTGATTGTTGAAATTTTTAGTGCCTAAATGTCCCATTGTGCTCTAGTATTTTTCTCAACATCCAATCATGATGAACTATGAAAATCTTTAGCCTTGTCAGTTTTAGGGAGCCCAGTAACCCTACTAATCATTTTCTTGTTGACCTCTATCGGTTTATCTAGCCATAATTTGTCATTGTGATACCTACTCAAAATGATTTTGATCCAATCTATCTTAAATGATTGCAGAAAGTGTGTGATACATGATAACCCTAATTCCTTAATCTTCTTGTGATCTATTTTCAATTTACCATTGGTGCTACAGATTTGTTGATATGCTGCAATAGTTTCAAAATCTCCAACTTCTCCAATTTTGCAATGAATATATGATCTTACATCTTCTATCAATAAAACCCTATTTGGTATGCTCGAAAAAGTGCCCATTGTATATATTTGTGCTGTGACCTTGGGATGTGGCTTAAACTTAGGTTCGTCAAAGTTTTTCCTAACGATTAGATTAACTTCCTCCTCAATACTTTATGATTTGCTTGTAGTCGATGTAGATGCCATAAATTGATTCTAGGGTTTCGGCAAGCAGCAGGATAAAAACTGTTTGATAGCAAATGAACTTACTCAAAATTGTCGAAGAGTGATGGCAGTTCAATCTAAAGTAGCCTTGAATCCTTCTGAAAAATCTTCTAGCTTGAATAATTCTCTGTGAAATCTCCACTCTTCAAAATTGCATTGACACAATAAACTCTGTTCCCATGTATTTATAGACTTTTCAATATTCCCGTTCAAACTTTCATGCAATAAATGCTTGACCTAACTTTCGGTATGAAACAACTGTCAGCTCGGTGACAACTGAAAGCTTTATCCACTTAGTTAACATAGGATTTCTTTGTCGGTTGATACATGTGCTTGATTAACCTTAGATAGTGATTATCGATGGGTAACCAACTCTCGGTCTCTCTTTTATTGACTCTATAACATTGTTAGCTGATAACATATAAACCATAGTGCATCTTTATTCATGCTGATTTGGTATAAGTACATCTTGTATAAGGAACTGTATGTAAAATGTGATTATTAGAAATGTCAGTCCCATACATACCTTTTTCACCTTAAGTGGAGGTACCGATGTCACCCAATCCAGTAGACAAGGTTTCACCGACATCATTACTTGACTCAGCATTTTCATTAGATGCCTTCTTCCACATAGTGTTCCTTAACTTTGTGATATCTACGATAGTATATCCACTCTCAAATATATGGTTTTCATCTGGTGTTCAGTCTCTGCAATTCTTGCATAAATGACCGACCCTATGATAGTGCATACAAGCCATTCTAGTGCTTGTCCAACTTATTGATTGTCTAATCTGACTCTTTTTGTAACAATTTACTACAATGTGTCCATATCTACCACAAGCAGTACAATTAGCCCATGTATTATAATCCCAAACATAAGAGTTACCTTGTCTCTTTGGTTGATAGGGCTTTCACTGTGTTTGCTACTTAGGAGTCCATACTTGCTTCATCTTAGCCTTACACTCTTGTGTAGTGTGTCCATGTTTATTACAAGTATAGCATATTTTCTCCATAGTGGTATTGTTAGCAATATCATTCTATTTAGCTCTACACTCATATGCTGGATGTCCAAACTTACCACAGTAATAACAATATCCATTAAAATTAGTGTACACTAGGGAAAGTGCCTTCATAGAATTAAGGTTAATCAATAATTGAAAATAGTAACTAAATACAACTACAAAGCAATAGAGCAACTATTTAGCAAAATAATGACTAATTGAGCATCCTATGGCTCTCTAACTAAGAATGTTAATGAATAGCTCTCATCAAGCTTCCATTAATGACAGTCCTAGAATGAGAATGATAAAGATAACAATGCTATTGCTAACAATTAGATCAAAGTAAATGCTAAAATGCTTCTCAAATGCCTTTCTAAGCTCAAATTGCAAGAGGTTCAATGCAATTCTCATATGTGTGGATGATCATTATGAAGGAATTAGGCCTTCCTTTTATAGATTTTCCAATGGTAGGGGGTGTAGTTGTATTTGATCATGGTTAAACCTTAGTTGAGTCCTTGGTTCCACCTTTTGAAGAAAAAGAAAAGTTTGTGTCCTTAAAGCTTGGGACAAGTAGACAAGATCAATGGTCAAGATTCCTTTTCACTTTGAGTGATTGAGATTGAATTTGGCTTGATCCATGTGAATGCCTTTCCTTTATTCTCATTGGTTGATTGATTTTCCTCTCTTTGTGGTTGTTGAGTGTAATTAGAATTTATTAATTGATTTAAATGAATTTGTTTAGCCATGTACCCCTTGAATGGGTTGAATTTAATTTAATCCAAGACTATACAATTAATTGATTTAATTTTATTTTGATTTGATTTCACTTGATTAAAGTGCTCTCAATTTTGATTATGATTGAATTAAGATTTGATTTTTGTTTTGATTGGCTAATTGTGCATTGTGATTCAATTGATTCAATTATGTCCTTGATTTGCCTTGATTTGACTCAATTTTCTTTGAATTAGTCTTTGTCCATTTTCAGGGGATTACAAATGCCCCTCTTTGAGTTGATGTGTGAAGTATGTCAATTCAAAGAATACTCTGATTTTGCTTGATGATAGGTCTTGATTCATTGATGGTTAATCTCTGATGTGGTTTGGTGTGTTTCGATGGTCGATCTTGATTTTTGATATGAGGTTGATGCATATATGATCGATATGAAACTCTCCTGATATGGTTTCTTGATGATCGTTTTGATATGATGGTCATTCTGATGATGAATTTTGATATGATGTTTGATTTGATATGATGATTTTGATATGATACTTGCTATGATGATTGATTTCGATGTGATGCCCATTCGTTTGATGATGAAATTTTTTTTGATAAAATCTTTCACTTTGATTTGATGATCGGTCTCTTGATTATCGATGATGTTGTTGTTGATTATCCAATGGTATGCCCCCTCAAAAATGAAATAAAATTCATACTTGATTTGATCGATGATTAATTCAGGATTGATGTTGTTTATTTGATTTTAATAAAGTTTAATTTTTTTGATGAATTTTATTTGTATTTCTGATATCGATGTTGAATTCATTTAATTTTAAATGCCCCAGTGTCAATTATTATGATGATCACATCATTTTATTAAGTCAAATGGGGTAACAATGTACTTGCATAGGTTAAATTTACCTCCTTTTAGGTCAAAAACCTATATAAAGGGGTCAAAATCCCTTTTCACTATTCACTTACCATTTACTTTTGACTTTTTCTCTCACTTGTCTTTTTCACTTGCCACGATGTCTGTCCCTATCCGTGAGCATCAGTTTGAGAAATGCCGATGATATCATTGACTGCCTAGCTCAGGACCTCCGATGAGTACTTGTACCTTTCCCTTTTTTCCATTTATAGCATTTTAAATTTTTTTTTCCAATTTTTCTAGATAAACAACCCTTTTTTTGCATTTTTTCCATAAATGGGCACTTTTGCCACTTTTAAGGGCGCTTTTGCCTCTAAATGTGTGCTTCCGCACTTTTAAATGATGCTTCCACAAATCGTTATGGTGCTCTTGCTCACCAAAATTAAGCCCTTCCGCACTTTTACAATTTATTTGCGCACTTTTACCTAGGTTTAGCACTTTCGCAACTTTAACCTATGCTTTCGCTAATTTTTCACACTTTTACAACTTTTAAGAGCACTTTTAAGGTGTATTTGGGTGCTTTTGAAATTTTCACCACTTTGTCTATATAGATGTGCGCTTTTACTCCTTTAGGTAGCACTTTCGATGTTTGCCGCTTTTACTCCATAAAACAATGCTTTTACTTTGCAAAATTTTAGTTTTTTGGATTTTTGACCAATTTGCAATTTTGTCGATGTCATTAATTGATTGTTAGGTTTATGTTCCCAATTTTTGAGATTTTGTAACAAGTTGTAAGGTGTCAGTTAGGTTTTAGTTATAGTTAGGATATTTTCCATCTATCTAGATTCAGATGATGGGTGAAGATAAAATTTATGTTCTATCTATGTAGAAACATGAAATTTGATTGTGGTTTTGATAATTGTTGATGAATTTTTGATCGACTTAGAATAATCCCAATAATTTCTAATTTCCTTTTTGATGTATTTAATCTTTCTTTTTGTAGTTGGAGCTTGGTTCTCTACGTATTCGCAGTTCTTATCCATTATCCTGGGACATGATTCCTGCTTTGAGTGCTGTTGAGCGTTGACATATTACATGGTGTGGTCTGTCATTCCTTCTCTACCTTCCTCAATTCTGTGTGAATTGGGGTCTTATTACTGCTATGGCTGAGTGTTGGCACTCAGACCATAACACATTCCATCTTCCTATGGGTGAGAAGACCATCACCCCTGAGGATGTGTATCATCTTCTCTATTTTCTGACTTGAGGAGAGCTCATATATTATGACACTGTGTATGATGGTTCAGCCTGTCACTAAGTATTTGGTGATGCTTCTATTGGTGATCAACATATTTAGTGGGCTCAGTTCATCTTGTTCCCTATGTTACCTGCTATTCTTGGTACTCTTATTGGTGGTTTTCTACTTTTGGACTGGCGTGGACATGGATTTTTTTTTGGTCAGGGTCCGATTTTGGAGGATTTGATGGCGGATCCTTGTCATTTCGATTGGGGTTCATGTTTATTAGCATAGTTATATCATGAGTTGCACACTGTCGTGTATAGAAATTCTACTACTTTGATTGCTGGAGCCATTTTATTACAGTTGTGGACTTGGGAGCACTTTCCAGTGACACGTCCTGTGACTGCTCGAGATCATCCAGTTGGTTGGCCGTTTGCATGGATGTACAGTGGCATTATTAGGCAGACCCATATGGGTAAGCTTGATTACTGGCGACATCAGATAGATGACATGGATACTATCATTTGGAGGCCCTATATTGGATGTGAGACTTGGCCAGAGGATGATAGTGAGCTTTCTTATATGTTTTGTCCTCATTGGATGATTGGTCGGTCTACCTTTGTGATTGAGAGATTTTGCTTCCGCTATGTGTTCTGTCAGTATGGGTGCATTTAGGATATGCCTCAGGGTGTAGTGATGTATGCTCATGTTTAGGCCAAGAGATCATTATGGGGCCCTTGTGTTGATTATGGCACAGTTGTTTGAGAGATTCAGGATCTAGGTTATCATCCCTGGAACCCTAGGTCACAGGTGATGGATGCTAGCATTACATATGAGTATGGTGCCTGGTTACATAGGTATCCTTTTCCTAGATTTACTAATCCTGCTGAGAGGATTCCTAGCATTGAGGAGTTATCTGATGGAGATGATGAAGCTGATGAGGATGGGGGTGATGATGATGATGATGGAGATGATGATGAAGGTGGTGGTTGTCATGGTAGGATCAGGGGTTGATGTGGATGATAGGGTTGTCATGGAGCTAGAGCAAGTTGTATACAGATACCAGTGTTAGCTATTGCTCCTATTCCTCCTAGAGTTGGAGATTAGGGTGGAGATGGACGAGTGGATAGACTTTTACATTAGGTGGCTAGAGTTTCTATACAGAGGCCTCATGTTAGATGAGAGAGAGCTATTGATGTAGAGATTGCACAGGTGTTTCTTGATCAGGCACAGGGTCCTCTTGCTTAGCAGGTCATTCCTCCTTTGGTTCCTCCTATTATTCCTTCTGTTGTTCCTACTATTCAGGCACATGGTACTACTTCGATGCCATCATCTTCATCACATCCTTCTTCTTCTCAATTTGTTCCCTTGTTGGTTTATCCATCTTCATCTGCTCCTTCTTATACTCCACTTCCATAGTCTACTATAGCTCAGGGTTTTTCCCCTGCCTCAGCATCAGATGTTGCTTCTTTATAGACTCATATATCTTCTATTCAGCAACAAGTTTCATAGATGAGTTCTATGATGTAGTCATTTATGGTAGCTATGAGTCAGCATGGGTTACAAACTACTTCGAGCCATCCACCAGATAGTGCACCTAGTCCTCAGAATGCTGATGATGGTGATGATTCTCTGCTTGAGTGGTTTTATATGATCTTTCCTTTCCTTGTTATCATCAAGACATTGGATTCATGTTGTATCATTTTTTATTAGTTGATGCTTATTTTATGTTGATACTTTGATATCTGATTGGACACTAATTTCTAGATATTGCTTTCTTGATGATCATGTTATAGACTTTGATTTATGATTTATTTATGATGATGGTACCATAGACTCTGATACTTTGATTGATTTGACTATATATGATGTCATCATGTGTTAGATTTCTTTCTAGATGTTTCATATGATATGAAACTATATAATTCTATATGATTTTGTTTTATTTTTGTAGAATGGAATTTTCTCATGTATGCATATGTTCTAATGATGGTGAAATGGTTGTCTTATATATGACATAGAATAAATGAATGCAATATGTAATGGTTTATTTACTTTATGTTTTTGATGGATATTTAGATGAATAATGACTCTATTACTTTTGATATGTAGATGTGATGCAATGATGGTCTTTTCAATGATATATGTATGAATGGTACTATTATGAATGAGATGTTTGTAATGCATGATTTTAATGAATGCAATGATTTTTACTTAATACAATGTCATGTTATGGATGTAGTTTAATGTTGCTAATGACCTTTCAAATGTATGAACTTGTAATGATAATGATGAACTTAATAATGTATGATCCTAATAATTCAAATGTTTGGACACATTTCAATTAATGCAAGACTTTAAATGATAATGATTTAATCAATGCAATTAACCTAATGCAATGCTTTTTTAAGACTTAATGATAATGATTTAATTAATGCCAATGACCTAATGTAATGCACTTTGTTTTTTATTTCCAACACACTCAATCCTATATAATTGATTTTTGATGATTTTTTTGATTGTTTGATTTGCCTACACCCCCTTTTTTATTTAATTTCCCCTCTTGCAAATTAAGCTAAGTAAGGAAAAAAAATATATACAATGCACTTAATGTAAAATGAATGCAACTAACTCTCATTATTCAAAATTTGGAGCTTATAATCATCATTGAGTGCTTTTGGAATGCCATTTTAGTACAACCATCACTAGTTTAACTATGATGATATGAATACTTTTCACATCTTTGTTTTCTTTCCCATCAGTCCCTTTAGTACAACTATCATTGATTGAAGCCAATCATGAGAGTGTGAATATTGATTTTGTTAGATTCTATGTTGCAAGTGGATTTTGGTATTATGATATTGAAGATCATAATAGCCAAGGTATTCGTTTGCGTAAACAAGCAGAAATCTCAGTTTTATCGTATATACAAGTCCTTGATGATTCTTTGATGATCACGTACTTAGAAAAATAATACATGATTTGAAACTTTGATTTTAAGACAGTCATTCAAAAATCAATAAAATATCATCCTTTCATCATAGCTTGTCTAGTCTAAAACTTTAATCGACTTGCTAGAAAAAAATGATTTCATCAATTGAGTCAACACTTAGAAATTTTTTTTGCCATGTTTTTCAAATCCATAGTTCAAGTGTAGTTCCATCCATTTCAAATTTTTAATCCTGATAAAGATAAGGTCATTGAAGTTCTTGGATCAATTTTTCATTTTTAGGCTCAAGTTGGATTGGGATGTAGATTTGATTAAGTGTTCCTCTTTCGAGTGTGATGAATTGATTCTCTGATTGAATAAAGCTTGTTTTGATGAATCCTTTCTCCTTTGGAGTAGATTGTCCCTAGTTTTATATTGATTTCATTTGTGGGACTTAGGACAATTTTTCGATTAGGTGACCAAAATCTTGAGGTATTTGCAAATGCAACTGTGGGGTTTTATTATGCAATATGTACACATGCTGGTGAATGCAATATTTACAAGGTGACCTTCTAGGTATGCAACTGACTTGGACTTTCAATGGCACCTATTTACGAGGTTTTCACCGATTGAATGGATCTAGCTCTTTTTTCTATTTTTAAAGCTTTTCTCTTTTTTTTGCTACCAAGGTGCCTATTTGCTAGGTTTTCACCAAGGCACTTTTTCTTCTTTTTTTAATTTTTTTTAATTTTTCTCTTTTTCAATTTTTTTCTTTTTTTTTAGGATCATATATGAATGTTTTTGCTTTCTTCATGCTCAATTTTTCATTGTTTTTGATCTTTTCTTCTTTTCAAATGTTTTGGTCTTTTTCAGGATCTCTTTTCACTATGTACAATAAATATGATGCTACTCCATCTGATACTCTCTATCCTCTTTTATCTTCCTCATGTGTTAAACTTCTTGAGATGTATGCTGTTGATTAGCTCTTGCAGTTATTCACCATCACAATCTGCTAGCTTGTATGTGCCAGTCCCAAAATCTTCAACAATGAGAAATGGTCCTAACCAGTTCACTTCCCACTTTCCTTTCTTCTCCCTTTCTACTTGGTTCTTAGGATTTTCCCTCAAAACTAAATCCCCTATTTGAAATGTCCTTGGCTTGATGTGTTTATTGTAAGATTTTGACACCCTATTTTGGTAAACCTTTAAGTGATCAAATGCTTGCTTTTATTTTTCATCTAAAAGTTCTAGCTCTTGTAGTCTTGCAACCCTATAGTCTTCTTCATTGATCAACCCATGCATAGATATTCTCAAAGATGGAAGTTCAACCTCTAAAGGCAAAACTACTTTTGTGCCAAAGACTAATGAGAAAGGTGTAGCCCCTGTTGGCATTCTAATGCTCATTCTATAAGCCCATAAGGTTAGGTTTATCTTGATGTGCCAATCCCTTCCTGAATTATCCACTGTTCTCTTCAAAATTTTTAAGATATTTTTTTTTGTTGCTTCATCTTGTCCATTACCTTGAGAGTAATAGATTGAAGAGGAATGATGAATCATGTGAAACTTAGTGCATAATTCCATTAAGTCTTTGTTCTTGAAATGCCTTGCATTATCTGTTATAATGGCATGAGGTATGCCATATCTACAAATTATATGATTAAGGATAAACAAAGAAATTTGTTTACCTATTGTAGTTGATAGGGGTACAACTTCCACCCACTTAGTAAAATATTTAGTTGTTGTGATGATAAATTTATGACCATTCGAAGATGGTGGATAAATCATCCCTATTAGGTCTAGCCCCCACTGATAAAATGGCCATGGTGTTGTCATAGGATGAAGTTCTTGTGCAGGAGCATGTATCAAATTCCCATGGAATTGACATTTCTTACAAGTTTTTGCAAAGTCACATGAATATTTTTCCATGGTAGGCCAAAAATATCCCATCCTTAGAAGTTTCTTGGCTAGGGATAATTTGTTTGAGTGTGATCCAAAAATTCCTTCGTGGATTTATCGTAAGGAGAAATTTGATTCTTCCTCTTCTAAACACCTAAGGAGCATTCTGTCAAGAATTTTTCGATACAATGTTTCAAAAACTATAGTATATTTGGTGGCTTGTCGAATGAAGCTTTTCTTTTGGTTTTTGGTTTGGTTTAAGGGAAGGATTTGATCCTTTAAGTAAGTATAAATTGGGCCATACCAGGGTGATTCATTTGTAGTTAGAAAAAAAATGGTGTGAGGGTGGGTTGGGTCATACGCAGGTTGAATTACTTCTTCTATCAAGAACTTGTATCTATCATTCTTATGAGGTGTCTACAAAAGTGAGGCCAAAGTTGCCATAGCATCCGCTACTTTGTTCTTTTCTCTCGGTACTTGCTCAAATGTAATGAGTATGAAATAATTCTTGAGATTGTCCACCATGGTTTTATAGGGTACTAATTTTTCATCCTTTGTTTGATATTCTTCATTAACTTGATTTATGACCAATTGTGAATCTCCATAAACTTTTAATTCTATCACTTTCCACTCTAATGCCAACTTCATTCCAATAACCAATGCTTCATACTCTACTATATTGTTTGTGGATTGAAATAAATTTTTTTAGGATTTGGGATAGTAGAGCCTTGAGGAGTGATGAGAAGTATGCTCGCTCCTGATCCATGATGAGTGTAAGAACCATCAAAATAAAGCTGCCATGTTTTTTCCTCAACATTTACAATCTTTGAATATGGGAATTCAATTTGTATAGGATGATCATTGTGAAGTGGTGCTTCTTCTAATTGGTCTGCAATTACTTGACCTTTGATAGATTTTCTATCAACATATTCTATGTCGAATTCACTTAGTATCATCACCCACTTTGCTAGTCTTCCATTCAATGCTATTTTGCTTAGTAGATACTTCAAAGGGTCAATTTTGGCAATGAGCCTTATCTTGTGGGCTAGCATATAATAGTGTAATTTTTGTGAAGAAAAAACTCAGCCAAGCATGCCCTTTCCATAAATGTATATTTTAGCTCATATTTGACTAAGGTTCTACTAATGTAGTAAATTGCCTTCTCTTTTCTTATTTCATCCTCTTGTGCTAAAAGTGCCCCCAATGAATTCTCTGTTGCTAAAATGTATAAGATCAAGGGCTTGCCTCTAATAGGTGGCATCAAGATTGGTGGATTCATAAGATATTTATTTAATAGACTAAAGGCTTCTTCACACTTTTCATCCCATTTGAATATTGTATCTTTGTGCAAGAGTTGATTGAAATTGTGGCATTTTTCTACTAATTGGGAGATAAATCTCCTTATGGATTGGATCCTTCCTTGTAAAGATCTCATCTGACTAATGTTCTTGGGTGCTTCCATTTCCATTATAGCCTTCACTTTAGCGGGATCAACCTCTATCCCTTTGGCAGATACAATGTAACCTAAGAGTTTTCCTGATTGCACTCTGAATGCATATTTCTTTGGGTTGAGTCTCACTTTGAATTCTTCTAGCCTTTCAAAAAATTTCACCAAAATTGGAAGGTGTTCTTTTCTTGAATGAGATTTGGCTAATATGTCATCCGCATAATCCTCCATGAATTTATGCATCATATCATGAAATATTGTGGTCATTGCTCTTTGATAGGTCACTCCTACATTCTGTCATGCCCAAAAAAATAAACAACCAAAAACGTAACAATTTTTTTTTTAAAGGGTGAAATGCAATAACATATGTCATTGTCACGTACTTCGATCTACTTAGCCAAAGATCAACACAGATACGCCTATGCTGGAAATGGTTAGGGATATGCTTGTAATGACAATAACAAGAAGTGGATCTATCAAGGGAAATCTATCTCAACTAAGCCCTCAACAAGAAAACATTGCCGGTCCTGCTATCAGGATGAACTTTAATTGAATTGACTAATATCTTGTTAAGAGGTTCCACTGCTAGATGTGTATGAATATAAACCCGACAAAAAAATACTAGATTAATCATTTAAATCATTCTTAGTTAGGTTGGAACATAATACTGCTAACTAAAAATCTAATTCATTAATTACCAAAATTAGAATTTAATGGCTAAAGGATTATAATTGGCACCTAAAAACTAATGTCCTGCTCCAATAACCCTCACCTAAAGATTCACCATACCTATCACTTCCTAATACTATGTTCTATCCTCTAAAAGAATTCTAACATAACAACAGGTAATTATTTCCTAAACATCTTGTACTCATCCCTTAATTAACTAATTGATTTATTTATTGAACCCATGACCTACTAAAACGTTTAGTAAGTAATTGGACAATCATCTTAAGTGTCAATAAGTCCCCGGGGTTTAACATAGCTGGTCTAAAATAGACAGGTCACCAAATTAATTAAACTTAAACATTACTTAATATTTTAACATATTAAAAGTTAAATAAGGATATCATCTCCTAACCATATCCTAACATTAAAACTATCCCTAGAATAATTTATCCTTAAAAAGGAAAGTTAGTGCATAATTCACTCTATACACAACTCATCTAACCTATAACTTAATTACCCCATTTACTAATAATTACAAGGAAAGGAATAACAAATAATTAAAATTAGCAAGGAAAGAAAATTCAAATTCTAAAAAGGCTAGTCTACCCCCTATGCTAACCTACATCACCCACTAGCCAATCATAAAGCCAAGGGGAGCGCACTTTTAAGAGGACAAAGGAAAGACAAGCTTTGAGGGCCCCACCAATCTCATGGATGGGATTTTCGCACAACCCAAGGCTAGAGAAAATTAAGAAGATGTTTAAAGTCAATGCAACAAACAAGACAAGTGTGCTGCATTCCCCAAGAAGATGACCAAGTGGATGGTGCGCCTAGCAAGGAGGAAGGACTGTTTTAATGACAAAAGAGAAGGTGTCAGATCTTCAAGAACATAATAAGGTACGCATGTAAGAGGTAGTTGAAAGGTGGATAGTCCATTATACCATGTCAGCCATGTCTACATGGAGATAAAGTAAAAAGCAAGGCAAATGAAATCCTTGGTAAGTGTCACTTCCTAAAAGTCCTTCTACCCACGTAGGGAAAAGAATGATGATAAAAAATTTAATGTTATCTCTGCCATGCCTCTCTCCTGCGCCTAGGAAGAGGACTTTGTGGGGGCCACTAACAAGTGGGGAAGGCCTAAAAGTGATATTTTATTTGTGAACTTTATTAAGACCCCATAAAACATGATTTGGTGAGTAAATGACATGGTAATAGGTAGATTAGAGTATGTTTTAGTTTAGGTAGTTTTGTTTAGTGTATAAACAAAAATAAGGAATATTCTCTGTGTAGTATGGGGATAATTTTTATCCCCATACATTTTCCAGAGAGCAAAATTGCTCTTATAAATTCTGGAAGTGTCTCTTTTTTTTCAATATGACAAATACTACAACAACTTGATTTCTTTATTTTATTTACTAGACATAGGTGAGGTGTTTAGAATACACTTAGTGGTTCAAATTAAGAGTTGCTCAAGAAGGTAATGAGTAATTCTAGAATGTATATATGTCTCTTATTGACATCTCATCTTATCAGTTATTCCATGGATAATTCTTTTGAAAGAGAATAAGGAATGATCAAGTTTCTTCATCCAAGTATAGTCTTCTTAAGTATGAGTTTGATCTAAAATTAGATAGATTGCAGTGAGCTTACAACTATGAATCCAAATATTAAGAGTCTCATGGCTATCCATATTAATGAAATTTTACATACTATTGAATGATTTTCATAACCTTTCTTGCCAACCTTGAATAACTTTTTTTTTTAAAAGAAAATAACTCCACTATCTTAAGAAGCAAAAATCAATTAGACAAGATAGAAATACATTGCATTTTCATTATAGACATCCTATCAATTTCATTACATAATCTCTATGGTGAAGAAGCATTTACATTACAATTATATATTACACTTTGATGGAATACTCAATGAGAGATCAACATAAAAGAGCTACTTCACTTCATCATATTACATACACCTTTTCATATACATCTACTATTTTACAATGAACTCAATAATGGAAATTCTTTACAATATACAAGAGAGAAAGATCTCCTTCAAGGTCAATATTACAACAACCTAGGAGAGTTGATACAAGCTCAACAAGAGAAACTTCTTCAAGCTTTTCCACTTGGGTGTTGACCTCAAAACCTGCAACAAAGGGGAGAACCATGGGTGCTCACCACCCAACCAAGGTCTCTTATGAGACCACCCCCAAGCTTGGAGAACCAAGGCTAAACGGGTATGCAACAAGATCAACAAGATGCTCACAAACAATTTACACAATGCACATACAACAAATTACTCCCTTCCAAGGTTACACAAATGAGTCTTACAAGCTCATTGAGAGGGTGGAGGTGGGATTTTCCAAGGGGAGAATGCCATTACATACAAATTTTCTCACCATGAGTATTCAAATGCCTCTTCAAGGCTACATATCCAAATGCCTCTTCAAGGCTACATATCCAAATGCCTCTTCAAGGCTACATTTCCATGCATATCCAAATGCCTCTTCATACACATACTTTGCTTAACATCCTCTTCAAAATACAAGAATGCAATGGCTTCCATGGTGCCCATACACCATGGACTTATCCCTCTTCTCCAAGAGAAGAGACTCTCACCTCATGGAGAGCCCAACTAACCCCTCCACCCATAGGCCACTTCTTCCCTTCCCAAAGGGTGAGTAATGCCTCACACCCATAAACAAGAACTCCCTCAATCAAGCAAAAGAACAAGATCAAACCATGAAATCAAACCCAAAATCCCTCCCTTACAACACATTGCCACAACAAGAATCAAGATTCATATACATGAGAGGGAAAGATACAAGCTAATCTAATGCACAAGTAGAAAGACTCCATGAGAAGAGTAACCAACCTCCACAAGTGTGATGGAAATGGAAATTTGAGAAGAGCTTATCCACTTTTTCTTCCTCCTCCAAAACCCTAAAGTCTCTAAAAATTAGAGAGTGGGTGAACACCCTCTAATTCTATCCAAGGCCTCTAAAAAGGGCTCCAAATTCTACCCACCCACCAATCATAATTGCAGATTTGACTCTAAGGTCTCCTTGATTTCCCTTGTCCCCCCATGATTAATGCTTGATTGGAAGGAAAGGTGAAGTTGGGTAAGAATCAAGATCCATCCAATCTCGTAGGTAAGGGTAAATGGGTCAAAAAAAGGGTTGCCAAAGTCTCTAGGGGGTTTAGGGTATGCTCAAAACCTTCCTAACCCATACCCCTAACATTAAGATACATAAATTATGCAAAAAAATGACCCCTAGAACTCCTTATTGGCCTCTAGAAGTGGCTGGAATAAAATAAATTTAAATGAGTACATTACAAGTGTCAAGTGACACTAACAATTGCACATTACATACAAATGCCAAGAAAGACAACACGAAGCTAACTACTAATGCACAAGAAAATTCACTTTTACGACAAGTTCACATTACAACGAGGCTTTGTAATCCCACATGGGACTAAGCCTTGGTTTACTCAGTACACATGTGTTTAACCTTGGTTCTCCGATAATTCCCATGGTTCTCGTACCTGCACACTTCACTTCGAGCATCAGTAGTTCAAGATGATAACATTACATGAAATATACATATTCAATTTCCTATTTAGTATCATAACTCAATATGTATAGCTCAATTCAAATCACAATTTTTCATTCAATAATATTCGAACATCATAAGTACATAATCATCATGTGCAGTAATCAAATCTAATCATGAATAATTCACTTAATCAATGATGCATAACAAAAATCATGATGTACTCTAGATTCACATCCACACCTACATAATATAATAATCACCATCAAAATATCATATCCCGAGTCTCAATCCAAAATAGATCAACAAATGTATCACTGTATCAAAATGCAGAAAAAGAAAGATGCTATGACGGGTCAGGGTGAGGCCTCACACATTCTTTAACCCAAATGGCATAACGTTCCAACAAAATGTACCCCATGCACATGTAAAAGTGGTCTTATCTTGGTCTTCTGGTGCTATCTTGATCTGATTATACCCACTAAATCCATCCATGAGTGAGAAAATAGAGTGCCCCACCGTTAAATCTACAATGGCATCAATACTCAGAAGTGGAAAATTGTCCTTAGGACATGCCAAGTTTAAGTATCTAAAGTCCATGCAGATTCTGATGGATTTGTTTGCTTTTGATACTGGCACTATATTTGAGATCCATTGTGCATAATCAATGGCCCTTATAAATCCCACCTTCAATAGTTTTTCTAACTCCACTTTGACAAGTAGGGCTATATGAGGATGCATTTTCCTTAGTTTTTGCTTAATGGGTTTTGCTCCTTCCTTGATATTGAGATGATGCATTATCAGATTTGGGTCTAAACCCAGCATGTCATCATAAGACCATGCAAAGTTAACTTGTCTTTCTTTAAAGAACTTGATGAATTCTATTCTTTCTTTGCTAGATAAGGATGTTGCTAAGTTGATGAACTTCGGCTCTGTTTCTGATCCAATGTTTACTTTTTTTGTTGGCTTGATTAAGATCAGAGATCTTTCTTCATAGTGTTCTAGTAGAACATCCAGACTCCCTTCCATAGGTGCCTCAGTTGGGTTTTCACCTTTGGAAACATCCTTTATTTCTTTGTTTTTTTCTCTATCTAATGTTGCCACAAAGTGGTTTTCAACACTTGATTCTTTTCCTTTTCTATTTTTTTAAATTTTTAAATTTTTTCTTGAATTAGAAGTTTGGATGCTCCCTTTGATCATTTATTCTTGATATTCTCTGATAGAAGAAGGTTCAACCGCATTGAGGTATTGGGACAACATGTTGTCATTCAAGAAAATTGGCAAGGTAGTTGGTTCAATGGCATTCCATTCAATTAGGTTCGGATGAATGAGAGTTAATGGGTCAAAACTTGGGTTTGTCTCAATTGGGTTTAAGGTATAGATCTCATTATCAGAGGGTTCGTACATCGTATCTTGAAAATATTGGACATGTGCTTTCTCTAAATGTTCTAAAGAAGAAGGATCAAAGTCCCCCTCACTAGAGTCCTCTTGGGTTTTTGTGGGATAGAACTCACGTGGATTAAACCTAGCATTTGATTCTTCCATAGTAGGTCTCCATGAAGGAACATATGGTTCACCTACCCACTGATTGATTTCTATCTCTATACTTGGTACATCATTTAGAATCACTTGGCTAGAACTAGATGCTTGATTTAAAGTTGATTCTATCATGGGTCCTTTATTTTTGGGAGAAGAAAAGGTATGAATAACATCAATACCCTTGTCTTGGCATGACTCATTTGATAAGGTCTCCCATTCCCATTCATTAGAATCCTCATCACTATGAGACTCTAATTGTAATATTTGGCTATAAAGTTGGGGATGATGTTTTTGAGTGTATCCTTCTTCAAGATACCCTATTCCTACTTTCTCCTTAGAATATCACCATGTACTTTCTAAGGGTTCAATGATCCCTTCATTCTTTGTGCCTAAAGGTCCTTGACCTTTGTATCCCATCTTTTGCATGATTGCAAACCCTTTCCCATATTGATGTGTGGGAATGATTATGTTTTGGATATGTTTGACATGGGCACTTGATTCTTCATCCTTGTAAAACTAGTTTAAAATTTCATTGTTCTCTTCATCCATGGCAGAGGATGTACTTGCCCTCACAAAGTTATCATTATATCTATGAGGCAGATTTGAGGGTTTCCCAAAGGACTTGGGTGATAAAGGTACTCCCTTTTGCTTAATCTTAAATTGTTTATCAAAAAATTTCATCATTTGGTCCATCTTTTGATAATGGGCCTCTTTGGTGAACACTTGAGTAGCTTGTATATGATCTTCTTTTATTTCTTCAATAATGTTATCCTCGTTAACCCTCTCTTTTCCTTTAGTCAAATTAGTTGGGTTAATGAGTTTTGATTTGTCTTCAATAATAACTTCTTCTTTCATCTTTTCTTTTCCCTTCAACCAAGAAGTGTTTTTAGAATTTTGACCTTGCTCCATTTGCTTAGGTATAGAACCTTTAGTATTATGTGGGACTAGGGAGTTATTGATAGGCTTGACATTATTACAATATTGGAATGGATTGAGGTCTCCACTTACCATTATCTCTTGACCTAGATATGGGAACTTTAAGCATTGATGATAAGTTGATGGCACGACTTGCATTTCATGGATCCATGCCCTTCCTAAAAAAATATTGTAAGTCAATTTTAAGTCTAACACTTGGCATATGGTCTCTTTTTGCATGGAACCAATTCTTATGGGTAAGACTATAACTCCTCTTGATGCTCTTTCTTCATCATCATAGGCTTTTATGGTTATTTTCTTCTTTGGGTCAATAGCCTCCTCAGAAAATCCTAGGGCTTTTACCAAGCTAAGGGTACAAATATTTAGGCTAGTACCTCCATCTATAAGGACTCTTTTCACCCTATGCTTGTGGATCAACACTTCTATGTGTAAAGGCAGATTTTGGGGATGATTAAGAGACATATCATCCTGTTCAGAAAATTATAGGCAATGAGGTGCGATTAGGTGCCCTACCATATTTTGGAATTTTTCTACCTCAAAATTTAGAGGCACATTTGTTTCCAACAAGGCTTTTTATAAGATATCCTTATGAATTGGTGATAGTTTGAGCAGCTCAAGAATAGAAATTTGAGTGGGAGTTCTTTGCAATTGATCTACCAAGTTGTATTGCTTTGATGATGATGTTGAAGCTTGGTTTGATATCACCACTTTTGGAGCATTGGTAGGTAGGATAATTTTTTATGCTTTCCCCCTAGTGACAACATTTGATGATACTTCCCTTGACTTATCTTTCACTATGATAACGTTTATGGTTTGATCTTCTCGTAGAGTGTTTATCATGTTATCATATGTGTGAACAAAGTTTAATTTCTCATTACCCTTCTTATGATTTTGATTCGATGACTCACCCTTCTCATGATTCAAAAAGGGATTCTTGTAAGCCATGTGATCCTCATTGTTTTGAGGCCCTTCAATTTTGATGGTCTTATTATCAATTAGATCTTGCACTAAGTGCTTCAATCTCATGCATTCATTGGTTGGATGACCTCTTTTTCGATGGTATTCACAATGATGAGATGCATTCCACCAATGAGGTTTGACTTTGGGTTCATAACTTGATATTTCGGGTAACGTGATAACTTGATTGGCCAATAAGGTTCTTAGTACATTCTCTAAAGGTTCACACAAGTAGGTGAATTTCATTTTATTATAGTTAGAGTTTGATTTTGATTTATCCCAAGTCTTATTGTTGGAAGTGTTGGGATTATTTTTGGAATTAAATGGATCTTTACTTGATTGATTAACATTATTTGAAGAATTAGCTCCATATGGTAGTATAAAAGGGGTAGACTTTAAGTTGTGTGCCTCCACATCTCCATCATTTACAAGGTTTTTATTGTTATTTTTTGTCCATGATTTAGATTTATCATTGTTATTCTTGGACCCTTGATTATTGAAATACTTAGGCACATAATTATTGTTGTTTCTTTTATTATTATTGTTGTTGTTGTTGTTGGATTTGTTATCCTTAAATAATTTCACTTCACCTCTTTTGACCAAGACATCTTCAATCTTTATCCCATTTTTGATGTGTTTCTCAAATGTTGGGGGACATTGAAGTTGTAATCTATAATTCATTTCTGAGGTCAAATTATTAGTGAAGATCTCCATCTTCTCTTTCTTTGGGATACTTCATGGATACCTTGCGAAAATGGTCCTCCACCTTTGTAGGAATCCTAAGAAGGACTCCCCATATTTCTATTTGGTATCACATAACTTGAGCATAGTAATTTTGTGCTCAATGTTGTAGGAGTAATGGGTTATGAACTTGGAGGCTAACTCCTCAAAGGAATTTATTCTGAGGGTTAGTTTTGAAAACCACTCCATTGTGGGACCTCCTAAGCTTCTAGGAAAGAGTCTCATTAGATAAGTATCATTGTGCATGAACTCTATGCTTAGGGAGAAAAACTCCCTTAAATGATCCTGTGGGTCTATTTTACCCATGTTTTTATTGTATTTAGGAAAGATGGTATTGAAAGGAAAAGATACCATTGCTAAACTTTTGTCGAAAGGAAAAGGACACAAAGCTTCTATGGAAAAGGCCTTAGGTTTGACTGCCTTCTTCATGGTATCGATTTTATCTTGGAAGGCCTTAATTTGTCTAGTCATAATGTTCATAGGATCATCTTGGTGTTGGTCTTTCTTAAGTTAGTCAATATCAAAGTCATAGGGTAGCTTTACCCCCTTTTGTGCTAGGTTTAGGAAGAAGTTCTCCCTATCTTTGTCTATTAATTTCTCCATAACCTCTAGGAAATCATTGTCTTGGGCAGCTTTCTCAACCCTTTCCTCAAGTGTCTCCTTAGGATTATAGTTGGCATTTTTGATATTGTGATAGGATGAATTCATATCACCAATCTCTTCAAGTCTTGGTTCAAACAGGTTTGTGAAAATTTCTTCTTGATTAGGATCTTTGAACACACTTTGGTACTCCACTTCTTGCCTTGGGTTTGCAAAGATAGTTCTATCTCCTGGTAATGATCCCCTATATGTTTGTGACTGTGTGGAAACTGAAATCCAACAAGGGTTTGTTTTGGAATGATCCTTGATTTGAAAATTGTTGATTTTTATTGAAGAGATTTAAAAATATAAGATGATTTTCAATGGATGTCTCTCACTTGTTTATGTATTGCAAAAACAATAATCACACATTCACTTGTTTCTTTTTACCCACTTAAACACAAAATATTTGATTTGAAGAATGTTATAACATGTTTTTTACAAGAATGCACTTCAAGCACCTACCTAGCACAAGATTTGGTTTGTAAACATGGCTCTACAAGGTGGTCTTGCTATTTTGTCAAGGATTTAATATATATTCCGTTCAAATAGACTGTAATCTCTCATCCTCCAAGTATGTTAGGAGGCTTCCCACATGCACTGAAGTATGATTTTGTTAAATCCGTGAGGACTACTAGAGGAAGGTTGAAAAATTAAAATCCATTTGTCATGCACCCCATTAAGGATACATGTGTTTCATTTTAGAGTGGGTTGGATTCCCGTGGTGAAAGCAAGCGTATCCCACTTTGGGTTGTCCCTCTCACTAGCCTCGTTAAGGCAAACTTGGGAGGTGAGCCCACTATTGCTCTAGCATGTATATGAAAAACAAGAAATGAACTTAGGCTGACAAGTTTGGGAGTTTGTTTCACTCAAAGAGTGAAGAGCATATCCCTATTGTCTTTCTTTGTTCCAAACACTTAAACACACGTTTGTTCTTTCCCAATTTCTTAACAAGGAAATTCTTAAAATTGAAGTGTGTAATTAATTTCCTATTTTATCTCAAGCTTATGTCAAAAGAATGCTGCAATTTAATCAAGTGCAAGCTTGAATAGAGAAATACCTTTTTCTTTTGTAGCTAGCCTAAGCTAGGGGCATTTTTGAAAGGTTTTTGACATTGTTTTTCAACTCACCTTCCTCCTCCAAATGTGCTTGTCCTCCAACAAGTTAGTCAACACCAACAATCACAATGAGGGGAAATCAAAGCAAAATGAATGAAGCAACTAATAATGTATTGAGCTTTTAAGGACCTTAATTGCAAAGTTTTAAGGAAAAATTGAACTTAAGGACTAAAAATCCAATTTAAAGATACAAATCTTGATTTATATGCTTCAATAACAGCAAGATATTTCTGATATACCTAGTTGTCTTCTTCTTGTGTTGTTTTGAGAACTACTTTGATATGAGCTATATTCTCCTTTTTTATCTTTTTGGCCAAAGCTTTGCCTTCCTGATTGAATTTTGTCTCTGGCTTTCTTTCCCTTTTATGCCTTGTCATCTTGCAGAATAAAAGTCATTTTGCCACAGTCAGATTAATTAATTCATAAAATTCTACAAAAGCGCACCAAAATTAATTAAAAGTGCTATTTTATTGCTCAAAAGCGTAGCTAATCTGATTGAAAGTGCTATTTAATTCTGTCAATAAACTACAAAAGCGCACAAATAAGTCTTAAAAGCACTACTAGATTAGGCAAAGGTGATAAAATTGATGCAAAAGTGCTAAGAAAAGTAGTAGAAGTGCCTAGTAGTCAGGAGAAAAGCACCCTTTTATGATGTAGAAGCACCGAAAGATAAGGTGACCAAAGACATGAATCACAAAGGTGCTGCAGATCGATGCAAAGGCACACAACTTTGCCACAGAAGCACCAGAATAGTTATTGAAAGTGTTGTTTCTTCTCGCAAAAGTGTTGCTTAAACTGGCAAAAGCGCTACTTCCTAAAAAAGCCGAGGGTTAATGATATACAAATTTGAAAATAATGTAAAATTTCCATATGATTAATGAAGTAGAGGACTCTGCCCCACGGTGGGCACCATTTTGTATACTAGGGAAAGTGCCTTCATAGAATTAAGGTTAATCAATAATTGAAAATAGTAACTAAATACAACCACAAAGCAATAGAGCAATTATTTAGCAAAATAATGACTAATTGAGCATCCTATGGCTCTCTAACTAAGAATGTTAATGAATAGCTCTCATCAAGCTTCCATTAATGACAGTCCTCGAATGAGAATGATAAAGATAACAGTGCTATTGCTCACAATTAGATCAAAGTAAATGCTAAAATGCTTCTCAAATGCCTTTCTAAGCTCAAATTGCAAGAGGTTCAATGCAATTCTCAGATGTGTGGATGATTATTATGAAGGAATTAGGCCTTCCTTTTATAGATTTTCCAATGGTAGGGGGTGTAGTTGTATTTGATCATGGTTAAACCTTGGTTGAGTACTTGGTTCCACCCTTTGAAGACAAAGCAAAGTTTGTGTCCTCAAAGCTTGAGACAAGTAGACAAGATCAATGGTCAAGATTCCTTTTCACTTTGAGTGATTGAGATTGAATTTGGCTTGATCCATGTGAATGCCTTTCCTTTATTCTCATTGGTTGATTGATTTTCCTCTCTTTGTGGTTGTTGAGAGCAATTAGAATTTATTAATTGATTTAAATGAATTTGTTTAACCATGTACCCCTTGAATGGGTTGAATTTAATTTAATCCAAGACTATAAAATTAATTGATTTTATTTTATTTTGATTTGATTTCATTTGTTAAAGTGCTCTCAATTTTGATTATGATTGAATTAAGATTTGATTTTTGTTTTGATTGGCTAATTGTGCATTGTGATTCAATTAATTCAATTATGTCCTTGATTTTCCTTGATTTGACTCAATTTTCTTTGAATTAGTCTTTATCCATTTTTAAGGGATTACACTTAGGAGTGACATGAGGTTTACCTTGTGCTTTGCTTCTACACACATTAGATGTATGTCCCG
This sequence comes from Chamaecyparis obtusa, assembly GCA_027943335.1. Lineage (NCBI taxonomy): Eukaryota > Viridiplantae > Streptophyta > Pinopsida > Cupressales > Cupressaceae > Chamaecyparis > Chamaecyparis obtusa. Next base: position 1,649,943 of record BSBK01002244.1, read on the forward strand.
CTTTGCCACAGTGATAACATGCCAACACTTTAGGTTTCTGATTTTGATTGTTGTTGACTTGTTCAACTTGTTGTGATGATTCTCCTTCACCAGTGTAGCCTATACCACCTCTACTCCCAAATCTTTTTGATTAGTCAGAAAATCAGCAATCTTCTTAGAACTATCCTCAACAAGTTTCTTCATTTCATTTTGTTGTTGTTGATTTTTCACTTCATTTCTCAGCTTCTCATTCTCTTCTCTAAGTCTTGCAACATCTTCTAGTCTTCTTGACAATTCTCCATTCACTTGGTTTACCTCTTGATTTACAGTCATCATTTGATTAGTTACTTGGAAATGATGATCAGTGAGTCTCTTTATTTCACTTTCTTCTTCTTGAAGTTGTTTAGTCATCTATCTTCGGTCATCAATAGCTAGATTCCTTTCTTACTCGGCTTGTCTTGCATTGTTCATTGTTTCTACCATTCTCACCATATGAGATTCTTGACTGATTTGTAGTGCTTTCACTTGATCAGTTAAATGTTGATTCTTTTCAAATAAATCAATGATTATGCTTTCAGATCCATCAGAGATGCTTCCAAAACTAGATCCAATATGCTTGAACATTTCATCAATAGGTTCTTCATGGTAACTGATCTCATTTTGTAGAATAGCTAGGTTCTTCCTTTCAACTAGTAATTTCTTCAGTCCTTCCTTAGCTTGTTTATACTATTCCACAAACATTTGCATTTGTATCTTCTGATTCTTTGTAATCTTATCAAGCTTGTATCTCTCCATGACTTAGATCTTTACCCTTTAGTGGTTAAACTATTCAATAAGAGAATTGAGCTCTAATACCAATTTTTTGAATTAGGAGAGATAGGTACTGAGAGGGGAGGGGTGAATTAGTGCCTTCAAAAACTTTACTTTTAAACCTTTCAGATATATAATTGTAAACAGTAATAACCGACCAAAAAAACTTGAATCTAATTGCATGAATCAATCATTCATTTAACTTATGAAAGTAAACAACATGAAATCAATATGAGAATCACATGACACAAGTATTTTGGTAACACAAAAACCCTTGTTAGAAGGTAAAAACTATGGTGGGGATGACACCCACAAATTCTTCACTACTACATATAGAAAAGGTTTTCCTGTTAGGGCTACAAGTTTTGATCACTTTTGGTGATCTCACCTTGTTAGGAGTGACATGTTAGATCAGCTAGATCTACCTAGTTATAGGATTTTAACAACACTAATGAAATGTGCACTCAATTAAGAGATTTACATAAGACTGTTAAGTCTACTCTATTAAGAGATTTTATCCAAAACTATATTACAATTTTCAGAAAGCAATAGGTAATTATCTGCTAATTGACAACTCAATTGTCTGATACAGATCTATAAGCTCTGATAAAATATCACCTTACTTGTGATGAATATCTTCTCTAAACTTCTCGGTAGCCTTTTTTGATTCTACTCAATCTGACCTCTATACTTAGTTCTACTTTGTTAATTGATAGACTTGAAGTTAGGCAATTGCTTCAAGTTCTCTATGATTCATATATCAGCTCACGCCAAAAATGATGTGAACGCACAAATATATATTGTTCTATTTTTGCCACTTCAATAAAATTAGGTTACACAACATAGTCATAACCCTAAGATCTATGATGTACAATAATGACCTAGATCAATAATTACAAAAGATATACATTGCATTTAATGAATAGCATCACATTAAATGTTCCTCGATCTGGGTAAAATGTTTTATGAATGGTTGCAACCATTTGAATAGAAGTATGTTGCATTTTAGATTACTATGTTGTTTTCTATGATCCTCGATAAACACTATATAAACTGCTTGGTGTATACTACGACACTCAGTGTTTACTGTCTATCAGTGTTAGTGTCTGCTAGTGCTTAGTAAATTGTCTACTACTCGGTGTACTGCTTTATTGACCAGTTTGTCTTTCTTCTAGTTACCAATTAGCTCAATGTAAGTGACCAACTGATATCTTTACAAACCTTTGATACTAATGACAACCTTAAATGATCATTAGAGATAACATATGCTTCATTAAATCCATTACTCCCATGGAGGCATCTATAATTTCTTTAACATGGGGGCATGCATTCCACTCAGTATGTCACATTTTAACACACACACATAATGATTCAATGTAATCTCTCTCTCTTTGGGCGATGCCCCTTTTATCTTGGTTTCAGATTTGATGAAAACTTAAGTCACTTGGGGGCTTGATGTTTCTTTGTCTCATTGACCTTGATAAGATTGTTCTTATGCATAGATATATGTTACCAGGAGCATGATTTGGTCTCATACTCCTAATAAAGTGGGGGCTAAATTTATAGTCCTAAAAAGTTAGTACCAATTATTAGATACTTTACTAGCACCTATTAGACCCCATTATGAAAATTTTGATGTTTGAATGCCTTTTATGCTTGATCCTAGAAACCTATCTTTTCTCCACATATCCTTTTCACCTATCCTATTATCCCCTCCAAATTATAGCCCATTTCTTAGGGTACAAAATTCCATTGGCATTTTGTCCCAAGCAATTAGGGCCAAATTTTATCTGGGGCCTCATTTCAGTGTAGTAGTAGGAGTTTTGATTTTTTGATAATCCTGGATCATTTTTGAATCCTAAAATGATGGATTAAATTATAAAAAGACCTTATTGTTAGGAATGGGAACACTGAGAGGGGGGGGGGGGGGGTGAATTAGTGTTCACTGTATTTTATCTTTTCACTTAATCTTAAACTGAACTTAAATGCTTAAGTACTGAAATGAACATCCACATACACATGAAACATGAAATCAACACATAACACCAATATGGTTACAGGGAAATCCAAATAGGTAAAAACCCCGGTGGGAATTGACACCCACTAATATTTTGTACTAGTGTTTTATGATTCTTGTTAAAAGATCCTTAACCCTATTAGGAGTTGCTTTACAATGTATTAAGTACAATATACCTTGTCAAGGGTTGGACCTTGTTAGGAGTCTTTTACAATAAACCCTATTAGGGGTGTGGACAAACTATCCTAGAGCTCACTGCTCAAGTGGTGAAGGCTACAACCTTCTGATCTTAGATACACACTATATCTACAGGATGAACTGTTACTGTGACACTTCTTGTTTGATCAGTTCCTTTGATGCAATGATGATTTGAACTCTTGAAAATATCTAATACATCTTATAGACTCTTCACACACTTCTACTTTTCTTATCTTAACTCTATAACTACTCTCCTACTAATTACAATGGGCACATCTCATATTTATATGTGCATACAAAATAAATAACTAGGTCAGCCCTTTAACCAATTACATACAATGCTTCCAATTGAATTGGCTCAAGCGTGTTTACAAAAAAACATATTTATATGTCAGAAACCTAATTACAATAGGTGCATGGCCTTTACATCATAAGAATATAACCACAAATCAAAATGCCAATAATCGGCTGCTTACTCTATTCTTCTCTGGCACACACTGGTTGTGTAACTTCAACTGTCTGTAACTTTGTCATACTTGCATATCTGATCATGCACTCATAGACTAAGCATGAATATAGTCTAACCAAATTATCTTCTAGGGTGCATACCATAACTCAGTCATACACACATGCACTGATGCTCTGAGCTTCAGGTACTCTGTACACTATCTAGTCTTCAACACTTAGCTGATTTATGATCTTATCATCAAGTGCGCTAACTCCAAACTACTATATGAATTTTTTTCCATAATGACAACACTATACTAAGTCATATGGCCAAGTTGCTAACTATTCCTTAATACAATTTTTTTTTGTCTTATAGCTCCCTTATACATAACTTTCTATCTTATATCTCCTTATACATATCTATAACCATATTCTATACATACTCCCCCTTTGACATTAATTACAAAGGTTCTTCAAAATTGTATATACAACTACTTACTATGAGAGAACATCCAGATATTCTATCTGGAATTTTTGGATCTCCTTCTTCCAAAATGTGATCAATGAGTTTACAATCTGGAGATGGGCACATAGTGCCTATTATAGCTTTTCCATCTTCTCCAAATCTATGCAAGGACCTTGATCATATGTCACCATGGTGGCATTGATCTCCTTGATATTCTGATTGAGTATATCTAGTGAGGGTGCAAGAGCATTCCTTAGTTGAGTTTGTCTAGCCCTTATCTTGGACATCTCCTTTTTTGCCTTCTCAATCTTATCTATCTATCCTTGATATACATTGTTGCACATATTTATATCAGTGGAGGGGTCTTCTACTGATTTCTTTACACTTTATATCATTGTTTCTACTTCTTGTATCTTCTTGTATAGATCACTAGTCAATTTTTCCTGGTTCATACAGTCTGCAATAATCTTTCTGCCCTTTTCTGCAAACTCCTTCAAGGATGCTTGACTAGTCTTTAGTGAGCTTAGGTCAAGTGCAAAGTTTCTAACCAATTCACTTAGCCTTTTCTTCAAATACTTCTCCTCTGCAACTAGAAATGTAGATTCTTCCAGGCTAGAGAAATTGCTCTTGAACTATGAAATAACTATACTCACATCATCAATGGAGTGTACCTTGGACACCTTCTTGTCTACTGGTAACAAGTTGTTTAAGATGTTTACTGATTCTACAAGGAGGGGATTCCTCATTACCTATTTCTCCTTGGATTTCTCCATAGCTAAGATGTTGAACTTGATCAGGTCTTCTTCTCCCCATGAATCCAAACTGGTTGAGTCAGGTGTCAAACTTGACAACAATGTTGTTGAGGGAATAGGAGTACTGTCCATAACTTCCTTTTTGACTCTTGTTGTTATTGGTTCATTTTATTTTCTCTCTACTTCTTCTTCTTCTTTTTTTTCTTCTTTTTCTATTTGTTCTTCTTTCTTTTGTTCTTCTTTTTCTATTTCTATTTCTTTTCCTTCTTCTTTCTTTTCTTCTTCATTTGTTATATCCTAAATCAACACTTTTTCTTGATGAATGGGAGGAGTGTTACTAAAAAGAGTTTCAACCTCTTTTATGCTTGCAAATTCTTTTTCAAAATTATCCAAATCCATTTCTGTGGCCGCGAAAGTGACTTTTACATTATCAATAAAAATTGAGCCATCTTTGAATGTCTCTGATATGGGTGGAGACTTATCTTCCTTTGATATCATTTCAAATACATGTGCTGAGTCCTGGGGACCTATCATAGGTACATTAGTAGTCTTTGACTCTTTTGCAACCAATTTGGGAACTTGAAATTTGGGCGTAGTTGCTAGATACATGTGCCTATTCATGAAGACCTTCTCAAATGCCTTCTCTATTTCCTTAGCCACCAATTCATAGTTTTTGTCCATTATATGCAGGGTCCTTGACTTGGTTCTAAGATGTGGCTTTACCAGATCTAACAATAGATATTTCTCCTCTAGAGATCATACAAGAAGGGTTTCATCTAGAATATCTTCTCTTATCCTTAGACACTCTTCAATATCTTGTCTCTTTTGGAACTCCAAGATGTTCCATACATTATCAGGGATCATAGTCTTTAGTTCTAGGTTTGTCTTCTTAAACTTCAACATATGTTTGAAAATCATTCCATGTATCTCTGATTTGTCAATCTCATTGTATTTATCATAGAACTTTACTACTTGATCAATCCTGCCTTCATCAATGATTCTTGTACTTAGCACACTGAGACTAGGTTTGAAACTTACTTTAGGAGGTTCTTGAGTATTCTTTTTGTTCCTTGTTACTCACGAGGATGGATGACCAGTGCTAATCTCTTTCTTCCTCTTAGGTATTTCCTTATACTTAGGAGGAGTAGTAAGGTCAATGGTTTCCTTGGGAACATAAGGAGTAGCATCAGTTTTATCCTTCTGAACATCAGATTTCTCAATTTTTACCTTCTTTAGCTTAGGATCCTTTGATTTTGACTTTGTTGTTGTTGCACTCTCAATTTCCAAAGAAATATCCTCTTCCCTTTCCTTCTCTAGGTCTACTTGAGACACTCGATGAATTCTCAAGATCTCTGAGGTAACTTTGGCAACCTTTCTTTTTGTTGTTGCATTGTTCAATACAACATCTAATTCTCTTTTTTTCTCTACATTGGTTCCCCATCTTGGTTCATTAGGGTCTTTAGGGGCTGAAAGAAATACTTGTGCATATGCTTCTAGGACTTGTTCATCAACCTCATATCCAAGTGGATGGATCCAGTTTGTCCTTGGTTCAAATGCCTCCATGCATGTTGTGTCTGTCTCAACCATGAAGCAAATAGTATCCTTGTATTTCTCAAAAATGTTCTCTGGTATAATGTACCTCATCTACATTTTAACCTTGAATGTCTTCAACTCCAATGTCATGTAATCTCTTAGAGTTCTCTCAGTAGATGCTTTGAAGGATATTTGTGGCATATTAGGAATAGTCTTGTCTAGGTATAATTGTGGCCGCATACACACTATTCACCCTGTTGGTGTGTTGGAACCTATAACCTAGTATCATGGACATCAATTTGATGTCATCTTTCTCAATAGGCTCTATGGTCATTCTGTGCCTATCACTTCTTGACTTGTAGGTTTTCTCAACAAGTTTCCTTACATCCTTTCCTGCTAGAAGAATAGTGTTTGTCTTTGAGAGTCTTGTCATTTCATGAATTAGGTCACCAGTAATCTTGACCGGCGCTTCACCTATCCAAAATAGGTCATCATGAATCCTGCTAAGTAGAATCTTGATCCATTCTAATTCATAGAACTCATATGCCATAGAATAATCCACTATAGGGTGATTATTCCACTGTGCATACTCATCCATGAAGGTTTTGTTTGGTTTTAACATTGTTTCCATGTGCACTCTTAATCTGTCCAATCCTACTAGTTCTTTATTACAGTGTATGTAAGCCCTAATGTCTTCGACATGCATAACACCCATAAGCATGTGGGAGAATGCCTCTTCTAGGTTGTCCAAAGTGGATTTGAATGGGTGCCTCTTAAATACATATCTTTTCTTCTCTGCAACATCAAATACTATAGGAGTAGCCATCACTTACTTGTATAACACTTTCTTAATGGTTTCCAAGAGATTCTGAATTGGCACGATGAACTAGGGTTTTCATACCCGATCAAATGCATAGGAAATCACTTGATGAATCAATCTATAATCCTTCAATAAAATGCTAGGGCTCTTCTATTTTCCAATCATTCTCAATTCAAATGCAATGAGAGATCTAAAAACTTCAGTGTACTTTAAAGTAGAAATTCTACCATTAATGCTTATCACGTAAACCAGGCTGTCACTTAAAAATTTCTAACTTCCATTCTTTAAACAATCAGCTAGTGTGCTCTAGCACATAGGTTCTACTAGCCTCCAAATGCTTAAGTCCAAAGGTGCATACTTTGAAAGTGAGTATACCAACCGCGCAGGGGTCTAGAGCTAAATTAGCTCCCCCTCTGACCCTGAGGGTCATTCATCCAGATGTAGAGGGTGCGTCCACTGTGGATGCATCCAATACATTCTCATCAACCTTATCCTTCTTTTCTTCTAACCAAATCAAGCTCGGATCCTCTGAAGATTTCATAAACTTGACTTCTCCTTCAGGATCTAATACTGGTTCTTTGAGCTTTTTAGGGCTTTCCTAACCATGCATCCTTGATCTGCAAACCTTTGAGATGTGTCCAGCCTTGTCACAAGAGTGACAAATGACTAGAGGCCTTATATTCCTTGATGCATTGACATGGGTCACCATTTTACATTGTCTAGCTGAGTGACCATTATAGTTACATATCTAACATGTAACATTATGAGAACTTCTTTCATTAGACTGATTCTGATTCCTCTGATTATGCTGAGTCCTATTCTTCTAACTTTTTTTGCAATTCATAGCTCTATGACCAAATTTATTGCATGAATAACAGTAACCATTGAAAGGTCTTACCTCTATATAGTTCATTGCTATGTGTCCATGCTTGTTACATGCATAACAAGTGTGCTCTACTTATCAATGTGATTATTTGCATCTTTTAATTCAGATTCCAAGCTTTCTTTGTTGTTCCTTAGCTCCAAGATTTCCATGTTTGCTTGCCTCAATTCTTCATTTAGTTGAAGGTTCTCTTTGATTTGTTCATCATAGACTTCCTGATTGTTGGTCAACTTATCATCTAATTCTTCAATCTATTCTTTTAGAGATGAATTTTCTTCACCGAGCTTTTTGATCATAATCCCTAAATCACTGGTAGAGCATTCTTTCAAATCTTTTCTTAGCCTTTTGATGACTACTTGATCATCACTGACTTTTTCTTTACGTTCTTCAATTTCTTTTTTAGATCTGTCCAAGTCTTCAAGAGAAACTTCAAGATTTATTTTCAGATGTTACATTTTTGCTTTGTCCATGATCTCCTCAAGTGGTTAAACTTATTTTCTAAGGACCAGATCTCTAGTACCAAATGTTAGGCATGGGAACACTGAGAGGGGGTGGGGTGAATCAGTGTTCACTATATTTTATCTTTTCACTTAATCTTAAACTGAACTTAAATGCTTAAATACTGAAATGAACATCCACATAAACATGAAACATGAAATCAACACATAACACTAATATGGTTATGGGGAAACCCAAATAGGTAAAAACCCCAATGGGAATTGACACCTACTAATATTCTATACTAGTGTTTTATGATCCTTGTTAGAAGATCCTTAACCCTGTTAGGAGTTTGTTTACAATTTATTAAGTACAATAGACCTTTTCAAGGGTCAGACCCTATTAGGAGTCTTTTACAATAAACCCTGTTAGGGGTGTGGAATCACTTTCCTAGAGCTCACTGCTTAAGTGGTGAAGGCTGCAACCTTTTGATCTCAGATACACACTATATCTATAGGATGAACTGTTACTATGACACTGCTTGTCTGATCAGTTCCTTTGATGTGCTAATGTTTTGACCTCTTGAAAAGCTCTAATACATCTTATAGAATCTTCACACACTTCTAATCTTCTTATCTCAACTCTATAACTACTCTCTTGCTAATTACAATGGGTGCATCTCATATTTATATGCGCATACAAAACAAATAACTAGGTTAGCCCTTTAAGGGATTAGATACAATGCTTTCAATTGAATTGGCTCAAGCGTGTTTATAAACAAACATATTTACATGTCAGAAACCTAATTACAATAGCACATGGCCTTTACATCATAAGAATATAACCACAAATCAAAATGCCAATAGTTGGCTGCTTACTCTGTTCTTCTCTGGCACACATTGGCTATGTAACTTCAACTGTCTATAACTTTGTCATACTTGCATATCTGATCATGTGCTCATAGACTAAGCATGAATATAGTCTAACCAACTTATCTTCTAGGGGGCATACCATAACTCAGTCGTACACATGTGCGCTGATGCTTTGAGCTTTAGGTACTTTGTACACTATCCAGTCTTCAACACTTAGCCAATTTCTGATCTTCTCATCAAGTGTGCTAACTCCAAACTACTATATGACTTTGTTGCTATAATGAAAACACTATACTATGTCATATACACCAGTATAGCCAACTTACCAACACTTATCTCTCCTCATTTTTCATATCATAACTAAGTGAAAGCATTTTGATAATGAAGCAATTGAATTTTCAAGAAACCAAGAGAAATTGAGCATTTGGATTCAATATGTAAAGGAAAGCATCCAAGATCAAGATATCCAATTCTCCATTTCTTAAAGATATATCAAGTCAAAGAAAAAATTCTCTAATTTTAAAAAGTCTCTCCCATGATGACCAGCTAGATAAATTCTCAATTAAGCATGATGATTCTTCTTCCATTCTCTGTCTCTCTCCCTCATTGCAATTAATTTTCAAGCATATCAACACTCAAGGTCTAGGAGTGGAACTCATAGATCTATAAATTTGTGAGGTTATCCTTGATTCTACTTCACATTCCAAGGTAAAATATTTGGACTCCAAGAACATTCAATCATCTTCATGGGTATTATCGATTTCTACGTTTGTCTACGAGTCTTTATGCAAGGTAAATTTTCCATTTTCCTTTTTACATACACTCCTTTATAAAATTTATTTCCATTTTCAAGGTTGATTCCTAACCAAGGGTTTGACCAAGGAAAAACCCTCCACACAACCTTTTCCCATATTTTTCTATGTGCAGGAACAGGTTACAGAGCCACGAAATTGGGATTAGATAGATCAAGTACATTCAGAAGTCCTTGAATAAATTTAGTTAAAATTTATAGGTACAATATGCCATTAGCAATTTTTCCCTAGGTATAGGATGAGTTTTGACCTTCCCCTACCACTCTTAGCTCAATTTTCACCTATAAGTTAGATCCAAGCTCTACTTTCCATTTCTGAATTTTTCTTCTCATTATCAGTCTGTATTTGTTTGTTATTTCCATTTTTCTACATCTTTTCTAATTAATCACTTTAATCATATTAGTATATCACTTCCATTTCATTAATCACATACTTTTGAGAAGGAAATACATTGTCCCACTTAGCATTTGAGTCTCCTTTTGAACCTAGTGGGGCTTATTCCTTCCGAATGTGTAATTATTGAAAAGGGAGGTGATTTATCTATCTTTTGCATTGCTTCCCTTTTCCCATTATACATTTTGGTGAACCCAACTCATAAAATTTCAATTTATGGCTTTCTTTTTAGATATACATTGTTTACATTACATATTTCTCATTTTGGTAGCTAGATCAAGATCTACTTTTCATGCTTTAGATTAGATCTTTAAATTTGAAAGTTAGATTTTACTTTGATAAATGATTATTATTTTCTTTAGTTGAATTTCATATCTCTTTGAAATCTTGTAATTGGATTAGATCCATATTTTCTTTCATTTTCTTGTGCATGAGTGTTATCACCTTGATTTCTACTTATAACATTTTGGTTAGAAGAAGTTGTATACTTATGGGTTCCTTTGATCCCGAGTCCTCTATTTTTGCTAGGAATCTTGATGAGATCAACATGCATTATAATGAAATTAATCCTATCATTAAATTTTTTTTTCCCATTGTTCTCATGATGAATATGAGGCCTCAATAAAACTTTCCCATTTTAATTTGAAAAAAATGAGACATGGTTAGGACAATAAAACTCTAATCCTAAGGTCTTATTTGTTGTATAAGGTTTGAGGAAGATAATTCATAATGATGATCACAATGTTAATATCTTGCATAGTATCTCTCATCTCATTAATAACAATGTCAACCCTATTAGATATTTTTCTTAAAAGCTAGGTTCAATTCCACCTACTACTTGTGTTGAGACCTCCTGTAGACACCAAAAAACATCCCTAGATACTTAACATTAAATAAATTTTATTTAATTAATGTCCCTTGTAACACTATAGTTAATTTTAATTAATTATACTTGTTATATTCATCTATCTATTTAATTAAATTTATTAATTAAATAGGTTCATTTTCCTAATGTATTTAAATTTATTTTAAATACTTGCCCATAATATAAGAAATCTTATTTAATATACAATCCTCCACAATCCCCTTTAAAAAAAATTTAATTTATTTATTCCCCCCATTTATCTCTCTTGCTTCTAAACTTGATTTGAATTAACTTAGCTTAATTTAAATCCTAAAACCTAGTCTACACCTATCACTATCATCCCACTAAGCCTACTTGCTAATTAATCTTGATTAAATTAGGCTAATTTTGGGATTCCTAACCTATTAGTGCCTAATGAGCTTCTCACACATGTGTGAGGAACTCATCCCAAGGAATCCACCAAATTTACTTAAATTATACAAGTACCTTCTTACACTCTCATCCCCACTCGTTTCCCAAATGCTGCTCACACATGTGTGAGCAAAATTGAGCCTTTCAAACCTTAAATGCCCATCTTGTCTCAAGTTTGAATTTTTGCATGAATTTTCCTTTAGCCTATGTGTCTCCTATGTGGATTTCACATAGGTTCCACCTCATATAAGCTCTCATCCTTGCTCCAAAGATCTATAAATAGGAGCCTTGCCAAGAGCATAGGATCAATCTTAGTTTATGCATTGTTATCATGTTAGTTTTATGCTAGAATTCTTAAAGAATTTAGAGATTATATGTTAGTTTTATTTATAGTATAGAATCTCATTTCATGTTAGTATCATTCTAGTTTGAATCATGTTAGCTTAATCTTGCATTTACATTCATACTCTCATCATCATTTAGATCCTCCTCACAAAATAGTTCCTCGCACTAGTTTTGTGAGATCTTTGATCTCCATTTAGCTTCCATTTTTAGTTTTCATCCACCTTTTAAAGCTTACATTATTAGGGATCATTATATTTGTTCAGGCTTAGAATTGTTACCTTAAATTAGGCATTAAGGCTAACAACAATTCTATCATGACAATGGAAACCTCTTCTAGCTATGAGTAGACTATGAATGAAGAGGAATCTCCGGATTCTAGGCCGGTTCCTATAAAATATGGAATATCACTTTCCTGATCCGCAAATTGTTGGGAAATGGGAAAAGAATACTATAACTAAAAAGATTAGGGTGATACACCAATGAATAATTCAGACTTCTCAAAAAGATGAATTTCAATCTTGACTCATAAATGAATACTTTAACAATCTGAATCTCTATTCAACATATGGGTTAACAAACTCATGCTATCAGGGTTCTACCACAAACAACTTGGAGAATTAACAACATACATTTCTCATGCAAGGCCTAGGGGCAGCTAATTTTCTTGAGAAGGAATAGAATTTCATTCACTTCCTTCAGATAATAACCAATTTAACACTTGCTAGAAAAGATGAAACATGATTCGATATTGAGAAAAAAAGTACATGAAATGGGAGTCAAAGAATCTCATTCATTTCTTCAAAAATCTAACAAGATGATTACAAAAATGGCCTTCAAAGCACCTAGGAACGATATGTTCACTAAAATGCCCTCTCTCCAAAATCTGCCACCTTTAATTGATCATAAAAAATTAATTTTTTACCCAGCTCTAGCCTCAAATCCGAAAATATAAGCTCCTCAAAAATGCCCAATTTTAGCCTAAAAACATGCCCAAAAATGTGCCACTAACCATTTTCACAAAATGCCTCTTCCCTAAATTTTTGGCCTAATATAAGGAATTAAATCCTTTTTACAAAGAAAATTGCCAAAAATTTAAAAGAAATTAATATTAAATAAAAATTTAATATCAATTAACCTAACTTCATCCCTAACTTAGCTAAAATACTCTTAGTGTACATTACATACAATATGCAATGTGGAGAAGTCGATATGACCTTCAATTCACTTGCAATACAATTGCAAAAATCAAGGAGATGAAGATGCAAGGTGGCACTATGAGTAGTTTTCGAGGCTCTGCTGGAACTGCGTATGCATTAAAGGCATTGAATTTGCTTGGCGGATTCCAAATTTTGTTATGCTTATTGGTCTCGGTAGTTATGTCTATGTTATTCTTCACAAAGAAGATTTAGGGGAAATGAAAACCCTAACATATAGGAAAGATTTCGAAAACCTCTAATGAAGCTTAGTTATCTGTGAGAGAACTCCACTGTTGAACTCGAGCCCTCTGTCATACTGGAGATCATTGGCTATTTATATTGACTGATGCTCATGCCAAAACAAGGAACTCGACATTGAACAAAAACTCACGTTCACCGAACTTGTAAGTTATCTCGAGCTTATTTCTTGCAGTTTATGTTATCACTTCTTCACTGGTGTTTCTCAGAATAACTATTGTTTTTAATAATAAGAAGCTATGAATATAAGTTACATTTGACTGGTGTTTATCTTCATGTAATGTAATGCAATGAAATCAAAACCTACAGCAAAATCATGGGCTTTCCATGTGTAACTATTGCTTCAATGTTGTTGTTTCCTTTGATAATGCAGTCACAGTTTATGATTTTGTAATAACAGTCAAAAGACTGGTGTTCTCTTTAACTCAATCTTGCATAAGCTCAGATATATGAGAGTTATTTTTGATTCGTAAACTACGAACCCATACCATGATTCATGACACTTAATAAGAACTGAGACTAAGATCTCACTTTGCACAGTTTGCTATTTTCTTTTATTTGTAATGTGATAAGCTTGGGATTGTGATTTATGGGCTTTATTGCTGAATCTCAGCTTCTTTCCACTAGCTGTCACTATACCTTATTCACACCAAGAGCTTTAGTCTCTACTTTAACTCAAGTTCCTTGTCTTTAAAACTTGATCTCAAGCTCGGCCTTTGAGATTTGAAACTCATTTGCTTAATGATTCCATAACTTTGAACATGAACACAAGCTGTGTAGTTTGATGCTTGCACAACATATAGTATATTTCATTGGGGCTTAGTTCTTGTACTATACCTATTTTGAATCTGAAATCTCTTATCTCCATTTTGCATAAGTTTAGGGCCTTCAAGATTTATGGCCTGCTGGAAACTTAATTCTCTTTGGCTGTGATATTCACCATAGATACACATATGCTTGACTGGCTTTTGGTTGAGAACATAATAAGAACTAGTGCATAGACTTTCATCCTTATTGATATGTCAAAAAAAAACTACATGCTTCTTTTTTTGGCTGAACGCTGCAATTTTAAAATACACTTCCTGGTATCCTCATTCAACATTGAATAAACATGCATTTGGCACTTGGTATTATTGCCTTGGTTGTTCCTTCCTGTAGTCAATAAGAAACAGCATAATACAACTTTTATCTATTTATCCATTTTATTGCACATTGAATAGGAACTCTATTCTTGTCAGCATATGCACAAGTAGATATCAAGATTTAAAACAAATGTAACACCAGCACCAAAACTTGTTTATGAAGTTCGAGCACGGGCTCGTGACAGTCATAAACAAACTTCTATGAATTTGTACTTGACATTTCAACATCTATCCAACAAATGAGAAAAATCTTTACAACACACTAATTCTATGAACACCATGATGAAAAGTATTCTACATCTCTTTTAATTCTTGACTGTGAAGAATACCAGTCTATTATGAACAATGCATCTCTCTGTTCAGCTTGAAAACATCAAAACTAACACATTCGATTAGTGAACATGACCCAGTGGTCAATTTTGGGCATCCATTAAACCACTGGTGTGCTCACTAACATAATGTGACACTGCTATCCTTTAACACTACTTTTCACTTTGTGTGCATGCTCATCTTGTTACTGCATTGAATATCAAAAATATATGTAGCTATGAAAGAATTTGATAATGTATGATGTTTCATTCTTTTTGCATTGCTTAGATCCAGTCAAATCTAACAAACCCTTAACCATGATGTAGGACAACCCCTAAAGACTTAGGACCAGACAGATGTAGACTCAATCAAAGACCCAGATGACTAGGACCAGATATGACAACCAGCTCTAGAGATGCAAACTCTTCAATGAAATGCAGAGGAATCACTCATACCCTATCTCTTCTTTCTATTCTGCACTTTGTACTGTACTTATTGATAAGAAATATGAAGTATGAATGAACATTTGTAAATTACATTTAGTATGAATGCACAATGTAATGATCAATTATGAATTGGAAAGTTTTGACATGTGATCAATACTTAGAGTACAATTTATCAATCTGATATGAATGCAATAACAAAAATGTTGATTCACATAACTTGGAAAGCATTGTTGAATGAAAGAACCTAAATGCACCCTTACTATTTGTCTATTATTTTGCATGATGAAAAATAGTGGTAACATTTTTGGCGACTTCTGCTAGATGTCTGTCTGCTAGACATGGACTCAGACCTTATCACTGGGCAATAGGAGTCAGATAACTAGAACATGCATGAATGCAACCTTATTGAAAAGAAAATGCACCTAAACCTAAACTCATGCAACCTAAAACCTAGTGCTGGACTACACTTATTGAAATGAAAACCTAGACTAACCTACTTTAACCAACTTGAAGCCTGGTTAAACAAAGCCATTCACTGATTGTGAAAAATAACTTCCCTTCCTTTTAAGATCACAATAATCATATGCTTATGAATAATCATCATGAAATAAGCATATGAGATGAACGTGATCATTTTCTTGAAAAGGATCTGATCAACATGGATTTTACTTACTTGATCAAGCTGATTGTAAACACCATTATTCTGAATAAAATCAGCAAGCAACAACTTTTGATGTAGATCCAACAGAGGCTTACTTACTTGACAAAATAGGACAGCAAGCTGATTTGATTCCCTCTTAGCTTCATCTTGTAGAGGTGCTAGCATAGCTTGTCCTTCTTTTATAGCCTCCATCTTGACCAAATGTCTGATAGGATAGCCTTGAGAAATGATGAACTTGGAATTTTCCTTGATAGTTTTAGGTTCCTGAGATGAAATAACTTTAGTTTGATTAATCTGCTCATTATGCTGGCTGGAAATGACTACCTATTATAGCTTGTATGTACTTCCTGGAAGTGAGGGCTTGACATCAAGATGCAAGCAAAACTACTCCATCTCATCCCAAAAATTATCTTCTCCTTCTTTCTGATTCTCTTGTAGGAGAAGTATTTTCTTATCAGCACAAATATTCTAATTTTCTGTAATCTTCCTTATCTCAGCTTGCTCAAAAAGAACCTTCTTTAGATTAGCAACCTCCCTTTCAATGGTATCCTTGTCTTCTTCTAGCTGAGAACACTTCTCAATCTGCATATGATAGCCTTCTCTATAATTTTCAGCTGTAGAAGATAGGAATCCCATATTTTGCTTGAGATCCTGTAGCTCTTTTTCATAGGACTCCTCCTAAGCTTTCAACTCTTTCTTTTTCCAACTGATATTCATGACCATGTTTTAACATGGCACCTATTAGCTCTGGAAATTTATCAATAAATTCTTGTCGTGCTCTCAGTTCCTTTTCTTTTTCCTCTTGAAACTTCTCATGAAACTCCTGATGAGCTCTTAATTCTTTTTCTTTCTCTAAATGAAGTTCATTTCCTCTATCAAACATGGCCTTTAAGAGCTCTCGTCCTTTTTGAAGCTTCTTTTCATAAACATCTTTCTGTGCCTCTAACCTGCCTGCAAGCTTGGCTTCATTCCTCTTGTATTGTTCAGCTAGATACTTCTTGTAACCTTGATTTTTCTTAGCCAATGCTTGCTACTATTGGATTTGGGCCTGATAAGCATGCTCTTTTAGCTGCCTATTCAACTCATCAATCTGCATATGCAAATTCTACAACATACTTGCGGTATCTCCAATTTGTGAACCATTATCATTTGCCATATTATAGAAATCATACTGGAATTGCTGACCTTGATAAGACTACTAAAAATGATCCTCTCGAATAGAATTTTCTTGAAATGAAGGAAAACTTGAAAATTGACCATCTAGGGAAGCATACCCTCCTTGAAAACTTGACATCTTTATTCATCTAAAAGACTGGAAATCAGAATATAAAATAACATTGAAACATACCAACTTTTCCTTTTGAAACAATAGATTTTCCTTCACGGATCCACCAGATATGTGAAATGTGACCTCTTTCAGGTCTGAATCTTGTTGATTGCACACCAAAACCAGCAAGTAATACAATCCAATTTGACCCATTTATTGAAGAACGTGTCCCATCGAG